>CM042316.1:43596302-43603802 GCA_023566125.1 Zingel zingel | reverse complement strand
ACTGCACTACATACTGCACTACATACTGCCACATACTGCACTACATACTGCACTACATACTGACACATACTGACACATACTGCACTACATACTGACACATACTGCACTACATACTGACACATACTGCACTACATACTGACACATACTGCACTACATACTGCACTACATACTGACACATACTGCACTACATACTGCACTACATACTGACACATACTGCACTACATACTGACACATACTGCACTACATACTGCACTACATACTGACACATACTGCACTACATACTGCACTACATACTGACACATACTGCACTACATACTGACACATACTGCACTACATACTGCACTACATACTGCACTACATACTGCACTACATACTGCACTACATACTGCACTACATACTGCACTACATACTGCACTACATACTGCCACATACTGCACTACATACTGCACTACATACTGACACATACTGACACATACTGCACTACATACTGACACATACTGCACTACATACTGACACATACTGCACTACATACTGACACATACTGCACTACATACTGCACTACATACTGACACATACTGCACTACATACTGCCACATACTGCACTACATACTGCACTACATACTGACACATACTGCACACATACTGACACATACTGCACTACATACTGACACATACTTCACTACATACTGCACTACATACTGACACATACTGCACTACATACTGACACATACTGCACTACATACTGACACATACTTCACTACATACTAATACTGTGATTACTGTCTGTGTGTCTGTCCCCCTGGGTAATACTCTGAGTACTGTCTGTTTCCACAGCGGCCTGCTCCCGGCCAGCCCCGGTGCTCAGTACCCCGACACGCTGGCGGTGACCTTTGACCCCGCCGCCAGACACCTGACCTGTGTGTACAACGACCACAGCGTGTACGTGTGGGACGTCAGAGACGTGAGGAATGCCACCAAGCTGTACTCTGCTCTGTACCACAGCAGCTGCGTGTGGAGCGTCGAGGTAAGTACACGCATCAAATACCCTGAGGATACTACTAGAAATACATCAGAGATTACAGAAATACCTCAATACATAAATACAGCAATGATGGAATCACTTCTTTACTTTTACCTTCGTAAATTGGTACGTTTACTGAACTTCAGGGGCAGGGGGAATGAGAGGGGGGAACGCCAGAGCAGGGGGAATGAGACGGGGAAACGCCAGAGCAGGGGGAATGAGAGGGGGAAACGCCAGAGCAGGGGGAATGAGAGGGGGAAACGCCAGAGCAGGGGGAATGAGAGAGGGAAATGCCAGAGCAGGGGGAATGAGAGGGGGAATGAGAGGGGGAAACGCCAGAGCAGGGGGAATGAGAGGGGGAATGAGAGGGGGAAACGCCAGAGCAGGAGGAATGAGAGCGGGGGAACACCAGAGCAGGGGGAATGAGAGCGGGGGAACACCAGAGCAGGGGGAATGAGAGCGGGGGAACACCAGAGCAGGGGGAATGAGAGCGGGGGAACGCCAGAGCAGGGGGAATGAGAGCGGGGGAACACCAGAGCAGGGGGAATGAGAGCGGGGGAACGCCAGAGCAGGGGGAATGAGAGCGGGGGAACACCAGAGCAGGGGGAACGAGAGGGGGAACGCCAGAGCAGGGGGAACGAGAGGGGGAACGCCAGAGCAGGGGGAACGAGAGGGGGAATGTAGTCTTAATGACGAGTATGAATGGATCCAGCTCACTTGAGGTCGGGACAGCTACTCATGAGACCGTTTAAGGTTATGTTAACGTTCTGTAACATCATGTATGCGAAGTTAAGACATCGGCTAAATACTAGTTTCCTGTTCTACGTTGATGACGGGTTCTACGGGTCTCAAAACATGATGACGGGTTCTACGGGTCTCCAAACATGATGACGGGTTCTACGGGTCTCCAAACATGATGACGGGTCTCCAGACATCCAGAAAGCCTTCAGATGAAGTGTTAACGTCTTCTCCTCAGGTGTATCCGGAGCTGCCTGATGCCTCTGAGGCCTGCCTGCCTCCGTCCTCCTTCCTCACGTGTTCCTCCGATAACACCGTCAGACTGTGGCACGCCGACCCCCCCACCGGGCACAGGAACCTCTACAGCAACGTAAGACCAGCCAGAGTTTCTCCGGCGCTCACAGCTGCTTCAGGACAGGCTCGGCTCGTTGGAGATCAGCGCCGACTCGCCTTAAAGTAGACGAGAGCAGGCGGAGACAAAGAGCTCATATTATACTCATTTTCAGGTTCATAATTGACCTCTCACTGCTGTAACATCTTTGTTGGCAGTCGCACATGCTCAGTAGCTAGGTAAGACCACATGCTCGGTAGCTAGGTAAGATCACATGCTCAGTAGCTAGGTAAGACCACATGCTCAGTAGCTAGGTAAGACCACATGCTCAGTAGCTAGGTAAGACCACATGCTCAGTAGCTAGGTAAGACCACATGCTCAGTAGCTAGGTAAGACCACATGCTCAGTAGCTAGGTAAGATCACATGCTCAGTAGCTAGGTAAGACCACATGCTCGGTAGCTAGGTAAGATCACATGCTCAGTAGCTAGGTAAGACCACATGCTCAGTAGCTAGGTAAGACCATATGCTCAGTAGCTAGGTAAGACCACATGCTCAGTAGCTAGGTAAGGACTACATGCTCAGTAGCTAGGTAAGACCACATGCTCAGTAGCTAGGTAAGACCACATGCTCAGTAGCTAGGTAAGACCACATGCTCAGTAGCTAGGTAAGACCACATGCTCAGTAGCTAGGTAAGACCACATGCTCAGTAGCTAGGTAAGGACTACATGAGCTAGCTAGCTGTTCTCCAACTTCAGTAGAACAAGGCAGGATTAGCCGGGAGACTTCTTCTAAACGAGGGAGCACTTCCAACTTTGTGGTGAATACCTGCAGAACAGGGACATGGAAGTAGTTCTTTTGGAGATTAGGGTGAACTAGTGTGTGTTGTAGCAGTGTTGTGCCATTGAGAACGAGCTAGCATGCTAACGGTTAGCCCCCTAGCCCCCTCGTCTCAGCTAGTGACGTAGAAAGCCGTGCAGATGTTGACCAGCTCACCCGGAGACTGAAGGCAGGACACATTCAGATCTCACTCAGAACAGCATGGATGGCTTTTTTCTAAGTTTGTATGAAGCACCGGAGACACAAAATAACTTTAAAATGTTATCAGACACATCAGTGTTTCCTTTAGGATTTTTTTTAGCAGTGGGGGCAGGTCTGTACGAACAGCCCTCCCCCCCCACCCCAGCAGAAGCTATAACCTCACAGTGCATGATGATATTAGCTGTAGCTGTTACCAATGTTACAATAGGCTACAGACATGGAGCGCTGAATAAATGACGAGGTGGTTAAATGCACATAGCCTACAGAGTGTGTGATATAAACCGGCGTAATCACATATTAACGGCGATGAATAATAAATGAGGCTTTCGTGACACCTCCTGCCGTAACTTTGATCTAAATAGTTAAACTATACAGATGTATTTGTCCCGCGTGGTGTCACACAACAAACTCCACATGTACAATACTCACGTTTTCCTCACGAACGCACAAACCAGACAGCATGAAGACGAGGAATAAACCCTAACCATTCACCCTAACACCAGATACTGGCCCCCGGACCCTCCTCCCAATTAGAGATGCACCGATTACACCTTTCTAGTCCGATTCTGATGTTCTCTGAGTTAGGCCAGCTGATACCGATTTCAGCCGATTCTGATTTCATGTTTTCTAACCACTTTACAGCACACACACATATTTACTTTCTATCTTTTCTTTAATAGAACATGTTAGAACAGATGATGGATCACTATGAAATAGAACTATATCAATGACTCCTGGTGTGGGACATTCACACACATCTAAAGGTCAATGTTAGAACCATTTCCTTCTCTTCACGTCCAATATCAACTAAAGAAATGTGATTTGGGTTGTTGGTGTGGTCCCTCCACGCCCTACTCTTTCCTTGCAGCTGTTGCATATTGCAGACTTGTTATCTTCTGCACACACGCTGAAGAACCCCAAACAGCTGACATGTTGCAGGTTAATTCACCAGGTTCCTACATGTGGGAGAATAGCGCCGACACGCCTTCACACCGCGAGCGGGTACGAGCCACACACGGCGGAGAAGTTGAGAGAAAGGAAGAAGAGAGCGTGCTGTGGCGTCCGTGTGTGCGTGCGTCCTTGAGAACTGTAACTGGTAGAACTTATGTTGGCAGTTAATTGGAGCGTTGACCGGCATGACATCAGCATATGTCAGACTGACCTGCCGGTCGCCGGTCATGGCCGAGCACGTGGAAACCGGCCAATCCCGGTCACCGGCCGCTCTATCGGTGCAGCTCTACTCCCAATACAGTTAAACTGCACATTTAAGAGAGGCCTTTTATTATGTCCAGCCTAAGTCACACCTGTGCAATAATCCTGCTGTGTCCAATCAGCACCTTGATATGCCACACCGGTGAGGTGGATGGATCATCTCGTGCTCACTAACCCAGATCTAGACAGATCTGTGAACAGTATGCGAGAGAAATAAGCCTTTTGCGTACATAGAGAAAGTCTTAGATCTCTGAGTTCAGCTCATGAAAAATGGGGGAGAAAACAGAAGTGCTGCGTTTATAATGTGGTTCAGTGTACATGGATTATCACGGAGTTGCTGTATGGTGAAATGATCAGTATCCTGCGCCGTGTACGTGTCGTGAGGCACCCTGGGATTCCCGTGCCTAGTTTAAACGCTCTGCAGGCCATCTGTTGCAGGTGGTACTGTCCCACAGGCTGGACCTTGTTACCGATATCGCTCACAATCTCTCCACACGTCATCGTGTTGAATCCATTCTCAACCAATCAGCTGAGAGTCAGGGGTTTCCCCATCATGCCCCTGGGTCAGGAGGTTATTGCTGCCGTGCGTGCGTGACGTCAGAGCGAGCGAGTCAAGTTCAAGGCAGACACCGATCTACCCAGCATGCATTGGGTGGCGATTGATTGTGCACAGACCTGGCTCATCTCCAACGCGCCGTACGACCTGTAGAACACTGATTGTTTGAATGGTGTGTGTGTGTGTGTGTGTGTGTCTCTGTGGCTGTGTGTGTGTGTGGGGTTGTGTGTGTGTGTGTGTGTGTGTGTGTGTGTCTCTCTCTCTCTCTCTCTGTGTGTGTGTGTGTTATTCCAGGACCTGCTGAGGATCCTGTACGTGGGGGAGGACACCCAGCACCTGCAGGCCGAGGGGGAGAGGGGGGAGTGGGGGGAGGCCGCCGGGGCTGATGGGAAGGCTGGGATCAGAGTGCTGGGAATCAGTCCTGATGGACAACACCTGGCAGCTGGAGACCGCTGCGGAAACCTGCGGTGAGACACACACACACACACACACACACACACACACACACACACACACAGACAGAGACACACACACACACACACACAGACAGAGACACACACACACA
Source organism: Zingel zingel (assembly GCA_023566125.1). Taxonomy (NCBI): domain Eukaryota; kingdom Metazoa; phylum Chordata; class Actinopteri; order Perciformes; family Percidae; genus Zingel; species Zingel zingel. The sequence continues at coordinate 43,598,340 of CM042316.1, read as the reverse complement.
CACACACAGACAGAGACACACACGCATGCAACACAAGTTTTGAAAATGTGTCCACAATATTGTGACTGTGGAGAAATAACGTGTGTGTGTGTGTGTGTGTGTGTGTGTGTGTGTGTGTGTGTGTGTGTGTGTGTGTGTGTGTGTGTGTGTGTGTGTGTGTGTGTGTGTGTGTGTGTGTGTGTGTGTGTGTGTGTGTGTGTGTGTGTGTGTGTGTGTGTGTGTGTGTGTGTGTGTGTGTGTAGTATCTTTGGTCTGGCGTTCCTGGATGAGTTGGTGAAGATCGAGGCTCATGACTCTGAGATTTTGTGTCTGGAGTTTTCCCCGACGTCTACAGGTAGGTGACGCTAACCCCTCGCTCACTAACCCCTCGCTCACTAACCCCTCGCTCACTAACCCCTCGCTCACTAACCCCTCGCTCACTAACCCCTCGCTCACTAACCCCTCGCTCACTAACCCCTCGCTCACTAACCCCTCGCCAACACAGCGGACCTTTCTCACAGCAGACATGTTGACCTGTCATAGCAGGAGAAGCCCAGCTGAGACTGACACCTTAACGAGGTCTCAATTCCATACGTCTCCATAACAGCAGGCTGTGATCTGTATTGTCGCCCAAAAATGAAAACCAGCAGCTGATTGGACGAACGCGTCACGTGGGTCTGGCTTCTCCGGAAATTCACAGCCAGACTGTCATGGCGGCTCGTTCAGAATCCGATCTCATATTGTCCTAAAATAGTTCACCGTAACGTGTTCCTGAGAACATGTTAAGAGAGGAATAGGCCGTGCAGTCGCTGAATCTGTCTTCATTTCAGATCAACAAAGGTCAGGTTAACAGATCTTCATCAGATTTTGAGAGACTCTAGTCACGCTCATCCCGCTCCCCGTTTCCTGGTTAGCTCTCCACCAATCAGATGGGTCATTGAGTCCAACTGCCGGCAGTGCCCGCCCCCCCGATTATACATGTCAAATCGGCCCAAATGAAGGCCGACGGCCCCTCGGACGGACGACGGCACGGAGCACACCGAACAGACTCGAGTCACCGACCTCGCCAGACTGTCAGACGGCCGATTATCGGCTCGGTGTGTCCGGGCCTTAAGTGGATGCAGCCATCATTAATGGGTTTGAATACAATACGGGCTGTTCCTACTACGACCTGTCAACATGTCTGCTGTGAGAAAGGTCCATGACGAGGCATTTTTTGATACTCCGTACTCTCGAGGCAGTTCGGTCGGAGCATAAAAATGAATTTGGTACCCGGCCCTGGTGCTGAGAGAGAGAATACTAGGCTGTGGTTGTTGTTGTTGTTGTCTCAGGTGTGAAGCTGTTGTTGTTGTTGTCGTCTCAGGTGTGAAGTTGTTGTTGTTGTCTCAGGTGTGAAGCTGTTGTTGTTGTTGTTGTTGTTGTGTCTCAGGTGTGAAGCTGTTGTTGTTGTCTCAGGTGTGAAGTTGTTGTTGTTGTCTCAGGTGTGAAGCTGTTGTTGTTGTTGTTGTTGTCGTCTCAGGTGTGAAGTTGTTGTTGTTGTCTCAGGTGTGAAGCTGTTGTTGTTGTTGTTGTCTCAGGTGTGAAGCTGTTGTTGTTGTCGTCTCAGGTGTGAAGTTGTTGTTGTCGTCTCAGGTGTGAAGTTGTTGTTGTTGTCGTCTCAGGTGTGAAGTTGTTGTTGTTGTCGTCTCAGGTGTGAAGTTGTTGTTGTCTCAGGTGTGAAGCTGTTGTTGTTGTCGTCTCAGGTGTGAAGTTGTTGTTGTTGTCGTCTCAGGTGTGAAGTTGTTGTTGTTGTTGTCTCAGGTGTGAAGCTGTTGTTGTTGTCTCAGGTGTGAAGTTGTTGTTGTTGTTGTCTCAGGTGTGAAGCTGTTGTTGTTGTCTCAGGTGTGAAGTTGTTGTTGTTGTCTCAGGTGTGAAGCTGTTGTTGTTGTCGTCTCAGGTGTGAAGCTGTTGTTGTTGTTGTCTCAGGTGTGAAGTTGTTGTTGTCTCAGGTGTGAAGTTGTTGTTGTTGTTGTCTCAGGTGTGAAGTTGTTGTTGTTGTTGTCTCAGGTGTGAAGCTGTT
>CM042316.1:43586302-43591302 GCA_023566125.1 Zingel zingel | reverse complement strand
GTGTGTGTGTGTATATCTGTGTGTGTGATGAAAGCACTAACATTACTGTTGCTGTGCATGTTAACTGCACTGCAGTGTAGTGTGTGTGTGTGTGTGTATATTTCTGTGTGTGTGTGTGTATATTTCTGTGTGTGTGTGTGTGTATATTTCTGTGTGTGTGTGTGTGTGTACTGGTTCTGTGATGTGATTGGTTGATTGTCAGGTGTCGTCTGCAGGTTCAGATGGATCCGTCCGGGTCGTTCTTCGCCACCAGCTGCTCCGATAAAAACATCGCCATCTTTGACTACGAGTCAGGGGAGTGTGTCGCCACCCTGTTCGGACATGCTGGTGAGTATATCCAACAAGTACTTATTTCTCGATAGAAGTAACAATATATGAGATAAAATCCCCAACATATCAGATATACACAGAAATACGATGTCCTGAAGCGTTTTCGCCATCTTGAACGCTGCCCTCACTCCTATTGGCTGTTGCTTTGTCTCATCGTTCAGCATTTGCATAAAATAGACTTCTTGTCTATTTCGGCCCGCTTTGCGGCGAGCTCGTGGCTTGTCGCTGGCAAACGGCCACCCCCGTTGAAAATGAATGGCAGCCTGTCGCTTTGTCTCTCTCTTGTAGCTAATGTGACTGAGGTGTTCAGATAGACAGGTGTTCAGATAGACAGGTGTTCAGATAGACAGGTGTTCAGATAGACAGGTGTTCAGATAGACATGGGTTCAGATAGACAGGGGTTCAGATAGACAGGGGTTCAGATAGACAGGGGTTCAGATAGACAGGGGTTCAGCAGGTAAATGTGTGTGTGTGTGTGTGTGTGTGTGTGTGTGTGTGTGTGTGTGTGTGTGTGTGTGTGTGTGTGTCGTCAGAGATCGTCACCAGTATGAGGTTCAGTCAGGACTGCAGACATCTCATCACCGTGTCTGGAGACAGGTACTCTTATTATTATTATTATTATTATTATTATTATTATTATTATTATTATGAATTATTATTATTATTATTAATATGAATTATTATTATTATTATTATTAATATGAATTATTATTATTAATATGAATTATTATTATTATTAATATTAATATTATTGATATTATTATTGATATTAATATTATTGACATTATTAATAATAATAATATCATTATTAATAATATTATTATTATTGATATTAATATTTATTGTTATTAATATTATTAATATTATTATCATCTAACGAGGAATGTGTGTGTGTGTGTGTGTGTGTGCGTGCATGTCTGTTTGTGTGTGTGTCCCTGTGTGTGTGTGTGTGTGTGTGTGTGTGTAGTTGTGTGTTTGTGTGGAGGTTGGACTCTCAGATGACGAGCATCATGAGGAAGAGGCGGGGCTTACATCAGAGCGCCGTAGCTGAAGCCTTCAGCCGCAAAACGCAGAACATCAGGTGAGTCAGACGGTTTCACAATCCCTTCTCTTCTCTTCTCTCTCTCTTCTCTTCTCTCTCTCTCTCTCTCTCTCTCTCTGCTGTGTGTAAACGTGGCGAGCTGTCAGTAGCGAGAAGAACTAAACCAATCGGTGCTGCCTCCACCGTGTTAGCCTCCTGCTAGCGTTAGCCCCCGACTGGCTGGAACAGGGCAGGTTTTAAACCTGTTTTAGCCTCTAAACATGCTGGAGATGTCGTTACGAGTGCCGACCCATGTGCAGTGACTCCTGCTGAGGGAACACAGAGAGTCTGACTGCAGGAGATGAGACAGAAAGGCATGAAAGTCGTGTTAATCCAGCCAGCACATACCTCTTAGTTTCCTGTTTTCAGGTCAAGTCCACACTAGTCGGTTGTCAAACTCATACAATGCAATATTCCAGTCAGACTCGGTGTGTGTGTGTGTGTGTGTGTGTGTGTGTGTGTGTGTGTGTGTGTGTGTGTGTGTGTGTGTGTGTGTGTGTGTGTGTGTGTGTGTGTGTGTGTGTGTGTGTGTGTGTGTGTGTGTGTGTGTGTGTGTGTGTGTGTGTGTGTGTGTGTGTGTGTGTGTGTGTGTATATATGTATCTGTGTGTGTGTGTGTGTGTGTATATATGTATCTGTGTGTGTGTATATATGTATCTGTGTGTGTGTGTGTGTGTGTATATATGTATCTGTGTGTGTGTGTGTGTGTGTGTATATATGTATCTGTGTGTGTGTATATATGTATCTGTGTGTGTGTGTGTGTGTGTGTGTGTGTGTGTGTGTATCTGTGTGTGTGTGGTCCCAGCTTCATTGTGTGTTTGTTTCAGGAGGGAGACATTCATCAGCGGACCGGCGTCTCTGCTGCCTCACACTGAGGAAGAGGAGGAGGAGGAAGAGGAAGGGGAAGAAAAGGAGGAAGAGGAGGAGGGCGAGACGCCACACAGACTGGACCCCGCTCACGGTGAGAAAAACTCCCATAATGCATCACTGAGGTTGTCCACTCATTGCTTTTATGGTAGATTAGTGCCATTTCATCTCTGAGATGAGTCTCTTCTTGTGAAGGGTAACTACGTCTGGCTGTAGTCCCCGTAGTTCCTGACGCTGAGTGGTCCTAACGTCAGGCTGTCTGTCAGTGGGGCGTCTGGCTGTAGTCCCCGTAGTTCCTGACGCTGAGTGGTCCTAACGTCAGGCTGTCTGTCAGTGGGGCGTCTGGCTGTAGTCCCTGTAGTTCCTGACGCTGAGTGGTCCTAACGTCAGGCTGTCTGTCAGTGGGGCGTCTGGCTGTAGTCCCCGTAGTTCCTGACGCTGAGTGGTCCTAACGTCAGGCTGTCTGTCAGTGGGGCGTCTGGCTGTAGTCCCTGTAGTTCCTGACGCTGAGTGGTCCTAACGTCAGGCTGTCTGTCAGTGGGGCGTCTGGCTGTAGTCCCCGTAGTTCCTGACGCTGAGTGGTCCTAACGTCAGGCTGTCTGTCAGTGGGGCGTCAGCTGATTGTCCTGTTTGTGTTTCAGACCCTCAGCTGCTGCAGACCAACGGGAAGCTGCCGCTGTGGTTCAGAAAGCTGGTCAGTTCACTGTTCTCTGTTACATCTCTGATATAGTACTGATCAGATCAGATCATAGTACTGATCTGATCAGATCATAGTACTGATCTGATCAGTACTATGATCTGATCTGATCAGTACTATGATCTGATCTGATCAGTACTATGATCTGATCTGATCAGATCATAGTACTGATCAGATCATACAGCCCTCTGATATATTACTGATCAGATATTGTGTCTGTTTCTGTGTGTCTCTTTCTGTGTGTGTGTGTGTGTGTGTGTGTGTATATATATATGTATCTGTGTGTGTGTGTGTATGTGTGTGTGTGTGTGTGTGTGTGTGTGTGTGTGTGTGTGTGTGTGTGTGTGTGATCAGCAGGGTGAGGGCGGAGCCTCGTCTGCCATCCAATCAGGCGCTGAGCCTCGGCAGGTGCAGGTGCGGAGCCGGTGGTCGGAGCATCTGAACCCTCTGACCATCTGCTCAGAGTTCTCCCCGAGTCCCACCAAGACACCGGAGGAGGAAGAGGGGGAGGAGGAAGAGGGGGAGGAGGAAGAGGAGGGAGACTTTCACCCCCAGAGTCTGGAGAGTCTGCTGGGAGAGGAAGACGAGGAGGAAGAAGAAGAAGAGGAAGACGAGGTGATTAAAACATCGGGAAAAGTTTTTAAAAAAACAACAACAAAAAGGTTGAAACAAGCGTGAAGGAGGAGTCCCACCAAGAGTCAGGGGGAGGAAGAGGAGGGAGGAAGAGGAGGGAGGAAGAGGAGGGAGGAAGAGGAGGGAGGGAGAGAAGAGAGGAAGAGACGGGAGGGAGAGAAGAGAGGAGGGAGGGAGAGAAGAGAGGAAGAGGAGGGAGAGAAGAGGAGGGAGAGGAGGGAGGGAGAGAAGAGAGGAGGGAGAGAAGAGAGGGAGGGAGGGAGAGAAGAGAGGAGGGAGAGAAGAGAGGAAGAGGAGGGAGAGAAGAGAGGAAGAGGAGGGAGAGAAGAGAGGAAGAGGAGGGAGAGAAGAGAGGGAGGGAGAGAGGAGGGAGGGAGAAGAGGGAGGGAGAGAAGAGAGGAGGGAGAGAAGAGAGGGAGGGAGAGGAAGGAGGGAGAGAAGAGAGGGAGGGAGAGGAGGGAGGGAGAGAAGAGAGGGAGGGAGAGAAGGGAGGGAGAGAAGAGAGGGAGGGAGAGGAGGGAGGGAGAGAAGAGAGGGAGGGAGAGGAGGGAGGGAGAGAAGAGAGGGAGGGAGAGGAGGGAGGGAGAGAAGAGAGGGAGGGAGAGAAGAGAGGGAGGGAGAGGAGGGAGGGAGAGAAGAGAGGGAGGGAGAGGAGGGAGGGAGAAGAGGGAGGGAGAGAAGAGAGGAGGGAGGGAGAGAAGAGAGGAGGGAGGGAGAGGAAGAGGAGGGAGAGAAGAGAGGGAGGGAGAGAAGAGAGGAGGGAGGGAGAGGAAGAGGAGGGAGAGAAGAGAGGGAGGGAGAGAAGAGAGGAAGAGGGAGAGAAGAGAGGAGGAGGGAGGGAGAGGAAGAGAGGAGGGAGGGAGAGAAGAGAGGGAGAGAAGAGAGGAGGGAGGGAGAGGAAGAGGAGGGAGAGAAGAGAGGGAGGGAGAGAAGAGAGGAAGAGGGAGAGAAGAGAGGAGGAGGGAGGGAGAGGAAGAGGAGGGAGAGAAGAGAGGAGGAGGGAGGGAGAGGAAGAGGAGGGAGAGAAGAGAGGAGGAGGGAGGGAGAGAAAGAGAGGAGGGAGGGAGAGAAGAGAGGGAGAGAAGAGAGGAGGGAGGGAGGGAGAGAGGCGAGGAAGAGGAGGGAGAGAAGAGAGGAAGAGGAGGGAGAGAAGAGAGGAAGAGGAGGGAGAGAAGAGAGGGAGGGAGACTGCTGGGAGAGGAAGATGACTCTGTTCCAAACACCGGTGAAAGGGTCCTAAGGGTTAAGTAAATGTCCCATGTGACCAAAGGTGCGCCCGGGAAGCTCAGCTGGTAGAGCGTGCGCCCCCCGTCCACAGGCTCAGTCCTCTCATCACTTCTCAGGACACTCTGAGACACGCGATCTTCCCACAATGCAACACACTGATACCTGT
>CM042316.1:43566302-43576302 GCA_023566125.1 Zingel zingel | reverse complement strand
CTGGTCCTGAACTAGTAGGACTACTCCTCTGGTCCTGAACTATCTGGAGTGTACGGTGACTTTCTGTCTTTGTTTCTAGAATCAGACACGCTTTTGGGAGTCGACCCGCCCACATCTTCGTCCTCTCCGCTGTCGGACCCTCACACAGGTAACGCATGCAGCGTGTTGTTGAAAAGCAGCTTTCAGGAGCTTGAGAAGAGGTGAATTATGGGATGTCTGTGAATTATGGGATGTCTGTGAATTATGGGATGTCTGTGAATTATGGGATGTCTGTGAATTATGGGATGTTTGTAGTTTCAGGTTCAGGTGATGATGAAGAGCGGCTCAGTCTGCAGCGGTGTCAGCAGGTCGCCACGGAGCTGAGAGAGACGACCAGACACGCTGTCCAACTCTACCAACAGGTCTGACTGTCTGCCTGCCTGTCTGTCTGACTGTCTCTCTGCCTGCCTGACTGTCTGACTGTCTCTCTGTCTGTCTGTGTGTCTGACTGTCTCTCTGTCTGTGTGTCTGTCTCTCTCTCTCTGTATGTATGTCTGTCTCTCTCTCTCTCTCTCTCTCTCTCTCTCTGTCTCTCTCTCTCTCTCTGTCTCTCTCTCTCTCTCTCTCTCTCTCTCTCTCTTCCTGTCTGTCTGTCTGCGTGTCTCTCTGCCTGTGTGTCTCTCTGCATATAAATATGTGTCTGTCTTCTTCCTGCAGCTGTGTGCGGAGGCCGGTGGTTCTGGACAGCGTCTCCAGAGGGCGTCCGTCCTGCGTGGGGCGTTTGATGCCGTTCTCGGTGAGCTGGAGGCAGCCCTGCGGGGCGGAGACGGGCAGGACGCCGGGCAGCCGCAGGACGCCGGGCAGCCGCAGGACGCCGGGCAGCCGCAGGACGCCGGGACGCTGTCTCTGCTGGAGAAATACTCGGAGCTGCTGGTTCAGATGACTCAGAACAAACTGAACCGGATCTGAAACTGTACGGAGGCTCAACAGAGACAAAAGTCACTTTATTTTATCAGTGTTACTTTGAACGCACCTTACGTTTGTTGGTTTATTTGTGTTTTTAAATCACAATCGCTCAGTTTGTACATAAACTGTTTTATTATTTCCTTTAATAAATGTCTTTCATAGAGTTTGATTTTTATTTTCAGCGAGATGATGAAGAAATCTTTGAGAAATACGCTCGGTCTGTGCTGAAAATGGCGAGTTTTGACGGATGTTTTGGCCGTGTAATAACTCGGGCCTGCTTGGTTCTTTCTGTGAACGATTTTAGTAAGATTATTTTTTATGCTTTTGCCATCAATGCATCCATGCGTTTACGTTGCCTTTTTATTTTGTTTTTTGTCACATTTTTACATCTTTTGTCGCAATTTAACTTTGCCTTTTGTTGCATTTTTACGTTGCTTTTTGTTGCATTTTGTTGCATTTTTACATCTTTTGTCGCATTTTTACGTTGCTTTTTGTTGCATTTTTACGTTGCTTTTTGTCGCATTTTTACGTTGCTTTTTGTTGCATTTTGACGTTGCTTTTTGTCGCATTTTTACGTTGCTTTTTGTTGCATTTTGACGTTGCTTTTTGTCGCATTTTTACGTTGCTTTTTGTTGCATTTTGTTGCATTTTTACATCTTTTGTCGCATTTTTACGTTGCCTTTTGTCGCATTTTTACGTTGCCTTTTGTCGCATTTTGACGTTGCTTTTTGTTGCATTTTTACGTTGCTTTTTGTTGCATTTTTACGTTGCTTTTTGTCGCATTTTTACGTTGCTTTTTGTTGCATTTTTACGTTGCTTTTTGTTGCATTTTTACGTTGCTTTTTGTCGCATTTTTACGTTGCTTTTTGTCGCATTTTTACGTTGCCTTTTGTCGCATTTTTACGTTGCCTTTTGTCGCATTTTTACATGCCTTTTGTTGCCTTTTTACGTTGCCTTTTGTTGCATTTTTACGTTGCTTTTTGTTGCATTTTTACGTTGCTTTTTGTCGCATTTTTACGTTGCTTTTTGTCGCATTTTTACGTTGCTTTTTGTTGCATTTTTACGTTGCTTTTTGTTGCATTTTTACGTTGCATTTTTACGTTGCTTTTTGTCGCATTTTTACATTGCCTATTGTTGCATTTTTACGTTGCTTTTTGTCGCATTTTTATGTTGCCTTTTGTCGCATTTTTACGTTGCTTTCTGTCGCATTTTTACGTTGCCTTTTGTCGCATTTTTACGTTGCTTTTTGTTGCATTTTTACGTTGCTTTCTGTCGCATTTTTACATTGCCTTTTGTCGCATTTTTACGTTGCTTTTTCCCGCCTTTTTACATGCTTTTTGTCGCCTTTTTACGTTGCCTTCTGTCGCATTCTTACATGCCTTTTGTTGCATTTTTACGTTGCTTTTTGTCGCATTTTTACGTTGCTTTTTGTTGCATTTTTACGTTGCTTTTTGTTGCATTTTTACGTTGCTTTTTGTTGCATTTTTACGTTGCATTTTTACGTTGCTTTTTGTCGCATTTTTACATTGCCTATTGTTGCATTTTTACGTTGCTTTTTGTCGCATTTTTGTTGCCTTTTGTCGCATTTTTACGTTGCTTTCTGTCGCATTTTTACGTTGCCTTTTGTCGCATTTTTACGTTGCTTTTTGTTGCATTTTTACGTTGCTTTCTGTCGCATTTTTACATTGCCTTTTGTCGCATTTTTACGTTGCTTTTTCCCGCCTTTTTACATGCTTTTTGTCGCCTTTTTACGTTGCCTTCTGTCGCATTCTTACATGCCTTTTGTTGCATTTTTACGTTGCTTTTTGTCGCATTTTTACGTTGCTTTTTGTTGCATTTTTACGTTGCTTTTTGTTGCATTTTTACGTTGCTTTTTGTTGCATTTTTACGTTGCTTTTTGTTGCATTTTTACGTTGCATTTTTACGTTGCTTTTTGTCGCATTTTTACATTGCCTATTGTTGCATTTTTACGTTGCTTTTTGTCGCATTTTTATGTTGCCTTTTGTCGCATTTTTACGTTGCTTTCTGTCGCATTTTTACGTTGCCTTTTGTCGCATTTTTACGTTGCTTTTTGTTGCATTTTTACGTTGCTTTCTGTCGCATTTTTACATTGCTTTTTGTCGCATTTTTACGTTGCTTTTTGTTGCATTTTTACGTTGCCTTTTGTCGCATTTTTACGTTGCCTTTTGTCGCATTTTTACGTTGCTTTTTGTTGCATTTTTACGTTGCTTTCTGTCGCATTTTTACGTTGCTTTTTCCCGCCTTTTTACATGCTTTTTGTCGCCTTTTTACGTTGCTTTTTGTTGCATTTTTACGTTTCTTTTTGTCGCATTTTTACGTTGCCTTTTGTTTCATTTTTACCTCCGTAAAAATGCAAAACTGTCACAAAACTAATTCATAAAAAAAAAAAAGATGAATATATTAATAATCTAACGGATAAATTACATAAAAATATTATTTTAAAGGGGGGGGGGCGTGCCCTCTGTGTGTGTGTGTGTGTGTGCGCGGGGGGGGGGGGGGGGGGCGCGCATCTGTTTTTTTTAAAAACAGGAAGATCAGAGAGCGGGCGGTGATTGGCTGAGAGACCCGAGCTGGCAGCACGAGCCACCAGCCAACACCCCTCCCCCTCCCCCCCCCACGTCATCAGAGTGACGAATTTCTACGGAAAGAAAAAGTAACAACAAAACAAACCCTTTTAGAGAAAGAGGAAAGAAACATGGCGGCGGCTGGGAGGTCCGGAGCGTCACCACGGAGCTCCGTGTGACACCAGGCCGGTCTGTGAGCGCCTGTCAGCGGGGAAACGGCACCAAGAAGCAGCGGTCCCTGCCTGAGTTCATGGCTGCTGTGACAGCAACACGGTTGAAGCTAGAGGGGATACAGCTACGGCCGCGAGAGTTACGTTTAGACACCAAACCGACTAGTTAATTAAAAAAAAAAAAGATCGTGGCTTGGGTTAAAACAATCGTGCGTTTCCTGGGTGAAAGTATTAAAATAATATTATTATATTAGCCGAGATTTTGCGTAGCTTCCGGCCGTTGCTGTATCCCTTCTAGCCACTCGCACAGTCATGACAGATTCAGCGGGAGGCTCGCAGCGCTGCGCCCGGGTCGGGGGTCGCGGTGGCGGCAGGTCCGCCTCGGAGACCCGCTGGAGGAGACACATCGTCGGTCAGCTGAAGCACCGAGACCTGAGCCAGCACGCCAAGTTCCAGGATCTGATCCACTTCTGTAAGACAGACAAGTACACTTTTTAATCTGTTTAAAACTATTACAGAAGGGCTGGTTTAGAGACAGGACAGGGGAAGACAAGTCAGGTTACTGCGGACCAAACTCCATTGAAAAATCTGTCAATTTAACAGTTTGCTAACCACAGGGCTTAAAAAGTATGAAGAGAATTACTTCCTGTTTCATACTTGGCAAAACGCCAAAAAGTATTGTAGACAACAACTCCTGCAAAGAAGGATTGTATCTGAAGTTGAAACAATTCAAAAATCTGTTTGCAGTGTAAGCGTTTGCTAACCGCACTGCTTAAAATACGGCTTTTTTTAAATGGAGTTTGGTTGGGAAATTTCTTCCCACTTTCATCTATTCATAAAACATTACAGAAGGGCTGGTTCAGATATAGTCAGGTTACTGGGGACAGAACATCTGGAAAGTTGTACCAAACTCCATTTAGAAATCTGTCAATTTAACAGCTTGCTAGCCACAATACCTAGAATGACTAGAGAAATCCTTTCTGTTTCATACCTGGCACAACACCAACAACGGTCAACAACTAATACTGTAGAGAAAGATTTAATTCAACATAGTTGAAACAAGCAACATTTGAAATTTGGTTTGTAATTTAACAGTTTGCTAACCACAATGCTTAAAAGAGGATTTTTTTTTAAAGGAGTTTGGTTCAGAGAAATCCTACCTGGTGTCAAACCTTTTAAAACTCAAATCCAAAAAACATTATTACAGTCAGGACTCCTGTAAGAAAGTCCGAATATTTGTAAAAAAAAAGTCAGGATATTTTATGTAAAAAAAAATCAGAATATTTAATGTAAAAAAATCAGAATATTTAATGTAAAAAAAATCAGAATATTTAATGTAAAAAAAATCAGAATATTTAATGTAAAAAAGTCAGAATATTATATGTAAAAAGTCATTTTTTGTAAAAAAAAAAAAAAAAAAAGTGAATAATTTATGTAAAAAAAGTCATATTTTTTGTAAAAAAGTCAGAATATTTTATGTTAAAAATCAGAAAATTGTATGTAAATAAAAAAAAAAAGTCAGAATATTATATGTAAGAAAGTCCCGACTAAAACTACTTTTGAACGTACACGTGTTCCACCAAAACAAGTTCCTTCCTGAGGCCATTCAGCAGAGGCGCCGTGGTCTCTGCTGAACCCCACGTTGTTCCACTTCCTCTGTGTCTCGGTCTGATGCTGATTACTCACCGTCTCCGTCTCGTCTCGGTTAAAGAGGACTCGACCAGCTGGGCATTGTCTCATTAATGCTTATGTGTTAGAATTTGCAAATGCAAACAGCAACTCATTTATAGCTTGAGCTGTGTTACCCTAAGCCCCCCCTCTCTCCCCGCTCCCTTTGCTCCCAATTAGAAGCTCTGGCCGTCGACGGCGTCAGATCTACACCAGCAGGCAGAGCTTTGAAAATAAACATGAACAAATGTGCAGAAAAACGCACAAAAAGCACACGCGCACACACACACACACACACACACACACACACACACACACACACACACACGTTGATAGAAAAAAAAGCTGGAATTTTTTTGCAAAGTCAGAATATTTTCAGGAACAGTTGAGCAAAGTTGAAATATTAAAAAAATAAGCAGAAAAACTGTTGAAAATGATGTGTTCACTGTTTTCAGACACTCAGCTGCTGGAGAAGAGCAGCCTGACCAAAGGACTGCTGAACCACTCCTCCAGGTACACACACACACACACACACACACACACACACACACACACACACACACACACACACACACACACAGACACAGACAGACAGACATCATGAAACCCAATCCCACCAGACTCCATGTAAATAATCAGGACTTTTAGCGTGTATAGAGCCAGCATATCTCCACCAGACTCCATGTAAATAATCAGGACTTTTAGCGTGTATAGAGCCAGCATATCTCCACCAGACTCCATGTAAATAATCAGGACTTTTAGCGTGTATAGAGCCAGCATATCTTCACATGTAAATGGGTGAATTAAGGGTTTATTTCAACCAAACCAGAGTGGTGATTGTTGGAACAGCGGAAAGATGAACCAAGACGGCTTTTGGTAGTTTGATTTAGTTTCTGTCCACTTTGAATGAAGTGTGTTTTACAATGCTAAAAGTCCTGATTATTTACATGGAGTCTGGTGGAAATATGCTGGCTCTATACACGCTAAAAGTTCTGATTATTTACATGGAGTCTGGTCTGCTGTCACACCTGCAGACAGACACACACACACTGAAGCTGTATAGGTGATGCTCAGGGTGCGTTTGTTTTGTGCCTGCAGGCATCCCTCCGCTGACAGCAGCTGCTCCGTCAGCTCTCTGAAGAAAACTACGGGAGAGGTACGAACATCAGTCACGTACACACACACACACACACACACACACACACACACACACACACACACACACACACACACACACACACACACACACACACACAGACACACACACACACCCCCCCCTGAAATCACTCTGACTCTCTTCTGTTGTTGTTGCAGCTGGCCTATCAGGTGCTGGAGCTGCAGCAGCAGATTAAAATCAGAGAAAGTGTTCTGGACGAGCAGCATGCCAGGTGAGTGACACACCTGTGGAATCCTCTCAGCTGATTGGCCCACGTGTTGCTCCGGTTTCCTGGTTGAACCACATGTTTCCTGCAGGGATCCACCCAGACTGGTTTCTCAGGGCCGACGCCAACTACTAGTAGTTAATAAGAACTGATTATTAGTTATAGAGGGGTAGGGTGGGGTCATAACCCCCCTAACACACACACACACACACACACACACACACACACACACACACACACACACACACACACACACACAGGCAGGCAAGTAGAACTTTTCCTTCCCTGACCTTCGCCTTCACGTTGAACCCTGTTAAAAATGCTTCCCTGTGTGAACTGGCCCTTTAAATGTGTCTCTGGGATCAGACTGGTGGAGGAGGAGCGCCGGTTGGAGGGGGCGTTGGATGCGCGCCAGGCGCTGCAGGGGCGGGTGGAGCAGGTTCAGGTGGAGAACGGGACGCTGAAGGCAGAGTACGATGCGTTGCTGGAGCGACAGCGAGCGGCCGAGACGAGACTGAGAGACGAGACGCTGCGAGAGGGACGCCTGCTGAAGGACATCATCCTGCTGAAACAGCAGGCCGCAGAGCGCCTGAACAGCCGCAACGAACGCAAGTCCAGGTACCTGAACGCACCGCACACAGGTCCAGGACCTGAACACACAGGTCCAGGTACCTGAACGCACCGCACACAGGTCCAGGTACCTGAACGCACCGCACACAGGTCCAGGTACCTGAACGCACCGCACACAGGTCCAGGTACCTGAACGCACCGCACACAGGTCCAGGTACCTGAACGCACCGCACACAGGTCCAGGTACCTGAACGCACCGCTCACAGGTCCAAACAACGGTTCAATAAAGTTTTCCAAAATCAAACTCCAGGTACCTGGACCTGTGTGTGGTGCGTTCATGTACCTGGACCTGTGTGTGGTGCGTTCAGGTACCTGGAGTTTGTTTTTAGAAAACTTATGAAGCCGATTTGGTTGTGACAAAAAGCTGCAATATTCTGAGGAAAATTTTAGAAAAGTCAAAATATTTCGAACACATAGTCCAGGTACCTGCACACACACACACACACACACACACACACACACACACACCACACACCACACCACACACCACACACACACACACAGAGACACACACACACAGAGACACACACACAGAGACACACAGAGACACACACACCCACACACACCACACACACACACACACACACACACAGACACTTTATTTTATTTCTTTAACCTTTAAACATGTAATCTCGTTGTTTCCATCAGAGCTCGAGAAGCCAAGATGCAGAAAGAGCTGCAGACTGCTGCCAGGTCAAAGGTCACCATGGACAGGTGAGCCCACCCCCCAAAAACCAAGTCCAAGCCCTAAGTCAAGGCCAACAAGTCCCAAATAAAGACCAAGTCCAAGCCCTAAGTCAAGGCCAACAAGTCCCAAATAAAGACCAAGTCCAAGCCCTAAGTCAAGGCCAACAAGTCCCAAATAAAGACCAAGTCCAAGTCAAGGCCAACAAGTCCCAAATAAAGACCAAGCCCTAAGTCAAGGCCAACAAGTCCCAAATAAAGACCAAGGCCAAGTCAAGGCCAACAAGTCCCAAATAAAGACCAAGGCCAAGTCAAGGCCAACAAGTCCCAAATAAAGACCAAGGCCAAGTCAAGGCCAACAAGTCCCAAATAAAGACCAAGGCCAAGTCAAGGCCAACAAGTCCCAAATAAAGACCAAGTCCAAGTCAAGGCCAACAAGTCCCATATAAAGACCAAGTCCAAGACCTAAGTCAAGGCCAACAAGTCCCACATAAAGACCAAGTCCAAGCCCTAAGTCAAGGCCAACAAGTCCCACATAAAGACCAAGTCCAAACCCTAAGTCAAGGCCAACAAGTCCCAAATAAAGACCAAGTCCAAACCCTAAGTCAAGGCCAACAAGTCCCAAATAAAGACCAAGTCCAAGTCAAGGCCAACAAGTCCCAAATAAAGACCAAGCCCTAAGTCAAGGCCAACAAGTCCCAAATAAAGACCAAGGCCAAGTCAAGGCCAACAAGTCCCAAATAAAGACCAAGGCCAAGTCAAGGCCAACAAGTCCCAAATAAAGACCAAGGCCAAGTCAAGGCCAACAAGTCCCAAATAAAGACCAAGGCCAAGTCAAGGCCAACAAGTCCCAAATAAAGACCAAGGCCAAGTCAAGGCCAACAAGTCCCAAATAAAGACCAAGTCCAAGTCAAGGCCAACAAGTCCCATATAAAGACCAAGTCCAAGACCTAAGTCAAGGCCAACAAGTCCCACATAAAGACCAAGTCCAAGCCCTAAGTCAAGGCCAACAAGTCCCAAATAAAGACCAAGTCCAAGCCCTAAGTCAAGGCCAACAAGTCCCAAATAAAGACAAAGTCCAAGCCCTAAGTCAAGGCCAACAAGTCCCAAATAAAGACCAAGCCCTAAGTCAAGGCCAACAAGTCCCAAATAAAGACAAAGTCCAAGCCAAGTCAAGGCCAACAAGTCCCAAATAAAGACCAAGCCCTAAGTCAAGGCCAACAAGTCCCATATAAAGTCCAAGACCTAAGTCAAGGCCAACAAGTCCCATATAAAGACCAAGTCCAAGCCAAGTCAAGGCCAACAAGTCCCAAATAAAGACCAAGCCCTAAGTCAAGGCCAACAAGTCCCAAATAAAGACCAAGCCCTAAGTCAAGGCCAAAAAGTCCCATATAAAGACCAAGTCCAAGCCCTAAGTCAAGGCCAACAAGTCCCAAATAAAGACCAAGCCCTAAGTCAAGGCCAACAAGTCCCAAATAAAGACCAAGCCCTAAGTCAAGGCCAACAAGTCCCAAATAAAGACCAAGGCCAAGTCAAGTCCAACAAGTCCCAAATAAAGTCCAAGCCCTAAGTCAAGGCCAACAAGTCCCAAATAAAGACCAAGGCCAAGTCAAGGCCAACAAGTCCCAAATAAAGACCAAGGCCAAGTCAAGGCCAACAAGTCCCATATAAAGACCAAGTCAAGGCCAGTGCTCGCACACTATGCCTTTTACACACATTTATGAAGACACTAAGTCCAACCCTTTTGAACCATGCGCCCGGTGCAGGACCCTTTTTTTCCCGCCGTCAAACTAACAAAAGTGGATTCGTAAGCACCCTAAACGCAGCTGCGCCAGGCGCTTCACGCCGTACGCTCAGATCGTTAAAATAGGGCGCTTTGTGTTTCAGTTGCTGCAGCGCTCCATCGTCCCCGGAGACGGCCGAGACGCCGGCCAGA
>CM042316.1:43546302-43561302 GCA_023566125.1 Zingel zingel | reverse complement strand
CAGTAGAAGTACTAATACACCACCCTGTTAATATACTGTTACAGTAGAAGTACTAGTACACCACCCTGTTAATATACTGTTACAGTAGAAGTACTAATACACCACCCTGTTAATATACTGTTACAGTAGAAGTACTAATACACCACCCTGTTAATATACTCTGTTACAGTAGAAGTACTAATACACCACCCTGTTAATATACTGTTACAGTAAAAGTACTAATACACCACCCTGTTAATATACTGTTACAGTAGAAGTACTAGTACACCACCCTGTTAATATACTGTTACAGGAGAAGTACTAGTACACCACCCTGTTAATATACTGTTACAGTAGAAGTACTAGTACACCACCCTGTTAATATACTGTTACAGTAGAAGTACTAGTACACCACCCTGTTAATATACTGTTACAGTAGAAGTACTAGTACACCACCCTGTTAATATACTGTTACAGTAAAAGTACTAGTACACCACCCTGTTAATATACTGTTACAGTAGAAGTACTAGTACACCACCCTGTTAATATACTGTTACAGTAGAAGTACTAGTACACCACCCTGTTAATATACTGTTGCAGTAGAAGTACTAATACACCACCCTGTTAATATACTGTTACAGTAGAAGTACTAGTACACCACCCTGTTAATATACTGTTACAGTAGAAGTACTAGTACACCACCCTGTTAATATACTGTTACAGTAGAAGTACTAGTACACCACCCTGTTAATATACTGTTACAGTAGAAGTACTAGTACACCACCCTGTTAATATACTGTTACAGTAGAAGTACTAGTACACAACCCTGTTAATATACTGTTACAGTAGAAGTACTAGTACACCACCCTGTTAATATACTGTTACAGTAGAAGTACTAGTACACCACCCTGTTAATATACTGTTACAGTAGAAGTACTAGTACACCACCCTGTTAATATACTGTTACAGTAGAAGTACTAGTACACCACCCTGTTAATATACTGTTACAGTAAAAGTACTAGTACACCACCCTGTTAATATACTGTTACAGTAGAAGTACTAGTACACCACCCTGTTAATATACTGTTACAGTAGAAGTACTAGTACACCACCCTGTTAATATACTGTTACAGTAGAAGTACTAGTACACCACCCTGTTAATATACTGTTACAGTAGAAGTACTAGTACACCACCCTGTTAATATACTGTTACAGTAGAAGTACTAGTACACCACCCTGTTAATATACTGTTACAGTAGAAGAACTAGTACACCACCCTGTTAATATACTGTTACAGTAGAAGAACTAGTACACCACCCTGTTAATATACTCTGTTACAGTAAAAGTACTAGTACACCACCCTGTTAATATACTGTTACAGTAGAAGTACTAATACACCACCCTGTTAATATACTGTTACAGTAGAAGTACTAGTACACCACCCTGTTAATATACTGTTACAGTAGAAGTACTAGTACACCACCCTGTTAATATACTGTTACAGTAGAAGTACTAGTACACCACCCTGTTAATATACTGTTACAGTAGAAGTACTAGTACACCACCCTGTTAATATACTGTTACAGTAGAAGTACTAATACACCACCCTGTTAATATACTGTTACAGTAGAAGTACTAGTACACCACCCTGTTAATTGTCTGTTACAGTAGAAGTACTAGTACACCACCCTGTTAATATACTGTTACAGTAGAAGTACTAGTACACCACCCTGTTAATATACTGTTACAGTAGAAGTACTAGTACACCACCCTGTTAATATACTGTTACAGTAGAAGTACTAATACACCACCCTGTTAATATACTGTTACAGTAGAAGTACTAGTACACCACCCTGTTAATATACTGTTACAGTAGAAGTACTAATACACCACCCTGTTAATATACTCTGTTACAGTAGAAGTACTAGTACACCACCCTGTTAATATACTGTTACAGTAGAAGTACTAGTACACCACCCTGTTAATATACTGTTACAGTAGAAGTACTAATACACCACCCTGTTAATATACTGTTACAGTAGAAGTACTAATACACCACCCTGTTAATATACTGTTACAGTAGAAGTACTAATACACCACCCTGTTAATATACTGTTACAGTAGAAGTACTAGTACACCACCCTGTTAATATACTGTTACAGTAGAAGTACTAGTACACCACCCTGTTAATATACTCTGTTACAGTAGAAGTACTAGTACACCACCCTGTTAATATACTGTTACAGTAGAAGTACTAGTACACCACCCTGTTAATATACTCTGTTACAGTAGAAGTACTAATACACCACCCTGTTAATATACTGTTACAGTAGAAGTACTAGTACACCACCCTGTTAATATACTGTTACAGTAGAAGTACTAGTACACCACCCTGTTAATATACTCTGTTACAGTAGAAGTACTAGTACACCACCCTGTTAATATACTGTTACAGTAGAAGTACTAG
The DNA here is from genome assembly GCA_023566125.1 of Zingel zingel. NCBI lineage: Eukaryota > Metazoa > Chordata > Actinopteri > Perciformes > Percidae > Zingel > Zingel zingel. Next base: position 43,558,856 of record CM042316.1, on the reverse strand, counting down.
TACACCACCCTGTTAATATACTGTTACAGTAGAAGTACTAGTACACCACCCTGTTAATATACTGTTACAGTAGAAGTACTAGTACACCACCCTGTTAATATACTGTTACAGTAGAAGTACTAGTACACCACCCTGTTAATATACTCTGTTACAGTAGAAGTACTAGTACACCACCCTGTTGATATACTGTTACAGTAGAAGTACTAGTACACCACCCTGTTAATATACTCTGTTACAGTAGAAGTACTAGTACACCACCCTGTTAATATACTGTTACAGTAGAAGTACTAATACACCACCCTGTTAATATACTCTGTTACAGTAGAAGTACTAATACACCACCCTGTTAATATACTCTGTTACAGTAGAAGTACTAATACACCACCCTGTTAATATACTGTTACAGTAGAAGTACTAGTACACACCCTGTTGATATACTGTTACAGTAAAAGTACTAATACACCACCCTGTTGATATACTGTTACAGTAAAAGTACTAATACACCACCCTGTTAATATACTGTTACAGTAAAAGTACTAATACACCACCCTGTTAATATACTGTTACAGTAAAAGTACTAATACACCACCCTGTTAATATACTGTTACAGTAAAAGTACTAATACACCACCCTGTTAATATACTCTGTTACAGTAAAAGTACTAATACACCACCCTGTTAATATACTGTTACAGTAAAAGTACTAATACACCACCCTGTTAATATACTGTTACAGTAAAAGTACTAATACACCACCCTGTTAATATACTGTTACAGTAAAAGTACTAATACACCACCCTGTTAATATACTGTTACAGTAGAAGTACTAGTACACCACCCTGTTGATATACTGTTACAGTAAAAGTACTAATACACCACCCTGTTGATATACTCTGTTACAGTAAAAGTACTAATACACCACCCTGTTAATATACTCTGTTACAGTAAAAGTACTAATACACCACCCTGTTAATATACTCTGTTACAGTAAAAGTACTAATACACCACCCTGTTAATATACTGTTACATTAGAAGTACTAGTACACCACCCTGTTAATATACTGTTACAGTAAAAGTACTAGTACACCACCCTGTTAATATACTCTGTTACAGTAAAAGTACTAGTACACCACCCTGGTAATATACTGTTACAGTAGAAGTACTAGTACACCACCCTGTTAATATACTGTTACAGTAGAAGTACTAGTACACCACCCTGTTAATATACTGTTACAGTAGAAGTACTAGTACACCACCCTGTTAATATACTGTTACATTAGAAGTACTAGTACACCACCCTGTTAATATACTGTTACAGTAAAAGTACTAATACACCACCCTGTTAATATACTCTGTTACAGTAAAAGTACTAGTACACCACCCTGGTAATATACTGTTACAGTAAAAGTACTAGTACACCACCCTGTTAATATACTGTTACAGTAGAAGTACTAGTACACCACCCTGTTAATATACTGTTACAGTAGAAGTACTAGTACACCACCCTGTTAATATACTGTTACAGTAAAAGTACTAGTACACCACCCTGTTAATATACTGTTACAGTAGAAGTACTAGTACACCACCCTGTTAATATACTGTTACAGTAGAAGTACTAGTACACCACCCTGTTGATATACTCTGTTACAGTAAAAGTACTAATACACCACCCTGTTGATATACTGTTACAGTAAAAGTACTAATACACCACCCTGTTAATATACTGTTACAGTAGAAGTACTAGTACACCACCCTGTTGATATACTCTGTTACAGTAGAAGTACTAATACACCACCCTGTTGATATACTCTGTTACAGTAAAAGTACTAATACACCACCCTGTTGATATACTGTTACAGTAAAAGTACTAATACACCACCCTGTTAATATACTGTTACAGTAGAAGTACTAGTACACCACCCTGTTAATATACTGTTACAGTAGAAGTACTAGTACACCACCCTGTTAATATACTGTTACAGTAGAAGTACTAGTACACCACCCTGTTAATATACTGTTACAGTAGAAGTACTAGTACACCACCCTGTTAATATACTCAGTTTTTTCTACGTTTTATCACATTTCTTTTGTTGCTTTTTACGAGCAGCGGTGGAAGAAGTAATCAGATTACTGCAGTAAAAGAAGTAATCAGATTACTGCAGTAAAAGAAGTAATCAGATTACTGCAGTAAAAGAAGTAATCAGATTACTGCAGTGAAAGTACAAATACCACACTGTGAAAGTACTTTTTATGTTTTTAGGATCATTTTCCGGCCTTTATTTAGCAGGAAGATGAAGACATGAAAGGAGAGAGAGAATGACCTGCAGCAGAGGGCCGCAGGGCCGCTGTGTCAAGGACTAAGCCTCTATATATGGGCGCGCTCTACCAGCTGAGCTAACCGGGCACCCCAAATACTTTGGTCGCTTTATCAAGGTTTATATTGTTGTTGATTACTTTGCTCCCCCTGTGTAGAAGAAGTAATCTGATTACTTTACTTCCCCTGTGTAGAAGAAGTAATCTGATTACTTTACTCCCCCTGTGTAGAAGAAGTAATCTGATTACTTTACTCCCCCTGTGTAGAAGAAGTAATCTGATTACTTTCTCTCGTGTTTCAGGGCTTCAGGATCCTCGCCGCCTCCTACGATAAGTCGGCCTTGTTGTGGCGGCTAGATGACTCCGCCCCCAAGGTAACCACGGCAACCTTCCAGACAGGAAAAAGGAAGCGACAAACGCACACACACACAGAGACACACACACACACACACACACACACACACACACACACATTTGTTTCACTATCTTTGTGGGGACCCGTCATTGACATAATGCATTCCCTAGCCCCTTACCCTAACCTTAACCATCACCACTAGATGCCTAACCTTAACCCTTACCCTCACCCTAACCATAACCTAATTCTAACCCTAATCCTAAAACCAAGTCTTAACCCTCAAACAGACCTTTAACCTTGTGGGCTCCAGCATTTTGGGCCCACAAAGCTGGTCGGACCCCACAAGTATACTGGACTCACGGTTTTTGGACCCCACGATTATAGTTAAACAAGAACAGAGACACACACACACACACACACACACACACACACACAGAGAGAGACACACTGGGCATGTGCGTGTCGGTGTAAACAGGTAGCAGATTGTCTGACGTTACTCTGTTGGATGTAGAAGTTAACAGAGAGGATTCATAATGTTGGAGCGGGGACTGAAAGGTCTGTAAGCAGCAGACAGACAGACAGACAGACGGCTGTTACTGGAAGGTGTGCAAGCAACAGACAGACAGACAGACAGCTGTTACTGGAAGGTCTGTAAGCAACAGACAGACAGACAGCTGTTACTGGAAGGTGTGTAAGCAACAGACAGACAGACAGACAGACAGCTGTTACTGGAAGGTATGTAAGCAACAGACAGACAGACAGACAGACAGACAGCTAGCTATTACTGGAAGGTATGTAAGCTACCTAACTGGTAAGACTGACGTGCGTCCAGACTACAGAGCAGCCGCAGAGTCTACAGACCAGAACGGGGATGGGAGACGCCTCCGTAGCGTGGACGCCTCCGTAGCGTGGACGCCTCCGTAGCGTGGACGCCTCCGTAGCGTGGACGCCTCAGCGGTGCGGAGGCCTGATGAGCGATGTGGCTGTTACTGAGGCATCGTATCACTTTTCTTTTTAAAAGCAAACTCCCTTATGCCTTCCCCTCAATAACCCCCGCGTCTACTATGCTCTCTTCTGCTACACAGCAACACCAGTTACTGTCAGCGGAGCGGATGTTTTGGCCTATATTAAAAGGAGTTTTCCAGATACATTCCTGTTTTTTGATTTATTAGAGAGAGACACACACCGCATTAGAGGGCCCTCGCCCGGGTCAGGGACCCCGGAGGCGAGGCAAGAGGCTTTGATTGATACCCTAGATGTCCCCTATCTCACGGGCGTTTTAACCTCCTATACAGAAACCGTACTGCCCGAGGGGCTCTTCACAACCAAATGATCTTTATTAATACTCACCGTTTAAAGCTGCTCCTCACGGAATCACAAGAAAGTTCAAGTCCGCTGAAAATGCAGTCCCCGATGAGTTGAGAGGAGGCTTGCTGTCGAGATCGGTCCCCGCCGGGTTGCACCTCTCCGCGGCAGTTAAAGAGGAGTCTGACCTGGGACCCCCAGGGGTGCTTCCCCTGCCGCTCGGCAGGGTTGAGGAAAAAGGAAAGAAAAGAGACAGTCTTCCAAAAAGCACGAATAACTGACGAGGTTTGTTTCCCTAGCCCAGTCCTGGACTCAGGTATTTTTATTTTAATTGAAGCAGATAAGTAAACAAGAACAAAGAATGAACAAAAATGCACTAAGTCCTTAATCAATATGCTGATATACGGAGGTCCTTTTGGTACAAAATGCCCCAAAAGATTTACTCTATCAGTGAGTTACTCTTATTTCTACATACATTGTCTGGTATACACCCCCCCCCCCCCCCCCCCCCCCCCCCCCCCCCCCCCGCAACAGCAGGGGCTGTCTCACCACATCGTATAGCCTAATAAGGTATCACTTTTTAATGCAAACACAAGTTATCAGATACTTTGCAGGAAACAGGAAGACGCACACACATACGATGGCGTTACATGTCTTGCATTGAGCCGAATTGCTTAAACGAGGAGCCTTATTCATTACACAGCCAAGCAGCAATAGTCTTTTATCATATCAGGACCGCTCGACCCCCCCCCTCTCCAAGCAAAGAGCAGTATGAGTTCAACCAGTACATATATCTCACAGGAACTCTCCCCGTCTCTCGTTGCAGCTACACACGAACATCACCTTCTTCTCATACATGCACACTAAGCAAATGCACATAATGATGTCCTAAGCATAATATCTAGTATGATTACACTCCTACACAGTAATCTGATTACATTTGACAGCATGCGTAAGATTATAGCCCTTCTTTGAGTACATTTTTTGTAAAAGCTAAACATTGTTAAAGCAGTAATATAGATTTTAGCTGTTTTTTGGGTTTTCAACTGAACATCCGTTCAACAGGCCTCAGCGGCGAGGACGCCAGGCGCAAACGTAGCTGAAGATGTTAAACCAAACCGTAGCGTTAGAATAACACCTACAACATCTTAACTGGTATTACTATACAGGAAACATACTTTATAATAATGTTCTGTCTGTCTGCCTGTCTGTCTCTCTCCCTCTCTGCCTGTCTGCCTCCCTCTCTGCCTGCCTACCTGTCTCTCTGCCTGCCTGCCTGTCTCTCTCCCTCTCTGCCTGCCTGCCTGTCTCTCTGCCTGCCTGCCTGCCTGTCTCTCTCCCTCTCTGCCTGCCTGTCTCTCTGCCTGCCTGCCTGCCTGTCTCTCTCCCTCTCTGCCTGCCTGTCTCTCTCCCTCTCTGCCTGCCTGTCTCTCTCCCTCTCTGCCTGTCTGTCTGTCAGCTGACTCTAACAGGTCACAGCAGGAAGGTAACAGCAGCGAGGTTCAGCAGTGTTCACCAGGTGGTGACGGGCAGCGCTGACGGGACGGTCCGACTCTGGGACCTGCAGCGGGCCGCCGCCTGTAAGTCTGACCAATCAACCCCTGATCCCCTGACCAATCAACCCCTGATACCCTGATCCCCTGACCAATCAACCCCTGATACCCTGATCCCCTGACCAATCAACCCCTGATACCCTGATCCCCTGACCAATCAACACCAATACCTGTAGTTCTATACCTGTAGTCCTACACCTGTAGTCCTACACCTGTAGTCCTACACCTGTAGTTCTATACCTGTAGTTCTATACCTGTAGTCCTACACCTGTAGTTCTATACCTGTAGTCCTACACCTGTAGTCCTACACCTGTAGTTCTATACCTGTAGTCCTACACCTGTAGTCCTACACCTGTAGTTCTCTGCTGAGCCAGCAGGCTGCACTGTTGGTTCCATCTCATGACCAGATCCTGTTGACCACACACACACACACACACACACACACACAGACACACACACACACTCACACACACACTCACACACTCACATGCACACACAGACACGCACGCACACATACACGTGCACACGCATGCGCACACACACACACACACACACACATACGCGCACATACACACACACACATGCGCACACACACACACACACAGTTACGTGGAGTGTGTGATGAATATATATATATATATATATATATATATATATATATATAGATAAATAAAAAGAGCTAAAGAATAAAGCTTTATAAAAGCGTCAAAAAAAGCTTTCGATGATTGTGATTGGTTCAAGGAAATGTAAACAACCCAGAGAGTTTTCTTTCCCTCCTATCCCAGAATGCATCTGATGTGACCTGTCTGTCTGTCTGCCTGTCTATCCACCTGTCTGTCTGTCTGCCTGTCTGTCTGCCTGCCTGTCTGTCTGTCTGTCTGCCTGTCTATCCACCTGTCTGTCTGCCTGTCTGTCTGCCTGTCTATCCACCTGTCTGTCTGCCTGTCTGTCTGCCTGTCTATCCACCTGTCTGTCTGCCTGTCTGTCTGCAGGTGTGCAGGTAGTCACGGTGTCGTCGTACTGCAGCGACCTCGTCTGCTCGGAGAACTGCGTCATCAGCGGACACTTCGACTCCAAGATCAGAGTCTGGGACACCAGGTAACCCTCACCCATTCACCACACACTCCAGGTAACCCTCACCCATTCACCACACACTCCAGGTAACCCTCACCCATTCACCACACACTCCAGGTAACCCTCACCCATTCACCACACACTCCAGGTAACCCTCACCCATTCACCACACACTCCAGGTAACCCTCACCCATTCACCACTCACTCCAGGTAACCCTCACCCATTCACCACACACTCCAGGTAACCCTCACCCATTCACCACTCACTCCAGGTAACCCTCACCCATTCACCACACACTCCAGGTAACCCTCACCCATTCACCACTCACTCCAGGTAACCCTCACCCATTCACCACTCACTCCAGGTAACCCTCACCCATTCACCACTCACTCCAGGTAACCCTCACCCATTCACCACACACTCCAGGTAACCCTCACCCATTCACCACTCACTCCAGGTAACCCTCACCCATTCACCACTCACTCCAGGTAACCCTCACCCATTCACCACTCACTCCAGGTAACCCTCACCCATTCACCACACACTCCAGGTAACCCTCACCCATTCACCACTCACTCCAGGTAACCCTCACCCATTCACCACTCACTCCAGGTAACCCTCACCCATTCACCACACACTCCAGGTAACCCTCACCCGTTCACCACACACTCCAGGTAACCCTCACCCGTTCACCACACACTCCAGGTAACCCTCACCCATTCACCACTCACTCCAGGTAACCCTCACCCATTCACCACACACTCCAGGTAACCCTCACCCATTCACCACACACTCCAGGTAACCCTCACCCATTCACCACACACTCCAGGTAACCCTCACCCATTCACCACTCACTCCAGGTAACCCTCACCCATTCACCACACACTCCAGGTAACCCTCACCCATTCACCACACACTCCAGGTAACCCTCACCCATTCACCACACACTCCAGGTAACCCTCACCCATTCACCACTCACTCCAGGTAACCCTCACCCATTCACCACTCACTCCAGGTAACCCTCACCCATTCACCACACACTCCAGGTAACCCTCACCCATTCACCACTCACTCCAGGTAACCCTCACCCATTCACCACACACTCCAGGTAACCCTCACCCATTCACCACTCACTCCAGGTAACCCTCACCCATTCACCACACACTCCAGGTAACCCTCACCCATTCACCACACACTCCAGGTAACCCTCACCCATTCACCACTCACTCCAGGTAACCCTCACCCATTCACCACACACTCCAGGTAACCCTCACCCATTCACCACTCACTCCAGGTAACCCTCACCCATTCACCACTCACTCCAGGTAACCCTCACCCATTCACCACACACTCCAGGTAACCCTCACCCATTCACCACACACTCCAGGTAACCCTCACCCATTCACCACTCACTCCAGGTAACCCTCACCCATTCACCACACACTCCAGGTAACCCTCACCCATTCACCACACACTCCAGGTAGCATTCATCACACACATCTTGCCCAATGGGAGACCTGCTAACATTTAACTAGTGTTGGTGGGTCCGGGGTGTGTGTGTGTGTGTGTGTGTGTGTGTGTGTGTGTGTGTGTGTGTGTGTGTGTGTGTGTGTCTGTGTGTCTGTGTGTCTGTCTGTCTGTTTCTGTGTCTCTGTCTCTCTGTGTGTGTGTGTGATGATGTAATGTAACTGTGTTGATGTCCAGGATGGTCAGCTGTGTTCAGGAGCTTCCTGCTCCGGGGAAAGTCACCTCGCTGGACGTCAGCGCCGACCACCGTCAGCTGCTCAGCTGTTGCCGTGACGACTGCCTCCAGCTGGTGGACCTGAGGAGGTGGAGCAACGACCGCGTGTGCTTCAGGTAGAACGCTGCAGCTGAGTGATGTTCAGGCTTTCTTCAGCTGTTGTTTGGAGACCTTTTTAGCCTTCTATCTGACGTTTTTTACACTTTTTCGTACTTCTTCAGATGCTTTTTAGCGTTTAAAAAACAAGAAAACAGAAATGTCCAGCTGTAATGAAGTTAGTTTGTGTTTGAAACACAAACTAACAGACTACCTCTGTCTGTCTGTCTGTCTGTTCCAGAGCGGAGGGTTTTAAATGTGGCAGTGACAGCACCAAAGCTGTGATCAGGTGAGCACTACGTTACATAATACACAATATTCCTGAGAGAGAGAGACAGAGAGAAAGAGAGAGACAGAGAGAAAGAGAGAGAGAGAGAGAGAGACAGAGAGAGAGACAGAGAGAAAGAGAGAGACAGACACAGAGAGGAGACAGACAGAGAGAGAGAGGGAGACAGACAGAGAGAGAGACAGAGAGAGAGAGAGAGAGAGACAGAGAGAGAGAGAGACAGAGAGAGAGAGACAGACAGAGAGAGAGGGAGAGAGAGAGACAGAGAGAGAGAGGGAGACAGACAGAGAGAGAGACAGAGAGAGAGAGAGAGAGACAGAGAGAGAGAGAGACAGAGAGAGAGAGAGACAGAGAGAGAGAGACAGACAGAGAGAGAGGGAGAGAGAGAGACAGAGAGAGAGAGAGAGAGAGACAGACAGAGGGAGAGAGAGAGACAGAGAGAGAGAGAGGAGAGAGAGAGAGAGAGAGAGGAGAGAGAGAGACAGAGAGAGAGACAGAGAGAGAGAGACAGAGAGAGAGAGACAGAGAGAGAGAGAGACAGAGAGAGAGACAGAGAGAGAGAGAGAGACAGACAGAGAGAGAGAGACAGAGAGAGACAGACAGAGAGAGAGAGAGGGAGAGAGAGAGACAGAGAGAGAGAGAGGTAAAGATTAGGGCTTCTTTTGGGAGCAGCTGGTAGCTTGAGTGCGTTTTGTGCGAGGCAGCTTCACGTTACGTCTGAGAAGCACGTTAATAATCCGTTAATCGTTCAAGTGATTCTTCTTCTGCCTCAATGATGGAGAGTTCTTCATATACTTCATGTTAAAATACACGTCTAACTGTAATAATGCAGCTCATTAACTGCTTATGGTCCAAAACAAACAAACTGACAGACTTTGGGGTCAGAGGTGCAACTGATGGGTTTGAGTGGGGGGGGGGGGGGGGGGGGGGGGCGTAGCTAGGGGGAACGAGGGAGCGAATACCATCGCAGTATTATGAATAATTGGAGCCCAGACGCAATTTTGGTAATTTTCTCAATGTCTATTAAATAAGTAAATAAATAATAATAATAATAATAATAATAATAATAATAAATAAATAAAGTATAAATAAAAAAATATAAAGTAAATAATAAATAAAAAAAATTGGATATTTGAACCCATTTTTCTGTTTTTCCAAATGTCCGTTTGTGCTCAGAAGATTGAACTGATGAGCGTTACGCGGACCTCGTGCATCCCTGATATGAATGTTCTCAGTAACTGGGTGGAATGACCGGGGGAGGGTTATTAATGTATTCACCATCAGGGTTTTACTCTGATCTGATATGAAAATATTCTGCCAGACGACCCGCAGAGACCACTGCTGCTGCTGCTGCTGCGTGGTTCAGTTTCCATGGCAACAGCAGGACCAGCATGCATTGTGTCTGACAGAAAAAAAACCTAAATGTGTTTGAGTCAGAGACGATTAGGACTTCACCCAACTGTTGGAAGCTTCCTACGTTTGTCTTTTTAGTTTTAGTTTTGAAGTCGATACTTCTGAGCAGTCAGATAAAGATTATTATTATTATTGTTATTATTATTATAATTATTATTTGTAATAAAGGTCCTATTACATGCTACTTTTTGGATGCTTCTATTTAGACCTTAGTGGTCCCCTAATACTGTATCTGAAGTCTCTTTTATATAGGCCTTAGTGGTCCCTAATACTGTATCTGAAGTCTCTTTTATATAGGCCTTAGTGGTCCCTAATACTGTATCTGAAGTCTCTTTATATAGGCCTTAGTGGTCCCCTAATACTGTATCTGAAGTCTCTTTTATATAGGCCTTAGTGGTCCCTAATACTGTATCTGAAGTCTCTTTTATATAGACCTTAGTGGTCCCCTAATACTGTATCTGAAGTCTCTTTTATATAGGCCTTAGTGGTCCCCTAATACTGTATCTGAAGTCTCTTTATATAGACCTTAGTGGTCCCCTAATACTGTATCTGAAGTCTCTTTATATAGACCTTAGTGGTCCCCTAATACTGTATCTGAAGTCTCTTTATATAGACCTTAGTGGTCCCCTAATACTGTATCTGAAGTATCTTTTATATAGGCCTTAGTGGTCCCCTAATACTGTATCTGAAGTCTCTTTATATAGACCTTAGTGGTCCCCTAATACTGTATCTGAAGTCTCTTTTATATAGGCCTTAGTGGTCCCTAATACTGTATCTGAAGTCTCTTTATATAGGCCTTAGTGGTCCCCTAATACTGTATCTGAAGTCTCTTTTATATAGGCCTTAGTGGTCCCTAATACTGTATCTGAAGTCTCTTTATATAGGCCTTAGTGGTCCCCTAATACTGTATCTGAAGTCTCTTTATATAGACCTTAGTGGTCCCCTAATACTGTATCTGAAGTCTCTTTATATAGGCCTTAGTGGTCCCTAATACTGTATCTGAAGTCTCTTTTATATAGACCTTAGTGGTCCCCTAATACTGTATCTGAAGTCTCTTTTATATAGGCCTTAGTGGTCCCCTAATACTGTATCTGAAGTCTCTTTATATAGACCTTAGTGGTCCCCTAATACTGTATCTGAAGTCTCTTTATATAGGCCTTAGTGGTCCCCTAATACTGTATCTGAAGTCTCTTTATATAGACCTTAGTGGTCCCCTAATACTGTATCTGAAGTCTCTTTATATAGGCCTTAGTGGTCCCTAATACTGTATCTGAAGTCTCTTTTATATAGACCTTAGTGGTCCCCTAATACTGTATCTGAAGTCTCTTTTATATAGGCCTTAGTGGTCCCCTAATACTGTATCTGAAGTCTCTTTATATAGACCTTAGTGGTCCCCTAATACTGTATCTGAAGTCTCTTTATATAGACCTTAGTGGTCCCCTAATACTGTATCTGAAGTCTCTTTATATAGACCTTAGTGGTCCCCTAATACTGTATCTGAAGTATCTTTTATATAGGCCTTAGTGGTCCCCTAATACTGTATCTGAAGTCTCTTTATATAGACCTTAGTGGTCCCCTAATACTGTATCTGAAGTCTCTTTTATAAAAAGAGTGTAAATTCAGTGTAAAAAAATTTGGTCTCAAAAAATTCAATGTGAAAATATTCAGTGTAAAAAAATTCAATGTAAAAAAATTCCGTGTAAAAAAAAAAAAAAAAAAAAAAAAAAAATTCAGTGTAAAAAAATTTGATGTCTCAAAAAATTCAATGTAAAAAAATTCCGTGTAAAAAAAAAAAAAAAAAATTCAGTGTAAAAAAATTTGATGTCTCAAAAAATTCAATGTGAAAATATTCAGTGTAAAAAAAATCCAATGTGAAAATATTCAATGTAAAAAATTTGATGTCTCAAAAAATTCAATGTAAAAAATTTGATGTCTCAAAAAATTCAGTGTAAAAAAAATTCAGTGTAAAAAAATTTAGGGTAAAAAAAGTGATCTCAAAAAATTCAATGTAAAAAAATTTGATGTCACAAAAAATTCAATGTGAAAATATTCAGTGTAAAAAAAAAATTCAATGTAAAAAAATTCCGTGTAAAAAAAAAATTCAGTGTAAAAAAATTTGATGTCTCAAAAAATTCAATGTGAAAATATTCAGTGTAGAAAAATTCAATGTAAAAAAATTTATTGTAAAAAAGTGATCTAAAAAAATTCAGTGTAAAAATAATTTGATCTAAAAAAATTCATTGTAAAAAAAGTGATCTCAAAAAATTCAGTGAAAAAAATTTGATGTCTCAAAAAATTCAGTGTAAAAAAATTCAGTGTAGAAAAATTCAATGTAAAAAAATTTAGTGTAAAAAAGTGATCTCAAAAAATTCAGTGTAAAAATAATTTGATCTAAAAAAATTCAATGTAAAAAATTTG
>CM042316.1:43531302-43541302 GCA_023566125.1 Zingel zingel | reverse complement strand
TGGGATGGTACTCATCATTCTTCTTCCTCCAAACACGGTTAGTGGAATTATGACCAAAAAGTTCTATTTTGGTCTCATCTGACCACATGACTTTCTCCCATGACTCCTCTGGATCATCCAAATGGTCATTGGCAAACTTAAGACGGGCCTTGACATGTGCTGGTTTAAGCAGGGGAACCTTCCGTGCCATGCATGATTTCAAACCATGACGTCTTAGTGTATTACCAACAGTAACCTTGGAAACGGTGGTCCCAGCTCTTTTCAGGTCATTGACCAGCTCCTCCCGTGTAGTCCTGGGCTGATTTCTCACCTTTCTTAGGATCATTGAGACCCTACGAGGTGAGATCTTGCATGGAGCCCCAGTCCGAGGGAGATTGACAGTCATGTTTAGCTTCTTCCATTTTCTAATGATTGCTCCAACAGTGGACCTCTTTTCACCAAGCTGCTTGGCAATTTCCCCGTAGCCCTTTCCAGCCTTGTGGAGGTGTACAATTTAGTCTCTAGTGTCTTTGGACAGCTCTTTGGTCTTGGCCATGTTAGTAGTTGGATTCTTACTGATTGTATGGGGTGGACATGTGTCTTTATGCAGCTAACGACCTCAAACAGGTGCATCTAATTTAGGATAATAAATGGAGTGGAGGTGGACATTTTAAAGGCAGACTAACAGGTCTTTGAGGGTCAGAATTCTAGCTGATAGACAGGTGTTCAAATACTTATTTGCAGCTGTATCATACAAATAAATAGTTAAAAAATCATACATTGTGATTTCTGGATTTTTGTTTTTAGATTATGTCTCTCACAGTGGACATGCACCTACGATGACAATTTCAGACCCCTCCATGATTTCCAAGTGGGAGAACTTGCAAAATAGCAGGGTGTTCAAATACTTATTTTCCTCACTGTATTTTGGATATACATAATCTACATTTTCAGGAATACATAGTCATGGAAATTTGCCGAAAAGTATTAAGGTTAAAATGTGTACGAAGCCTGTGTATACTACTATCCCTGTGTGGATGTGATATAATTGCTATCTTTGTTGTTATTTTCTTATCCAGTTTGACAGCGAGTCATAACGGAAAATAACTTAAATAAACTTCTTCAAAGTAGATGTTCTTAAGGGCTAAATAACGTGGTATCGGATCGGTATGTTCCGATAGCGATACAAGCATTTTAGGCGGCAATACTGGTATCGGTTAGGAACATCTGTAGTCATGTTGTCACAGCAACACCCCACGAAAACATGCCTCGCCTTAACTTAAACTAACTGCTCTGAGAGCGGTAAAAGTTCTTGTTTTTTAAGCTATTTGTTGATTGGACAAAAGGGATGTGAATCTTTCCGCTGGGTGACTTGTTTGCATTTTATATAACATAACTGGGAAGCTTTAATACAGACAATAATAATACTGAACATCAAGCTTTTGTTATTAACTGTACAAACTAAATGAAGGGAATCCTGCAACCAGAACATGAAAACATTCCTTTATTGTTAAGAAGAATTTTATTAAGAGACTCTAGCTACAGCAAGCTAGAGAGGCAAAGACCTCGCCCCCCCCTTTCCGGTGGTCACCATGGGACTTTAGTTTGGAAGAAATGTGTCCAGTAGTGAACGGGGAGAGACAAATAGTGTTTAGATCATAGAAATAAAATGGATAGAAAGGCCATTTCCATTTAGTAACGTTACAAGGCAGAGAGCCGGCCGCTAAATGAGTCAAGTTAACTTCATGATTCATCCAACATGAGTAACAACTTTTTCTTTTTTCTGTGACCGATGTGAGGGGGAACGGCAGAGTTAATAAGCTAACATTAGCCAGCTGACAAGTTGTCCGCCAGCTGGCTGGCTGTCTGGCTGGCTCGCTGTCTGGCTGGCTGGTTCGCCAAAGTTTCACGCTGCATTGGTTACAGAGAATGAGCTGAACAGCGGTCTGGGTCCAACGGTCTGTCGCTGGGTAACTGTCTCTCCTCTCACCGCAGATCTGGAGTAGAGCTGTAATCGGGCCTTAAAAGTTCGGCCCGAGCCCAACAAGTAGGCTACATTTTGATTGACAGCTTTTTAAAAGCCTGAACCCATTTACAGCCCGACATTATTCAAATGTGCACACGCACACAGCTCTTTTGCCTTTTGTCAAGTATGAGTCATTAATACATTTTTTAATATCATGTATTCATGACTAACGGAGGCTATAGGCCACATGGAAGTTGGAGCAAAGAAATAAAATAAGTCCTCCAGCTAATCGAAACGCATCACCTGACCGCTCATTTACTTTTAATTTTAATTATTTTTAGGGCATTTTAGGCCTTTATTTGACAGGACAGCTGAAGAAATGAAAGGGGAGAGCAAGAGAAGGGGAATGACATGCAGCAAAGGGCCGCAGGTCAGAGTCCCGTTGCGTCGAGGAGTAAACCTCTATATATGTGCGCCTGAGCTATCCGAGCGCCCTCCATGACCCTTCTATCCATTTATTTCTATGGTTTGGATCCCGTTTGAATTGGCACATATGATGTAGATGGTAGATAGTGAAGAAAGTTTGTCGTACGTCAAACTGGGACACAAAATGACGAAATAAAGTGCCAGAGGGGGGGACTTTGTCTCTCTGTTGTTCGGCACACAGGAACCGTTTGGATGTAAGTGAAGTTGACTCTGTGCCAGAACTCTGTGGGGGTTTTGTTGCTGTAGAAATGTCAGCCAAAATCAGCCGCGCCCTCCATTCAGTCAGCCTAATGTAAAGTTAAAACAAGAATTACTCTAACTGCAGTGTACCAAAATGAATACTGGTTTTCTGTGTGTGTGTTTCTGTTTCTGTGTCTGTCTGTCTGTCTGTCTGTCTGTCTGTGTGTGTGTGTGTGTGTGTGTGTGTGTGTGTGTATCTGTGTGTGTGTGTGTGTATATTTGTCTGTCTGTGTGTGTGTGTATATGTCTGTCTGTGTGTGTGTGTATATCTGTCTGTGTGTGTGTGTGTGTGTGTGTGTATATCTGTCTGTGTGTGTGTGTGTATATCTGTCTGTGTGTGTGTGTGTGTGTGTGTGTGTGTGTGTGTGTGTGTGTGTGTATATCTGTCTGTCTGTGTGTGTGTGTGTGTGTGTGTGTGTGTGTATATCTGTGTGTGTGTGTGTGTGTATATCTGTCTGTCTCTCTCTGTGTGTGTGTGTGTGTGTGTGTGTGTGTGTGTGTGTGTGTGTGTGTGTGTGTGTGTGTGTGTGTGTGTGTGTGTGTGTGTGTGTGTGTGTGTGTGTGTGTGTGTGTGTGTGTGTGTGTGTGTCTCTGTCTGTCTGTCTGTCTGTCTGTGTATATCTGTCTGTCTGTGTGTGTGTGTATATATATATCTGTCTGTCTGTGTGTGTGTGTGTGTGTGTGTGTGTGTGTGTGTGCGCGTCTTTGTGCGTCTGGAAAAATGTTTTGCCAGAATGAAATCCTGTTTCTTTCTGGATCTATTCCCAAAAAGAAGACTTATTCTGGTTAATGATGAAATATCTCTGTTGCTAGTTATACGTCGGTTTCCTCTTAAAGAACGGACGGATTCAAAGGAAACGAGTTCACGTCCATCCTTCTGTGTGTTGGTTTCTTTTTGATATTGTTCTGTTTTCTGTTATTTATTTGGTGATTATTATTCTGCTTGTTAAGGTCATTTTTGACCTTCAGGGGTTTTAAAAGGGAACGTTTAAAAAAAAAATGAAAAAATGTTAAAATATTTGTATGAAAGCTCAGAGACAAACTACTGATTCACATTCAGTCTGATTTTATTTTCTAAACAGTTATTGAACATAACGGTTGTATTAAATATGTCTTAATATTGTATACAAATAAAAAGCATTTCTCATATTTGTTATTAGTGATTTGTAATGTTTTTTAGGGATTCACCGATCCGACTTTTTCAGTCCCGACACCGATGCCTGGACTTTGTGTATCTGTCGATACCCAACATGGCATCATGACTTTGCGTAACCATCATGCCTCTTTCCTAAAGCCAAATGGCGTGTTATCTGGACGCATTTTGAGCTGTCCATGTGTATGTCTACGCTGTATACAGCGGACGTAACCATACACGCTACGTGGCCACATGATAATTCACATGTAATGTAGGTCAATGGAGGCCAAACGGCGTTGATAAGCATGCTAAAAAGCAAGCATGCGGCGTGATAACACGCCAAAATGGCATACGGATTGGCGTGTCATACATACGCCACACTACACACTAAGGTCTATATAACTACACACTTAGTGAGATCAGTCAACAAGCCGTGCAGTCGCTGAATCTGTCTTCATTTCAGATCAACAAAGGTCAGTTTAAAAGAGGCTCCCCGTTTCCGGGTTAGCTCTCCACCAATCAGATCGTTTGAGTCCGACTGCCGGTAGTGCCCGCCCCCCCGATTATACATGTCAAATCGGCCCAAATGAAGGACGACGGCACGGAACACACCGAACAGACTCGAGTCACCGACCTCGCCAGACGGTCGTGTTATCTGGACGCATTTTGAGCTCTCCGCGTGTATGTCTACGCTGTGTACAGCAGACGGCCGTCTGCAACGTCGCAGCGTAAACATACACGCCACTTTCTAAAGCCACGTGGCGTGTTATCGCGAGACTACGGTTGGTTTTAGGAAACATCACACGCGAGTTGGGTTTAGGAAAAGAACCCTTTCATACTACTCGCTACGGCGTCAATTCCTCCTCCTGTCTTCCGGGCAGATGTTCCAGCTCTTGCACACACAAGATCCAACCCCTCCCGTTCCACTTCACCGTATATGGTACAGTAATCTCAGGACACTTTACAGATAGAGTAGGTCTAGACCACACTCTATAGCAAGCAAGCATTTAGTGCAACTGTGGCGAGGAAAAACTAATGCATACTCTCGGGTGGCAGTAGCTCAGTCAGTAGGGAGCTGGGTTGGGAACTGGAGGGTTGCTGGTTCAAGTCCCAATATGGACCAAAGTATGGTGGTGGACTGGTAGCTGGAGTTCACCTCTTGAGCAAGGCACCGAACTCCCAACTGCTCGGGACGCCTTTCCATGGACAGCTCCCTCACTCTGACATCTCTCCATTAGTGCATGTAGAGGTACTGAGCATGTGTGTGTAATTCAGACATGTGTGTACTGACAGAGTGAAAACATTGTAATTTCCCCTTGCAGGGGGATAAAATATAAGACTTAATATAAGTCTTATGACACAGACACACTCACAGATACACTCACAGCATGCACTCAGAAGTCTGTCATTAATAAAATATAAATAATTATTATTATTACATTCCTGGACTTATAAGGTACTCAAAGCTTTATCTAACTATCTGTGTGTCCGTAGTCCATACATACACTTGAATACTGAAAATAACACATCTAGATTATAATTGCATATTATAATTGCATATATATATAATATATATATATTCATACATTCATATATACATATATATCATATATATATATATATATAAAAAAAAATTATATTTATATTGCAATTATATATATATATAATATATATATATATATATATATATATATATATATTATATATATATATATATATATATAATTGCAATATAAATATAATTATTTTTTATTTTGACAGATATTGTGATTGCGATATGATTCACTATGTTGAAGGGAATGATCATTTTTGTATCACTGTTCTCATTTTCATTGAAAAAAATATTAAAATGAAAAACATTGGAGTGATTGTAGTGTTGTATTTGTGAGGATCGGTACCCTTCAGTGTGTAGGACAGGATTCATTGTGCAGCCCTACTAAAATATTACAATTCATTAATATTCTAAACGTATTCCTGCAGAGTAGAGACTGAAATCGTAGAATCAGCAGTTTGTCTCTGAACAGCTTCCCTGTTAACATTTTAAATAATGTATTATTAATTCTCTTTGTTTCTAATAAACTGCTTTCTGACCTTCATCACCGCGTCTTTATTATGTTTATTTATGTTGAAGTCTCATCAGCGAGATTTAGAAATGCGACTTGACAGTGATGATGATGATGATGATGATGATGATGAAGCTTTGGGCGGTTTCCTGGCGTTAATGAGGAAACAGGAAGCAGCTGCTGTCTCCGCCACGTGCTTTTTTACTCCATTTAGTCCTCCGGTTCTGGAACCACACCTGCAGAGAAGACACACGCACGCACGCACACACACAGACACACACACACAGACACACACACACACACACACGCACACACACAGAGACACACACACACAGACACACACACACAGACACACACACGCACACACACAGACACACACACACAGACACACACACACACGCACACACAGAGACACACACACACAGACACACACACAGACACACACACACACAGACACACACACGCACACACACAGAGACACACACACAGACACACACACACAGAGAGACACACACACACACAGAGACACACACACAGACACACACAGGAATGTAGAATGCACTCAGAAGTCTGTTCACTTTTCGGTCGTTTTAAGACATCTTTACACACAAGTCTGCAGGATGTTACAAATAAAAAGGAGGCATTGACACACACACACACACACAAACAAACAGACACACACACACACACACACACACACACACAGAAGTACGTTGGCTTATCTCTTGATTTAAGAAATGTCTACAGACTTAACATTTGGATCTTCATTTATGACACTTTATGATTTATGCAGGCAGGGCTTGACTTTAACTTCTTTGTTCTCCAGCCACTGTGGCTACTAGCCACTAGCACTAGCATCTTCACTAGCTGCTATTTTGTGTGAAATTACGTTTTATTTGAATAAAGTTGACTATGGTTTGCGGTAGTTTTAATTCTAACATTATTCTATCAACAGACATTTACATCTATAGTCTGGCGTTGTAATGTATTTGCATCGGGTGTACTGTGGAGTGGGTCAGGCTGTTTTTAGTGGCAGGCTAGCAGATACTGTTGACTTGCACTAGCCTAGCACCAGCTAGCCTAGCACCAGCTAGCCTAGCACCAGCTAACTCTGCAGCTGGAAGGATGAAAAGTGTTAAACGGTCTCCAGTGATAAATAACACGCTGGCTAACCTGGAGATGAGCTCCTATGTCCAAAATTCTGAACCACCCCTTTAATTGTCTTACCCTGTTATGTCTGTAATTAAGTGTTTGTCTCTTGATGTCGTCTTAGCTTAAATCACTGATTTGTAAGTGTATTTATTTTATTTTATTCTGTGGTTAATGGGGGGGCGGGTGGGCGCCGTGAGCGCTGAGGAGCAGGTACGAGTAGTGAGTTGTCATCTGTGCAAAGAAATGGATAAAGCAAAACAGCTGTCGGGGGCTAAATATAGAAAAAGAAAGAGGGAAAAGGAGATGACATGTTAAGGGATGTGACAGCATCCCTTAACATGTCAACAAGCAGGTAAATGACAAGAAGAAAAATAAATATTTAAAATACAAAATGTGAATGTAACTTCAACAGCAGCACAACCTTACTGCATAATAGTTGTCTTATCTGATGCCCTCACTAGGCTGATTTAAGAATGGAATTTAGGCTGCTATATCTAACAGTGAGTTCATTTCATTCAAGTGTGAGAATGGTGGATCGGAAAGACGGGAAGGCAACAGGTACGTCTAACATTAGGTGGAAGTGTAGGGGGAGCCACTTGATACCAACAGATTAATTTCTTAATATTATTAATATGGAAAAACTATTACATAATGTTTGTTTGACAATATGTCTTAATGGAGAAGAACACAGGCAAGGACTGAATGAGACAGACATGAGGTCGGCGATGACATCAAGTAGAGATGAGACCAGTGATGACATCAAGTAGAGATGAGACCAGTGATGACATCAGGTAGAGATGAGACCAGTGATGACATCAGGTAGAGATGAGACCAGTGATGACATCAGGTAGAGATGAGACCAGTGATGACATCAGGTAGAGATGAGACCAGTGATGACATCAGGTAGAGATGAGACCAGTGATGACATCAGGTAGAGATGAGACCAGTGATGACATCAGGTAGAGATGAGACCAGTGATGGCCAAGGGCAACTGGGCGACCGTTAACGTCGCTGATATGCTTTGAAAGATAAACCTTTATTATTTAAAGCCCATACATGATGATTTTTTTTGGGGTGGGGGGCGCGCCAACATTGTTGCTGCATACCCCTGTGACACTGGGTAGTGTCCCACTGCATCCATCCATCTTATCTGGGGTCGGGTAGCGGGGGCAGCAGCTCCAGCAGGGGACCCCAAACTTCCTTTCCCAAGCTACATTAACCAGCTCTGACTGGGGGTTCCCGAGGCGTTCCCAGGCCAGGTTGGAGATATAATCCCTCCACCTAGTCCTGGGTCTTCCCCGAGGCCTCCTCCCAGCTGGACGTCCCTCCACCTAGTCCTGGGTCTTCCCCGAGGCCTCCTCCCAGCTGGACGTCCCTCCACCTAGTCCTGGGTCTTCCCCGAGACCTCCACCTAGTCATGGGTCTTCCCTGAGGCCTCCTCCCAGCTGGACGTCCCTCCACCTAGTCATGGGTCTTCCCTGAGGCCTCCTTCCAGCTGGACGTGCCTTCACCTAGTCCTGGATCTTCCCCGAGGCCTCCTCCCAGCTGGACATCTCTCCAACTAGTCCTGGGTCTTCCCCGAGACCACCTCCCAGCTGGACGTCCCTCCGCCTAGTCCTTGGTCTTCCTCCCAGCTGGACGTCCCTCCACCTAGTCCTGAGTCTTCCTCCCAGCTGGACGTCCCTCCACCTAGTCCTGGGTCTTCCCCGAGGCCTCCTCTCAGCTGGACGTCCCTCCACCTAGTCCTGGGTCTTCCCCGAGACCTCCACCTAGTCATGGGTCTTCCCTGAGGCCTCCTCCCAGCTGGACGTCCCTCCACCTAGTCATGGGTCTTCCCTGAGGCCTCCTTCCAGCTGGACGTGCCTTCACCTAGTCCTGGATCTTCCCCGAGGCCTCCTCCCAGCTGGACATCTCTCCAACTAGTCCTGGGTCTTCCCCGAGACCACCTCCCAGCTGGACGTCTCTCCGCCTAGTCCTTGGTCTTCCTCCCAGCTGGACGTCCCTCCACCTAGTCCTGAGTCTTCCTCCCAGCTGGACGTCCCTCCACCTAGTCCTGGGTCTTCCCCGAGGCCTCCTCCCAGCTGGACGTCCCTCCACCTAGTCCTGGGTCTTCCCCGAGACCTCCACCTAGTCATGGGTCTTCCCTGAGGCCTCCTCCCAGCTGGACGTCCCTCCACCTAGTCATGGGTCTTCCCTGAGGCCTCCTTCCAGCTGGACGTCTCTCCGCCTAGTCCTTGGTCTTCCTCCCAGCTGGACGTCCCTCCACCTAGTCCTGGGTCTTCCCCGAGGCCTCCTCCTAGCTGGACGTGCCTCCACCTAGTCCTGGGTCTTCCCCGAGGCCTCCTCCCAGCTGGACGTGCCTGCACCTAGTCCTGGGTCTTCCCCGAGGCCTCCTCCCAGCTGGACGTGCCTCCACCCAGCCTTCGTGACCATAGGTGAGGGTAGGAACGAATACTGACCGGTAGATTCGCCTTCTGGCTCAGCTCTCTTTTAACACCAACCCTTTTAAATGTGAATGAACTGTAAACTCCCAAATCAAGACTACATAAAATATAACACTGCAGTCATCATATATTCAGCTCTGATAATGTGTGTAAAGATCCTTTTTGTATAAAAACTTGCAATGGAATAAGACACAGACATAAAGAGTAGCTTTTTATTGCATGGGCTAGGTGGTGCAGGATGGGAGAAGATTAGTTGAAAGTGGTTTGGTGCGCTCACTTAGCAGCCGGCACGCGCCCTCGGTGACGGGAAGCGGAGCGCTCACACCAAATGTACTGCTAGATTGTCCTACTGCGCTCTCTTTCTGTACTTCTACAAACCTAAACCTTACACAGTCTATGACCTGTACAGATGCAACTGTAGCCTCGGCTTGCCATTTCGTATGCATGCGCTGAACAGGGGAGCGTGCCTGTGTTCCCACATTTCTAAGATTTTTTTTCCAAAATTAGGCCCTATGTTCCCACATTTCCTTTTTCA
>CM042316.1:43498802-43523802 GCA_023566125.1 Zingel zingel | reverse complement strand
TTTATTAGCCTTATTGGGTGGGGAGCAAGCTCTGCCTCGCCAGCTTCTCCCGCAGCTCTGGGTGGACGTCCTGCTCTGACCCTGAGTGGGAGGTAAACTGATCTCCCCCCTCTGCAGCTCTGTTGTCGGCCAGTGCGTTAGCATGCAGACCGTGGTGAAGGACAGTATGAATTAGGTGATGAGACCGTGGTGAAGGACAGTATTAATTAGGTGATGGAGACCGTGGTGAAGGACAGTATTAATTAGGTGATGAGACCGTGGTGAAGGACAGTATTAATTAGGTGATGAGACCGTGGTGAAGGACAGTATTAATTAGGTGATGAGACCGTGGTGAAGGACAGTATTAATTAGGTGATGAGACCGTGGTGAAGCACAGTATTAATTAGGTGATGAGACCGTGGTGAAGGACAGTATTAATTAGGTGATGAGACCGTGGTGAAGGACAGTATTAATTAGGTGATGAGACCGTGGTGAAGGACGGTATTAATTAGGTGATGAGACCGTGGTGAAGGACAGTATTAATTAGGTGATGGAGACCGTGGTGAAGGACAGTATTAATTAGGTGATGGAGACCGTGGTGAAGGACAGTATTAATTAGGTGATGAGACCGTGGTGAAGGACAGTATTAATTAGGTGATGAGACCGTGGTGAAGGACAGTATTAATTAGGTGATGAGACCGTGGTGAAGGACGGTATTAATTAGGTGATGGAGACCATGGTGAAGGACAGTATTAATTAGGTGATGAGACCGTGGTGAAGGACGGTATTAATTAGGTGATGGAGACCATGGTGAAGGACAGTATTAATTAGGTGATGAGACCGTGGTGAAGGACAGTATTAATTAGGTGATGGAGACCGTGGTGAAGGACAGTATTAATTAGGTGATGAAACCGTGGTGAAGCACAGTATTAATTAGGTGATGGAGGACAGTATTAATTAGATGACGGAGACCGTGGTGAAGGACGGTATTAATTAGGTGATGAGACCGTGGTGAAGGACAGTATTAATTAGGTGATGAGACCGTGGTGAAGGACAGTATTAATTAGGTGATGAGACCGTGGTGAAGGACAGTATTAATTAGGTGATGGAGACCATGGTGAAGGACAGTATTAATTAGGTGATGAGACCGTGGTGAAGGACAGTATTAATTAGGTGATGGAGACCATGATGAAGGACAGTATTAATTAGGTGATGAGACCGTGGTGAAGGACAGTATTAATTAGATGACGGAGACCGTGGTGAAGGACGGTATTAATTAGGTGATGAGACCGTGGTGAAGGACAGTATTAATTAGGTGATGAGACCGTGGTGAAGGACAGTATTAATTAGGTGATGAGACCGTGGTGAAGGACAGTATTAATTAGGTGATGGAGACCATGGTGAAGGACAGTATTAATTAGGTGATGGAGGACAGTATTAATTAGGTGATGGAGACCATGGTGAAGGACAGTATTAATTAGGTGATGGAGACCGTGGTGAAGGACAGTATTAATTAGTTAATGGAGACCGTGGTGAAGGACAGTATTAATTAGGTGATGAGACCGTGGTGAAGGACAGTATTAATTAGGTGATGAGACCGTGGTGAAGGACAGTATTAATTAGGTGATGAGACCGTGGTGAAGGACAGTATTAATTAGGTGATGGAGACCGTGGTGAAGGACAGTATTAATTAGGTGATGGAGGACAGTATTAATTAGGTGATGAGACCGTGGTGAAGGACAGTATTAATTAGGTGATGAGACCGTGGTGAAGGACAGTATTAATTAGGTGATGAGACCGTGGTGAAGGACAGTATTAATTAGGTGATGGAGACCGTGGTGAAGGACAGTATTAATTAGGTGATGGAGGACAGTATTAATTAGGTGATGGAGACCGTGGTGAAGGACAGTATTAATTAGGTGATGGAGGACAGTATTAATTAGGTGATGGAGACCGTGGTCAAGGACGGTATTAATTAGGTGATGGAGACCGTGGTGAAGGACAGTATTAATTAGGTGATGAGACCGTGGTGAAGGACAGTATTAATTAGGTGATGGAGACCGTGGTGAAGGACAGTATTAATTAGGTGATGGAGGACAGTATTAATTAGGTGATGGAGGACAGTATTAATTAGGTGATGGAGACCGTGGTGAAGGACAGTATTAATTAGGTGATGAGACCGTGGTGAAGGACAGTATTAATTAGGTGATGAGACCGTGGTGAAGGACAGTATTAATTAGGTGATGGAGACCGTGGTGAAGGACAGTATTAATTAGGTGATGAGACCGTGGTGAAGGACGGTATTAATTAGGTGATGGAGACCGTGGTGAAGGACAGTATTAATTAGGTGATGAGACCGTGGTGAAGGACAGTATTAATTAGGTGATGGAGACCGTGGTGAAGGACAGTATTAATTAGGTGACGGAGACCGTGGTAAAGGACAGTATTAATTAGGTGATGAGACCGTGGTGAAGGACAGTATTAATTAGGTGATGAGACCGTGGTGAAGGACAGTATTAATTAGGTGATGAGACCGTGGTGAAGGACGGTATTAATTAGGTGATGAGACCGTGGTGAAGGACGGTATTAATTAGGTGATGAGACCGTGGTGAAGGACGGTATTAATTAGGTGATGAGACCGTGGTGAAGGACGGTATTAATTAGGTGATGAGACCGTGGTGAAGGACAGTATTAATTAGGTGATGAGACCGTGGTGAAGGACAGTATTAAGTAGGTGATGAGACCGTGGTGAAGGACAGTATTAATTAGGTGATGAGACCGTGGTGAAGGACAGTATTAATTAGGTGATGAGACCGTGGTGAAGGACGGTATTAATTAGGTGATGAGACAGTGGTGAAGGACAGTATTAATTAGGTGATGAGACCGTGGTGAAGGACAGTATTAATTAGGTGATGAGACCGTGGTGAAGGACAGTA
This sequence comes from Zingel zingel, assembly GCA_023566125.1. NCBI lineage: Eukaryota > Metazoa > Chordata > Actinopteri > Perciformes > Percidae > Zingel > Zingel zingel. The sequence goes on along the minus strand of CM042316.1, from coordinate 43,520,887 downwards.
TTAATTAGGTGATGAGACCGTGGTGAAGGACAGTATTAATTAGGTGATGAGACCGTGGTGAAGGACGGTATTAATTAGGTGATGAGACCGTGGTGAAGGACAGTATTAATTAGGTGATGAGACCGTGGTGAAGGACAGTATTAATTAGGTGATGAGACCGTGGTGAAGGACAGTATTAATTAGGTGATGAGACAGTGGTGAAGGACAGTATTAATTAGGTGATGAGACCGTGGTGAAGGACAGTATTAATTAGGTGATGAGACCGTGGTGAAGGACAGTATTAATTAGGTGATGAGACCGTGGTGAAGGACAGTATTAATTAGGTGATGGAGACCAGAAAGTCTCCTATATGGTTCCAGGGCTTTGATTATGTTGCTGCCTTGACCTGTTCCCCTCACTATTCAGCCGAGGGAGATATGGGTCAAGTTTTTTTTTTTTACGTTTCTTCATTCAGATCATTTGCGATCCGTTCCATTCTGAATGAGCTAAGCAGTTAATGTGCTTCGTCCTTGTTGCATTACCGGTATTCATTAAGATCATTCCAAACAGATTTCTGTAGTTCAAACAACTCGGAATTGTAGTTGAGAACATCAGTTATAACGGCCCACGTATTAAAAAATTGTCGGGTTTAAATCACGCTTGGGCTCATAATTACAGTCAATGTGTCGGGCCGGGCCGGGCTCGGACGCACCGTGCACGGGCTCGGACGCACCGTGCACGGGCTCGGGTAGGGTCGGGCTTGATTTTTTGGGCCCAATCTAAGCTCTAATAGCCGATGACTTGGCTTCGTTAATCCTCGCTGTAGAGAGCTCCAGCATAACTATGTCTAGAAAATACGCCAACCGCTGTTCCATACACAGCGAGTGGGGGCGGAGCCAGCGTTGAGCTGCCATTTTATTGGTTGCTGTTGAGCCGGCTAGCCAAATTTTCTTCTGTCTCCCAAGCAGGTGTAATTTAGAGTCGTCATTAAGTATCAAAACAATTGGGTCAGTAGGAATTTGATATCTTATCACATCAGATATTATTGATATTGTTTTATTCCAGAACTCGTGCACCTGTTCCCAGTCCCAGACCACGTGCAGGAAAGCTCCAGTTTGTTCAGGTTGGCAGAACGTACAATAGGGAGGAGGAATGCCTTTAGAGACGAATCTCTTCTGGGGAGTCCAGTAGGTCCTATGGCATATGTTGAAGTGGATCTGCTGGTGATTTGGGTTTTTGGAGCAATGGGAAATGTCCCAAACTATCTCCCAATTAATTGTGTCCCTTCAAGGCTCAGCTCTCGCTCCCATTTCCTCGCTATTGGGAGTTCTTCTACGGATACTTGCATCAGTTTAGCGTAGATCTTGGAGGCTAATCCTCTAACAGGAAAATCAACAAACAAATGTTAATGAATGGGTGCGGTACAAGACTGTTCCCCCATTGCACTCCATAACAGTTTAGGGCTGCTCTTAAGCGCAGATACAAGAAGAAGGATGACCTAGGGACCTCAAACCTAACTCTTAGGTCTTCAAAACTCAACATACCTTTCTCATTGAATAGCTGGTCTAGAGTATAAATGCCTCTATCACTCCACTGCTTACAAGCAAAGGGTTTGTTACCAGACATTAAGTGTGTGTTGTGCCAAATTGGGGTGTTCAAATGCCACTTATTGGTGTATCGTAGGTGCTCCTCCACCTGTTTAAAGTTAGTCAATGTGTTGGTGATAATAGGGCCATGGGCTAGCATACACCTTTTTTGGACACACCCCTGTAAAGGCAAGGTCTTGCAGTCTTAGACTTCCAGTGAGGTTATGTCTCTCCATGGGACTGTAGATGAGGGGTCCATCCACACTCTGAGGGCCCGTAGCCGAAAGGCTCTGTAGTACACTTTAAGGTTGGGGAGGGCCAGGCCTCCCGTGTTTGAGGTATGTTGCAGGGTAGAGTATTTTAGCCTAGGTTGTTTATTATTCCAAATATACTGCTGAATTAAGGTATCAAGTTTCTTCCCGAAATTTATCGGTGGAGGTAAGGGGATCATTTTACTTAAGAAATTCACACGAGGAACTATGTTTATTTTAACGACAGCAATCCTGGACCGTAGTGATGCCAGCAGCGCAGACCAATTGGCCAGATCTCTGTGAACACTACTTAGTATAGTTTCATAGCTGTCCTGGACAACTCGCTGCAGGGATGCGTGTATGGTGATGCCCAAATATGTAATTTTGCTTTGGGTTGGTTGATGCCACATGCCTGTTGTTCAATAAAAGAAGATTAGATTTGTTCCAGTTGATTTTATAGCCGGAGATTGAGCCAAATTCGTTGAAAATCTTAAGAATTTTTGGGACAGAGCAATGTACAACAAAATATCATCTGCAAATAATGATATTGACCTGCTACTGGACTAGTAAGAAAGAGAGAGAGAGAGAGAGAGAGAGAGAGAGAGAGAGAGAGAGAGAGAGAGAGAGAGAGAGAGAGACACAGAGAGAGACAGAGAGAGAGAGACAGAGAGAGACAGAGAGAGAGAGACAGAGAGAGAGACAGAGAGAGAGAGAGAGAGAGAGAGAGACAGAGAGAGAGAGAGAGAGAGAGAGACAGAGAGAGAGAGACAGGGAGAGTCAGAGAGAGTGAGACAGAGAGAGAGACAGAGACAGAGAGAGAGACAGAGAGAGAGAGAGAGAGACAGAGAGAGATATGTTTTTATTCTCCTTCCATATAAATATTACTACAGCAGCATAACATGTCATATCACTCAGTAAAATCATGTTTCCAGTGTCTGTGTGTTATAGTAATATAATTACTACTATAATATAAAGTATATATATATGTAAAGATTTACATATATAAATAGATTATCTCCTGATATGTTACAGTTTCTCTGTCGTAGCATTTGTTTGACCTTTTCTTTGATTATAATTACAGATAAAATAAGACTCTATCTGTCTGACTTCATCAGTAATTATAATCAAAGAAAAGGTCAAACAAATGCTACGACAAACAGCATGAGGTAACACACAAGCCATTTACATACGGGGGTGGTCCCGTGTACCGTGGTCCCGTGTACCCTGCCGAGGCCTCTCGCCACCGCTTGCCCCCCCCCCCCCCCCCCCCCCGTGTAAACATGTCTGCTGCTGTGTACGTCTGAGCGATCTCTAGACTCATTCATATCCTAGGACACGGTGGCTGCAAACGTAAAGCACACAGAGAGAGCTTCAGGGAACTAAGTTCACACAACAGAAGACATGTTGCTGCAACATGTTCATTAACGCCTCATGTCAGACCCTAAACGCCTCATGTCAGGCCCCTGAACGCCTCATGTCAGACCCTAAACGCCTCATGTCAGACCCTAAATGCCTCATGTCAGACCCTAAATGCCTCATGTCAGACCCTACTAAATGCCTCATGTCAGGCCCACTGAACGTCTCATATCAGGCCCCTGATCGCCTCATGTCAGGCCCCTGAACGTCTCATGTCAGGCCCCTGATCGCCTCATGTCAGGCCATGAACGCCTCATGTCAGGCCCTGACCGCCTCATGTCAGGCCCTAAACGCCTCATGCCGAGCCCTGAACGCCTTTGTGCAGGCCCCTGAACGCCTCGTGTCGGGGGAGTCTTCAGGCGACGAGCGGCAGATATCGATCCGTCCGTTAGAGTTTCAGATCGATCTCAAGCTTTCAGACACTTCACATCTCAAGATCCATTAAACGTGAATATTCAGCTAATGTGAAGGCTTTTATTACACGTTCACAGGTTGTTGTAATATAATAAAGTATATTACAATATATATATATATATATATATATATATATATATATATATATATATATATATATATATATATATATATACAGTGCCTTGCGAAAGTATTCGGCCCCCTTGAACTTTTCGACCTTTTGCCACATTTCAGGCTTCAAACATAAAGATATAAAACTGTAATTGTTTGTGAAGAATCAACAACAAGTGGGACACAATCATGAAGTGGAACGAAATTTATTGGATATTTCAAACTTTTTTAACAGATAAAAAACTGAAAAATTGGGCGTGCAAAATGATTCAGCCCCCTTAAGTTAATGCTTTGTAGCGCCACCTTTTGCTGCGATTACAGCTGTAAGTCGCTTGGGGTATGTCTCTATCAGTTTTGCACATCGAGAGACTGAAATCTTTGCCCATTCCTCCTGCAGAACAGCTGGAGCTCAGTGAGGTTGGATGGAGAGCGTTTGTGAACAGCAGTTTTCAGTTCTTTCCACAGATTCTCGATTGGATTCAGGTCTGGACTTTGACTTGGCCATTCTAACACCTGGATATGTTTATTTGTGAACCATTCCATTGTAGATTTTGCTTTATGTTTTGGATCATTGTCTTGTTGGAAGACAAATCTCCGTCCCAGTCTCAGGTCTTTTTGTAGACTCCATCAGGTTTTCTTCCAGAATGGTCCTGTATTTGGCTCCATCCATCTTCCCATCAATTTGAACCATCTTCCCTGTCCCTGCTGAAGAAAAGCAGGCCCAAACCATGATGCTGCCACCACCATGTTTGACAGTGGGGATGGTGTGTTCAGGGTGATGAGCTGTGTTGCTTTTACGCCAAACATAATGTTTTGCATTGTTGCCAAAAAGTTAGATTTTGGTTTCATCTGACCAGAGCACCTTCTTCCACATGTTTGGTGTGTCTCCCAGGTGGCTTGTGGCAAACTTTAAACGACACTTTTTATGGATATCTTTAAGAAATGGCTTTCTTCTTGCCACTCTTCCTTAAAGGCCAGATTTGTGCAGTATATATATATATATATATATATATATATATATATATATATATATATATATATATATATATATATATATATATATATATATATATAGTGACAGAATATAAAACACATGAAATGTTCCAAATATAACCTAATACTGTCAACAACTCTGATCTGATTTATGACAGCCTCATGTCAGGGCCCTAAACGCCTCATGTCAGGCCCCTGAATGCCTCATGTAAGGCCCTGAACGCCTCAAATTGGGCTCTAAATGCCTCATGTCAGGCCCTAAACGCCTCATGTCAGACGAGTAAACATTCAGTAGACAAATAGTAATATTGACATATACTGTACAATAGAGACAACAATATACATATAGGCACATATCAACATAACATAATATACAAAAATACAAATAAGACATAATATCAAGACAAGTACACATGGACTGGGATGTAAGGTGCAAAAAGTAATAATACAAAGTAGCGTGCAAGATGCATGTTGGAATGATAAGTATGTAATGTGTAGAGAAGTGGTTGAGTGGCCAAAGTGCTGATGAGCCCACTTAGCCTCAGTTCAGGAGAGTGATGGCAGTGGGAAAGAAGCTGTTCTTTTGTCTGGTAGTTTTTGTGTGCAGGGAGCTGTAGCGCCTGCCCGAGGGGAGGAGATTAAAGAGAGTGTGTGCAGGATGTGTGGGGGTCTTTGGTGGCGTTCTCTGCCCGCTTCCTGGTCCTACCAGTGTTCAAGTCCTGGAGGGAGGGCAGGAGGGCACCGTGGATTTTTTTCAGCTGTCCGAATTGTGTGTTGTAATCTGCGTTTGTCCTGTTTTGTGGCTGCCCCAAACCAAACGGTGATGGATGTGCAGAGGATGGATTCAATGGCAGCAGTGTAGAACTATTTTCATTGACCCATGGTTTTGTCTGGCTGATGTAGTATTCTTCACTTCTTATTAGTAGTAGTTTTGTTATTATTGTGTAGTGAAATTTGCCTAGTTGCAGAGAGACGCAGGCGAGCAGTAATGGCGCTGAGCGAGCTCCCAGGAGCCTCGGCGGTTTCCTGTAAACTGAAGCTGAGGGCTAATGGAGCCGCGGCGGCTAATTTATGACATCGTCAACACGGAGAGGAGATAGGAGAGGAGAGGAGAGAAAAAGTGTTTTTTTTCATAATATGGGCACTTTAAAGTTATTACATGCTGTCTCAGCTAGCGGTTAGCTATTAGCTAAACTAACGTTAGCTTCCTGTGGAGGCTAACGGCAGACCGCTACAACTACGACCGGAAGCGTGGAACAGATCGTGCAGTGTCGTGAATCCTCGTGAAACAGGATTACAGGATCTCAGATTGGGTACCGACAATGAGGCCGGTCCCAGTTTTTCTGAAGTTTTTGTTTCTTTATTTCCTGAATTCTGGAGACGTCTTCTGCATCAATGGATGCATTATTCTGCTGAGTCGTTCTTTCTGCATATTCAAAACATCATCACGTGTTTTTATAGGAATCATATACATCTACAACATCAAATCTGTTATAGAAAGAGACCGTGTTAAAGCCAGAAGCTGCAGAGTTTAAATCTACATGAATCTATCTCTATTCTTCACTTCCTGTTGTGTTCTTTAACCCCCCCCCCCCTCAGCAAAAAAAGAAATGTCCTCTCAATTTCAACTGCTTTTATTTACAGCCAACTTAACATGCGTACAACTTTGTATGAACATACAAAAATTCAACTACTAAGAAATAACCCTGAACAATGTTTCACAGACATGTGACCAACAGAAATGGAAAAAATGTGTCCCTGAACAAAGGATGGTCAAAATCAAAAGTTACAGGGAAGACATCCCCCTCCCTCATGTGGTATCCTTCCTGCAGGCCCATCCTGACATGACCCTCCAGCATGACAATGCCACCAGCCATACCGTTCGTTCTGTGCGCCATTTCCTGCAAGACAGGGATGTTAGTGTTCCTGCCATGGCCAGCGAAGAGGCCCGGATCTCAATCCATTGAGCACGTCTGGGACCTGTTGGATCGGAGGGTAAGGGCGAGAACCATGCCGCCCCAGAAATGTCCAGGAACCCTGCAGGTGCCTTGATGGAAGAGTGGGGTAACATCTCACAGCAAGAACTGGCAAACCTAGTGCAGTCCATGAGGAGGAGATGCACTGCAGTACTTAATGCAGCTGGTGGCCACACCACATACTGACTGTAACTTTTGATTTTGACCATCCTTTGTTCAGAGACACATTTTTCCATTTCTGTTAGTCACATGTCTGTGAAACATTGTTCAGTTTAGTTCTTAGTAGTTGAATTTGTTTTATGTTCATTCAAAGTTTTACGCATGTTAAGTTGGCTGAAAATAAAAGCAATCGAAAGTGAGAGGACGTTTCTTTTTTTGTTGAATATATATATATATATATATATATATATATATATATATATATATGTAATCAAAGCTTAAGTTAACCATCTGTGTGCCCGAGTCTATACATTGTACAGGGAGTTCAAATGTCTGAGTGTCTTCCTTTGAAATTGTAACCACGTGTCATGACTACACACAACTCACATATATTATAAACTTTTCTACTGAGAATAACACATCTAAATTATAGAAATATTTCTCCATTACCTGTGGTTACAGTCATTCCCCGACTGCATTGACGCTCAGAAACACGATGCAAAAAACACGACAGAATATGAGTTCAAACTTTGTTGATGTTGTTCCAACATTTTTGTCCCTTTTTGTCGATATTCTGACTTTCTCAAGATGTTTCGACATTTTTGTCTGTTTTTGTTATAGTTTTTTGGGTATTTTTTTTGTTGCTGAGTCTTATGTTTTTGACCATTTTTTGACATACAAGTTTCTGACGTTGCCATTTTTGTTTGGGGGTATTTTTGAAGTTTTTGTCACTTTTTTTGTTGTTTTTTCTGATGTTTCTGACAATTTATCAACATTTTTTTACACTTTTTTCACGACGTCGACTAAGAATAATAATGAACTTTATATGCTTACCAGAAAAAACAGCAGATATAGACGAAGATATCACAAAAAGATATAACAGAAATCACTTTCATTTACCTGCTTCTCTCTCTCTGTCTCCCTCTCTCTCTGTCTCCCTCTCTCTCTCTCTCTCTCTCTCTCTCTCTCTCTCTCCCTCTCTCTCTCTCTCTCTCTCTCTCTCTCTCTCTGTCTCTCTCTCTCTCTCTCTCTCTCCCTCTCTCTCTGTCTCTCTCTCTCTCTCTCTCTCTCTCTCTCTCTGTCTCTCTCTCTCTCTCTCTCTCTCCCTCTCTCTCTGTCTCTCTCTCTCTCTCTCTCTCTCTCTCTCTCTCTCTCTCTCTCTGTCTCTCTCTCTCTCTCTCTCTCTCTCTCTCTCTCTCTCTCTCTCTCTCGCTCTCTCTGTTTCCAGAGTGTTTAAGAAAGCCAGTCCCAATGGAAAGGTGAGTACTCTTCTTCTTAACCCTGTAAAGAAACCAAACAATCAAAAACAATGGATGTAAACGCTTGAAAAAAGAAGGTGTGCAGACAGAAAAGCGTGTAATGAGCAAAGAAATATGTGAACACCATAACTAACGTATAGAAACACCCAAAGAAAAGTACCAAACAACCACACAAGTGTCTGCAAACACCCGAGAAGAGTCTGTGGGAACTTGCAATTAGATAGTTTGACTTTATTAGACAAAAACTCTTACTTTGTACGATTTTTTTACCAGCCAAAATATACACTGCGTTTTCTATGTAACGTACAACATCTTTCTGGTTTGGTCCCACTGGTTGTTGGCGAGACAGCCAGACAATATAACGGCCAGCTGAGATGATTAGACCATTAAACACGCAACTGTTTGGATCCTTTACACTTTCTACAATGTTTTAGTACTTTAACTACATTTTCCTGATGATACACACTTTTACTGCAGTAACATTGTGATTGGCTGATGTCTTTGCGCTGTGATTGGCTGACGTCTTAGCGCTGTGATTGGCTGATCTCTGAGCTGTGTTCCTCTCTTAGCTTACCGTCTATTTGGGGAAGAGAGACTTTGTGGACCACGTGGACCTGGTGGAGCCTGTTGGTTAGATTCATTTCTTTACTTTCTTCAAACTGTCAGAAATTATATATATACATATACACACACACACACACACACACACACACACACACACACACACACACACACACACACATATATATATATATATATATATATATATATATATATATATATATATATATATATATATACACACACACACACACACACACACACATATATATATATATATATATATATATATATATACACACACACACACACACACACACACACACATATATACATATACATATACACATACATATACACACACACATATATATATATATATATATATATATATATATATATATATACATACACACACACACACACACACACATATATACATATACACATACATATACACACACATATATGTATATATATATATATATATATATATATATATATATATATACACACCCACACCCAATTTGGTGCCCTAGTCAAGAGTTCATCTGTTTTTGTCTTTTTGTTATTGCAGTTTTTCCAAAATTTGTTTTTTTTTTCAACATTTGTGATGTTTTTGCCATTTGTTTGCGTTTGGTGCTTTTTCGTCATTTCTTTGGTTTTCTGAAAGTTTCCGCGATATTTCGATGTTTTTGTCCCTTTTTTTTTTACATTTTGGGCTTTTCTTTTGATGGTTATTGGTGCTTTTTCTGATCCGGCGGCCTGCCGGCGTTCGCCCGGTGCCCTCCGGCTGCTCTGTGACTTCCTGACTTTTCTTCCTGCAGACGGCGTCGTCCTGATTGACCCCGAGTACCTGAAGGAGAGGAAAGGTGAGTCAGAAATGAACACAGATACTTGTTTCTTATTCACAGACCAAATCACTTTTCCACCACAAAGACTGGAAACTGCAGAATGATTATTTAACCCTTAACCCCGGTGTTGTCCTAGGGTCAAATTTGACCCATTTTCAAAGTTTTTTATATCAGAAAAATGGGTTTCCTACAATCAAATTGCCCAAAAATAAAATGGATACATGATGTACATTGTATGGAACCCTTATAACAACCTTTGCCGGTACAATTAATTATTACTTTCATTGAATTTTGGGTGTTTTATTCAATTTCATAGCATTTGAAATTCACTCAACATCCTCTGATCCGAACTATTAGTCCAAAAAAAAAATGTTTAACTAAAAAATGAGGTATAATGTTATTTAAATTAGGTTTAATGGCCATGAATTTAAAAAAGCGTTGAGAAAAGTGACCAAAAACATTGGAAAAAATGCCAAAAAAAGGTCATTTTCAGATTTGACCCGGACGGACAACACGAGGGCTAAAGAGCAAAACAACAATCACATTTGTCTCTTTTTTCTCAACACTTGCAGACGTGTCTCGGGACCTCTCTAGATAGTTGGAGATATCAACCCCCCAATGTTGAACCCAAAGTTACGCCCTTGTAATATAATATAATATATGATGTTTTTGTCCCTTCAGTTTAGTGACTCTGACGTGTGTTTAAGATTTAGGGCCCTATTTTAACGATCTATGCGCACGGCATGAAGCGCCTGGCGAAGGTGTGTTTAGGGCGTCAGGAGCATAGTTCAAAAGGTCTTCATTAATCAGAGGTGTGTTTTGGGCGTAACATGCAATCAACCAATCAGAGATCATCTCCCATTCCCTTTAAAAGCCAGGCGCGTTTGGACCTTGGAGCATTGCTGTTATGATGGAGGATTTGCACCGTAATATTTTTATTTGTAATCTTCTGTGTGTGTGTGTGTGTGTGTGTGTGTGTGTGTGTGTGTGTGTGTGTGTGTGTGCTGCTGTGCGTCCCTGTGTGTGTAACAAGCATAGTGTGCACGTGCTGTGCACGAGTCTAGGAGCATTTTACTAATGCTGTTAAAATAACAATGAAATGCTGCGTTACTGACTTTAGACCAGGTTTTTGTTGGTCAATGGTGCCATCACTTCCCGCTGCCTCAAGATAGCAATACTCCCAGAATGCACCTGAACACACCTCCCTGTAAGACCAGCACGCCCAGAATGCACCTGAACACACCTCCCTGTAAGACCAGCACGCCCAGAGTGCACCTGAACACACCTCCCTGTAAGACCAGCACGCCCAGAATGCACCTGAACACACCTCCCTGTAAGACCAGCACGCCCAGAATGCACCTGAACACACCTCCCTGTAAGACCAGCACGCCCTAAATGCACCTGAACACACCTCCCTGTAAGACCAGCACGCCCTGAATGCACCTGAACACACCTCCCTGTAAGACCAGCACGCCCAGAATGCACCTGAACACACCTCCCTGTAAGACCAGCACGCCCAGAATGCACCTGAACACACCTCCCTGTAAGACCAGCACACCTATGGACCACAGATGGGTGCAGGTGCATTTGCTGTTTAAATGACGCGGGCTCTGAACGGGAAACTGACAACTGGGTCGGTCTTAAACTAGCAAAGACACTTGGGTCGGGCTTTGCGCTGCGCCGGGTGCAAGATAGGGCCCTTAATATAATGAAATGTTAGTGTTTGTGAGTCTGACGTGTGTTTAAGATATAATATAATAAAGATATAATATGTGCTGTTGTGTTTCAGTGTTTGTGACTCTGACCTGTGCGTTCCGGTACGGCCGCGAGGATCTGGACGTCCTGGGTTTGACGTTTCGTAAAGATCTGTTTGTGGCGAACGTGCAGGCGTTTCCTCCGCCGGCCGAAGAGAAGAAGAGTCTGACTCGTCTGCAGGAAAGACTGATCAAAAAACTGGGAGAACACGCCCACCCGTTCACCTTCCAGGTACGCAGAACGCAGTGTGTTTCATTCATTCATCAGTCATCCTTTCATAGCAGCAGGGGTTCTCAAACGTATCACTCAAAGGTCCGCATCTCATTTTTATTCCAGGTCAGATATCCGGAAATATTGCAGTAACAACACAAGTTCATTTCGCCAATTTTGCCGTAGTTTCCGACGTTTTTGGCATTTTGTTTTGTAGCTTATTTAAACTGTTTTTTCCATTGTCTTGATTTGTTGTATCAATATTTTTTGTTCAGTTTTTTTCAATGTTTTTGCTGCTTTTACGTTTCTTTGTGCCTTTTACTGACATTTTTTTCCCCAACATTTTTGTAGATTTTTTTCTCTTCAAAAACAGATTTGAGGAATCTCAAAAGGTGAACATCTCTCGCTTTTTCTCTTCACACATTGCTCAGAAAGCTGAGTTTGTTCTGAATATTTTTATATGAAACACACAGAGATCAGTTATATGCAAATACCTTAAAAAGGTGAATTTAAGAAGAAATGTGAAAATGCCCTCAGACCTCAGAGGGTTTTGACCCTTTCAATGTCATCCAGAGATTTTCTTCCTTCATGTTTTCAGATCCTTCTGAACCTGCCGTCTTCCATCATCCGGACGTTTTCGTGTCTTTTATTGAATGTTTTGTCTCTCTTTGATGTTTTTTCTACTCTTTCTAAAGTTTTTGACACGATGACATCCCCTAACTTAAAGGTCTTTTCTTCCTCCCGTGTGTTTTCAGATCCCTCTGAACCTGCCGTGCTCCGTCACCCTGCAGCCGGGCCCCGAGGACACCGGGAAGGTAAAGATGTGTTCACGTCCTCCTTAACGCCTCATTCACCCGACTGAGCCGAAAAACTAATTAAAAAGAAATGAACGTTTGTGTGTCTTCAGGCCTGCGGAGTCGACTTCGAGGTGAAAGCTTTCTGTGCAGAAAATGTTGAAGAAAAGATCCATAAAAGGTAAAAGTGAGGAGATTGTTCTGGCGCCGGATGGCCGTCTTTTTGGCTGGATGTCCGTCCCCTTCCTCTGTCTTTGTGTTGGCGTTCTAACCTCCGGCTGATGTGTGAGGACTATGGTTAACTGCTCCTCAGATCTCTGCATGGTAAATCCAGACAGCTAGCTAGACTATCTGTCCAATCTAAGTTTTCTGTTGCACGACTAAAACTACTTTTGAACGAGCACATGTTCCACCAAAACAAGTTCCTTTAAGTTCCACTTAGCGGCGCCCAAGACGATTGTGATTGGTTTAAAGAAATGGCAATAAACCAGAGCACCTTTATCTCCCCTCCCAGAATGTTATGTAGACTAGCCAGACCTTCCTCTGCAGCGCTGTGGAGGAGGGTCTAGCAATGCGAGACTAAGACCACCTACCGAGGCCAAGTCATCACCAAGACTAGTGAGTGTCAAGACCGAGACAAGCAACACATTATCACTCCCATCGCGCCAGATAGCGACGCTTGGTCAGGTGTCTTTGGCATTTGTTATTGACGCAAAAAGTCCCCTTTAGCTTCCCTTTTTGACGCTCTGGGTTGGGACGTATGTTTGACTGACATAAGACACAAGAACGAGACGGTTAGGTTTAGGAGAAGATGATGGGTGGGTGTGTCATGTCCATGTTCTTGTCCCGCGTGTCACTTAAATGTACATTATACATTTTAGTGACACGCGGGACAAGAACAGGGACATGAACTCCGGTCTCCTGGATGAAAGTCCTGTGTTGTTTGACCCAACCAACCCCCTTACGTGGATTTTTGGTCAACAAAAACAGCTGAAATCTTGCCTAGGGCACAGCATTGGTTAGGGTCGGCTCTGGTTAGCAGTTTGAACGGGGAGTGTTTCTATGTTCCCACAGCCCTATGTTCCCAGAGCCCTGTGTTCCCACATTTCTAAGATTTTTTTTGAAATTAGGCTCTATGTTCCCACATTTCCTTTTTCATAAATTTGTATCAGATTTTATCCCCTTTTCTCCCAATGTCCCAATTACACCCAACCTATTATCCAGTAGCAATGGCCTACAGATGGAATTTTGCTTTAACTAAATCTGGTAACTAACCCTAACCCAAACTAACCCTAACCCTGGGAACATTGGGCTGTGGGAACATAGGGCTGTGGGAACATAGGGCTGTGGGAACATAGGGCTGTGGGAACATTGGGCTGTGGGAACATAGTGCTGTGGGAACATAGGGCTGTGGGAACATAGGGCTGTGGGAACATAGGGCTGTGGGAACATAGGGCTGTAGGAACATAGGGCTGTGGGACCATAGGGCTGTGGGAACATTAGGCTGTAGGAACATAGGGCTGTGGGAACATAGGGCTGTAGGAACATAGGGCTGTAGGAACATAGGGCTGTAGGAACATAGGGCTGTGGGAACATTAGGCTGTAGGAACATAGGGCTGTGGGAACATAGGGCTGTGGGAACATAGGGCTGTGGGAACATAGGGCTGTGGGAACATAGGGCTGACCCTGTGTTTACCGTTCCCTATGATGCAGTATTATTAGCAGTAGCAGTGTTAGCCTCTGTGTTGTGGTTGCAGGAACTCGGTGCGTCTGGTGATCCGGAAGGTGCAGTATGCTCCGGAGAAACCCGGTCCTCAGCCGACGGCAGAAACCACCAGACAGTTCCTGATGTCGGACAAACCTCTTCACCTGGAGGCCTCTCTGGACAAAGAGGTAACACACACACACACACACACACACACACACACACACACACACACACACACACACACACACACACACACACACATGCACACACTCTGGACAAAGAGGTAATGCACACGCACATTTCCCCCCCGACTCATTTCCTGGTTCTCCTTCTCCATCAACAACATGAAATCAAGGAGAGGGTTAACTTCTCCTGCTCCAGATTTCTCACCGTGGTCAGAAAGAACAGGGGAGACACTTTGTTTCTCCATTTCTGCGTAGAGCCTACGTACAATCATAATTCAGGCTTAAAAAGTACAATATTTACCTCTGAGGTGTAGTGGAGTACAAGTATATGTTTCTCTCTCAGATTTATTACCACGGGGAGCCGATCAGCGTTAACGTCCACGTCACCAACAACACCAACAAGACCGTGAAGAAGATGAAGATCTCAGGTAGCTGATCTCTCTCTCTCTCTCTCTCTCTCTCTCTCTCTCTCTCTCTCTCTCTCTCTCTCTCTCTCTCTCTCTCTCTCTTTGTCGATCTGTGCAGCAGTTTGTGTTATTGATCGATTGATTGGTTTGTGTTTCCACAGTGCGACAGCACGCAGACATCTGCCTGTTCAACACGGCGCAGTACAAATGTCCGGTGGCCACCGAGGAGTCAGAGTCAGTTTCTTTTCTCTCTGCTTCGGTTTAAACAACACAAGCTCCATTCAGTACTGGATTTTTCGGTTGTATTAGCTGGTTTTACTCAGCAAATTTCCTCTTTTCTCAACACTTATATTTAATATAAACTTAAGAGAAGAGAGAAGTAGCTCATACAACCCCACTTCAAAACATAATTTTCAACTCTTCCTTTAAAGAAATATTATATATAAACTTAGCACAACAGGTAAGGACATTTGTGTTTGGTAGATTATTTCTCTGTGGTAACAATGCTTTTTGGCAATAAATCTTATACTGTTGGAAAGCCTGTTTAGTTCCCTTTCAAATGGTGCCCCATTTGTAAGGAACGTGCATTTGACCAGCCTGGTCACACACTGCTGTGGGATGGCATCCCGTTCTTCAACCAGCATTTGTCGCAAGTCAGCCAATGTGGTCATGTTGGTCACTATGGCATGAACAGCATGCCCAAGTTGATCCCACAAGTGTTCAATGGGGTTGAGGTCAGGACTGCTGGTTGAAGAATGGGATGCCATCCCACGGCCGTGTGACCAGGCTGGTGACCAGCATGAGGAGGAGGTGCCAGGCTGGTGTGGCTGTGTATGGTTCTTCCACACGCTACTGAGGCTCCTGTTTGTGAAATGAATAAATTGTTAAGTTGCCAATATGTCTTGTTTCTTCAAACTTTAATCATCCAATCCACCAAACACCAAACGAGTCAATGGCAGAATAAGCTGTTTGGCATTGGCAGAGAAGATATCACACATAGGCCTACAACCTCAAAGAACAATTGGACACTTATTCACTGTTATTTCTTTTCCTGACCTGAAATAAACCATTGAGGTGACCTATCAGACATCAAAAGAATCAGTTCTGTGAAATTATTTCACTTGGCCCCAAACACCTCCAAAGCTCATTTTCCAAAGATATAGCTACACTTATCTTTGTCTTTGATAAAGATATCTTTTATAAGGATATATCCTTTAACACCCACGTAAAACTATCTTCAGGAACAGCCTTTTTTCTCTGCGTAACAAAGCTCTTAATGGTCAGACACCATCATATCATCATATTGCATTTGTACCCCAGTTTGAATAATTTGAAGTGAATCAAGTCAGAAGTTGACATCTGGTTTCACGTTTCGTTTGTTTCCGTCTTCAGTGACGTCGTCGCTCCCAGTTCGACTTTCTGCAAGGTTTTTACTCTCACTCCGTTTCTGGCAAACAACCGAGAGAAACGAGGCCTCGCTCTAGACGGAAAACTGAAGCATGAGGACACCAACTTGGCCTCCAGCACACTGTGAGTCCAACAGCAGCCATGATGCTTTCCAGGTCTGTAGGAAAGTGGGAAATTCTGACATCATACTTAAGGGGAAAAGTGAGAATGGCCCTTAAGTGTTCAGCCAGATTGGAGAATATTTTGGAGATATTTGGGGGAATTTGAGGGATGTTTCAGGTACAATAGTAACATTATTAGCTCACTTAAAGAATAATTAAGTCTTTAATTATAGGAGGAACATTTGTTACATCTGTTACAGGAAGAATGTTGAAAATTTGAATTTGCCAATTTAACTTTCCATATCCGAACAGAACCGTGCGTTCACATCTGTCTCAGAGTGTATGTGGCCCTTTAAAGTGCTCATATTATGCTTTTCCCCTTTCCTTTATTGTGTTATATATACTGTGTATTTTTTGTGTATTTTATAGGTTTACAAGTGAAAAGCCCAATATCCACCCAAAGGGACTTACCATCTCCAACAGAAAACACTGTTCACAAACTGCTCCAAACAGCTCTATTGTAGTCCAGCCTTTACTTCAGAGACAAACGTGGTTACTTTGGAACACACGTTATAATGCTCGCCTAGCTGCTAGCATGGCACGCCCTCATACTCTGCTTCTGACTGGCTAGTAGTCCTTACCTAGGTACTGTCAGGGCACGCCCTCATACTCTGCTCCTGACTGGCTAGTAGTCCTTACCTAGTTACTGTCAGGGCCCTCATACTCTGCTTCTGACTGGCTAGTAGTCCTTACCTAGGTACTGTCAGGGCACGCCCTCATACTCTGCTTCTGACTGGCTAGTAGTCCTTACCTAGCTACTGTCAGGGCACGCCCTCATACTCTGCTTCTGACTGGCTAGTAGTCCTTACCTAGGTACTGTCAGGGCCCTCATACTCTGCTCCTGACTGGCTAGTAGTCCTTACCTAGTTACTGTCAGGGCCCTCATACTCTGCTCCTGACTGGCTAGTAGTCCTTACCTAGCTACTGTCAGGGCCCTCATACTCTGCTTCTGACTGGCTAGTAGTCCTTACCTAGGTACTGTCAGGGCCCTCATACTCTGCTTCTGACTGGCTAGTAGTCCTTACCTAGCTACTGTCAGGGCACGCCCTCATACTCTGCTTCTGACTGGCTAGTAGTCCTTACCTAGGTACTGTCAGGGCCCTCATACTCTGCTTCTGACTGGCTAGTAGTCCTTACCTAGCTACTGTCAGGGCCCTCATACTCTGCTTCTGACTGGCTAGTAGTCCTTACCTAGGTACTGTCAGGGCCCTCATACTCTGCTTCTGACTGGCTAGTAGTCCTTACCTAGGTACTGTCAGGGCCCTCATACTCTGCTTCTGACTGGCTACTGAGCATGTACGTCTCCCAACAAAGATTGAACAGCAGTGAGAGGTCTCACACAGGGTGAAAAGAGGAGCTGCAGCAATGAGCAGTACAACAAAAATATTGTGCTTTTTGAAAATTAAACCATATAAACCTATTCTGGTATAACCTCTAAATACAATCATAAACCTGAAAATTAGCATAATATGAACACTTTAAGGGTGGAAAGAAGGAAGGAAGGTGCTGATTGGTCAAACTGAATGTTTTCTGTCTTGATCAGGTTAAGAGAAGGAGCCAATAAGGAGATCCTCGGCATCATAGTGTCTTACAAAGTCAAAGTGAAGCTGGTTGTGTCTCGAGGCGGGTCAGTGCACTTTGTCTTTAACTTTTTATCATATAATCATATCTTATCAGCTGAGACGAGCTTTAAAGGCCAATTGGAATCAAAATACATATTTGCTGTTATTTCAATAAGCTGTATGTCTTCTTTATGTTTGTGTAACGTTTGTCCATGACTTTCTACATTACCCAGTCTGACTTTTATGGTAATCCGTGATGTCATACATTACTCTGTGATTTCGTACATGACTTTCTGTAACTTTATGTGACTTTATCTGTGACTATTTTACTTCGTACGTTAGTACATGACTTTGTCATTTCATATGTAAGTTTATGACTTTGTACGTTAGTCTGTGACTATGGACGTTACTCTGTGATTCAGTACATTACTTTCTGAGAGTTTGTACGTTAGTCCTTAACATCGTACATTGCCCAGTCAATGACCTTTACGTTAGTTTGTGACTTCAAACATTACTCTGTGATTCAGTACATTACTTTGTAACTTCGTATGTTAGTCCAAGACTTTTTGTTACCCTGTGACTTTGTACGTTACCCTGTGGCTTTGTACGTTACTCCGTGACTTTGTACATTACTCTGAGACTTTGTACGTTAATCAATGACTTTGTCATAACCCTGACTTCGTACGTCAGACAATGACTTTGTACGTTACTCTGAGACTTTGTACGTTAATCAATGACTTTGTCATAATCCTGACTTCGTACGTCAGACAATGACTTTGTACGTTACTCTGAGACTTTGTACGTTAATCAATGACTTTGTCATAACCCTGACTTCGTACGTCAGACAATGACTTTGTACGTTACTCTGTGACTTCGTATGTTACTCTATCATTTCATATGTCAGTCCATAACTTTGTAAGTTACCTCATGAATGCATACATTACACTGTGACTTTGTACGTTACTGTATGAACAGTTTTATCTTCTTTTGAAAATGTTAAAATATACACAAAGCTGTTGTGTCATTGTATTGTAATTTTCTTTTCTTTAAGTGACAAGAAGGTACATTTAAGTACGACTTGAGAGCTCAGTTTGAGTGTGAATCTTAAGTTTCTGTTCATCCTGCAGACGGCTTTACAACTACATACTGTATGTCTAAATCTGATGATTAGTGTACAAACAGTTGCACGTCTCTTGTTGTAGTTTATCCTCTGCAGTGATGCTCTTTGTTTTCACGGTTAGAAATGAATACGTGTGATTCATCCTGAGACTTTTGGATGCACTGATTACAAATATTCTGCCTCGTGTTATGTAAAAGTAGACCGCGTTAACAGGATGAACAGAAGACACAGTTGGCCTTTAACAGCTCTGTACCTGTTTAAAGGGTCATTTCTGTTTTGTTTTTTAAAACCTGGACCCTATTTTCTCATGTTTTTGTCTCCAAGTGACTGATGGCAACAAAAATCTTTGAAATTGGTCCAGTATTGAGTGAGAACGCTGTAACCGGCAGCCTTGAACCGGGCTGCAACGTAACCTTACAGGACTAATGTTCAGTGTCAATTAGCATCCACTAAAAGTTCTGTTGTTGCCGCTGACAGACTCAGATTATTATTCTAAGTGTCTGACAACATTATGGAAATAATCCTTACAGAGAGAGACCTTTTTAAAACCTCTATGAAACCTTTTTGTTTAAACAAAAAACAGCTTTGAGGTCCTAGCGCTAAACCCACCAGACTCCATATAAAAAAGCAATACTTTTAGTGTGTATAAAGGCAACATATTCTCACATGTAAATCAGTAAACTATGTGTTTATTTTAACCTAAACTAGAGTTGTGACGGTTGTAAAAGTGGAAAGACGAATCAAAACGGCTTTTCATAGTTTTATTTAGTTTCTGTCCACTTTGAATGAAGTGTGTTTTAGGATGATAAAATTACTGTTTCTTTACATGGAGTCTGGTGGGTTTGGCAAATGCAAGTTCGTGGATGTTTTTATGTTTAAAAAAAGGATCTTTAACAGAAAGGTGTCTATATTTGTAGGGATCCTTTCCATAATGTAGTTAGGCACTCACAAAATTGTTGTTCCCATCATTAAAGTTTGATGTTATCTATCTTATGTGTTAAATGTGGATGGTGATGGCGCAGTGGATATGACATATGCCTTTGGTGTGGGAGAGCTCGCTTCGATTCCCCCTGTGATACATCAACCAATGTGTCCCTGAGCAAGACACTTAACCCGTAGTTGCTCAGAGGCGTGCATCCTCTGACATATGTAGCAATTGTAAGTTGCTTTGGATAAAAGCGTCAGCTAAATGACATGTAATGTAAATGTTTATTGATTTCAGGCTCCTGGGAGATCTGGCGGCGAGGTAACTCACTGAGATTTACAAAGGTCACCTGAACGTCTCACGATAAGTGTCTGTGGCTTGTTATTATTGGTGTTTTTATGACCCGGCATTAACCAATTTGGTGCCCTAGGCAAGTCGATGTTTTTTTTTTTCAACGTTTTTGACGCTATTCCGAGACTTTTTTTTCACATTTTTGATACTTTTTCATCTTTTTTTTGGTCGCTTTTTAAAAATAAAAAATTGAAAATTGAAAAAAAATTTCAAATTTTTTTGCAGCTTTGTTGATATTTTTGTTGCCTTGTTCGACGTTTTTGACTATTTATTCATAGGTTTTGTCACGTTATCAAACACAAACATTTTCTGCGACATTTTTGTTGCTTTTTGGGCGTGTTTGACACTTTATTCTTCGTTTTTGTTATCTATTACCTTTTCTTTACACAAGTCGACTGCCAGCGCACCTAGCATTTGTCTCTATATTTGGACTATTCTGCCGATGCCACGGGCCGGCCCTGCTGTACATCGAATGGTTTGTTTTTCAGCGACGTCTCCGTCGAGCTGCCGTTCACGTTGATGCACCCGAAGCCGCTGGAAGAATCCTTCTACAGAGACGGTGAGTCGTGTTGACAACAAGTTCACGTATCACAAATGTTGTTTCAAATGAACTTTTAACCCTCGTGTTGTCTTCCCGTTGACCTGCAACTTTGGGTTTTTCTGGGTCGAAATTTCAACATTTTGTCGACTTTTCTTGACGTTTTTGTCGATTTTACTCCAACTGTTTTGTCACTTTCTTTCCAATTTTTGGACGTTTTTTTAAGTTATGATTTTGTCAATTTATTTTGTAGCTTTTTCTGATGTTTTTTCCCAATTTGTTGTCAGTTTTTTTTTAACAAGTTTTTGTCACCTTTGGCGATTTTTGTGTTTCTTTTTGGTCACTTTTTTGAGTTGAGGCAACCTCAACTTTTTGTTGAGGTTGCTGACCCTTCGGGTTATGAAATGAAACTTGGTTGCTAAAAGTTGCATTTTGGGCAATTTGAGTAATTAGCATGATAAGCTAATTAACGCACTAGGTACTGCACTGTAGACAGTTAACGTCTGGGATCATCTTCTAACCTTCGCTCTCTCTCGCTGCAGCTCCAGATGAAGCTCCCATCGACACAAACCTGATCCAGTTTGACACAAAGTAAGCTGCCATCTGTCTGCCTGTCTGCCTGTCTGTCTGCCTGTCTCTCCTCTCTGTCTGTCTGTCTGCCTGTCTGTCAGTCTGTCTGTCTGTCTGTCTGTCTGTCTGTCTGTCTCTCCCTCCGTCTGTCTGTGTGTCTGTTTGTCTCTCTCTGTCTGTCTCTCCCCCTGTCTGTCTTCCTGTCTCTCCCTCCTTGGTTCTGCTGTATTTCTCTTTAGAAACTGTCAGGAAGCAGAGAGCTTTTTCTCTCCGCCTGCTGAAGCATTATCTGTGATGGCCTCGCCTCCGGAGTCTCTTCCTTAATGCATCTTAATGCTCGCTGCAGGAAACACGCTGTAAACTGGAAGCTCATCCTGCTGTCAGCAGACATCGTTAAACCTCTCCTGAGTCCACAGACAGCAACTCTGCTGCATTTTACAGCTCATTACTTCACGCTCACACAACGTTCATTTACCTGCTTCAGAACAACACTTCACTTCAGTTTGACAGAATAACAGATCCATAAACTACTATCCTGAAAAAAAGATATATATAAATACATATTAGGGCTGTCAAACGCTTAAAATATATTTGTTATCTGTTCTAAAAGTTTTTAATGCTCAAGTGGTATTTTAGACTCGAGTAACTACAACCCTCTCCCTCCCTCCCTCAGCGACGATGACATCATCTTTGAAGACTTCGCCCGCCAGCGGCTGATAGGTGGAGCGCCGGACGACAAGGACGAAGACGAGGAGCCGGTGGACTCGCCCAAACTCGACAACAGATAAAACCATTTGAGCGCTGCCGTTCCGGACACCTTTCAACGCTCGGCG
>CM042316.1:43408802-43493802 GCA_023566125.1 Zingel zingel | reverse complement strand
CCAGGCTGCTATGCAAACACCACAAACTGAGTTTCACAGGCATGTTTGGTCAGACACAATGTTGTCATGTTTGTCCTTTTCCAGCAGGATAAACCTTCCTTATTGTCTTCACTCTGACTTTAAAAATTCTAAAAAAACCCTTCCGAATTTCTTTAGTTCGAACTCCGTAGATGACGGGGTTGACCGTCGCCGGCAACAGAATGTACACGAGTCCCATGAAGGTGTTGGCGTCCGTCGGTATGGGGATGTTCAGGTTGTGTGAGAGGAATGTGACGCTACCCACGAGGTAGAAACACATCATGGCGATAAGGTGAGTGCCGCACGTGTGGAAGGCCTTCCAGCGTTCCTCGCCGTCCGCTGTTGCTCGCAAAACAGCACTCAAAATCTTCACGTAGGAGAGGAAGATGAGCGGTATGTCCACGCCCACGAAGCAGACGATCACAGCGAGTCCTGCCGCTCTGTTTTTCTCCGTGCTGCCACACGCCAGGCTCACCAGCGCCATGTGGTCGCAATAGCAGTGCTCGATGGTGTCGGAGCCGCAGAAGCGCAGCGAACCGGCCAAAGCGACCAGCGTCGCCATGATGGAGCCGCTGCGCACCAGAGCGAAGGGCAGCAGCTTTGTCAACGCAGAAGAGTTGATGATTTTGGCGTAGCGCAACGGCTGGCAGATGGCCACGTAGCGGTCAAGTGCCATTGCAAGCAGCAATGTCGACTCCAGCGAGGAGAGGAAGTGAGTGAAGAACATCTGAGTCAAGCAGCCGGCCAGCGAGATCTCGTCCCAGTCGAAGAGGAGGCCGAGGAGCATGTTGGGGATGATGGCGGTCACCACGAGCATGTCGACAACGCACAGCGCGCAGATGAGGTGGTACATGGGGCTGTGCAGACTCTCCATGCTGCGGATCACGTACACCAGCAGAAAGTTTCCCAGCAGCACCGTCAGGTAGGAGAGGGAGAACGGCAACGCCAGCAGACGGCGGTGTTTCTGCAGCTCGGGAAAACCGCTGAACACGAACATGATGTGGGACAAGTTTCCACCCAGCGACCCCTCCAACATGACGCCTGCTTCACCTAAAGCAAACAGGAGATGAAAAAGGCTGTGATGCTCAAGACATTTACCTTTAACTCTTGTGTTGTCTTCGCGTCGACCGTGTGTTAGGAAAACATTATCAAAGAATAGACAGAAACCACTGGAATTATCGCAATGTTCATTTTTACTTGCGAACACAAGGAGCCAGTTTCAGCACTACAGCATACATCTAACCTAGAAACTATCTAACGTAAAGCTCAAACAGTAGCTTATTTATGAGTGAAATACAGTCATAATACAGAGTCGATGTCGTCAGTTGTTACCTTCAGTCATGGAGGGCACGTTCTGCTCTCAGTAGCAGTCAGATTAGTGGTGTATTTTGGCTAGTTGTTATCCAAACAGTTTAATAATAACAAGACAGAAAAATGTAAATCACAATTTTTCTAACACCGTGCAACTTTTAGTTTTTCTGGGTCAACATTTTAATAAAAACTTTTCTTTCAACATTTTGTTGTTCTTTTTTGACACTTGACGATTTCCCCGCCGTTGTGTCACTATTCACAACTATTTCCCGATGTTTTTGCACACTTATTTCTCCAAGTTGTTTGTCACTTCTTCCAATGATTTTGTCGATTTTTTTATCAAGTATTTTGACATTTTTGTTGTTTTTTCCTCCGCTTTTTTGAAGGTTTTTACCGACATTTTTGTTACTTTTTTCAACGTTCTTTTGTCATTATTTTCTCCAAAATTGAATAAAACACCCAAATGCAATGAAAGTAGTGAACTGATCATTTATTTGACTTGTGAAGAGCATGTATGGAACCATCCATGTTACTTTCTTTGACAATTTGGTTGAAAGAAACCCAAATTTGCAACGGTATACATAGAAACTTTTTTTTAAAATGGGTCAAATTAGTCCCGAGGACAACAGGACGGTTAAATTAGAGATGGTCTGATACCATTTTTTCCTTCCAGAAACCGATTCCGATACCTGAACTTGCATATTGGCCGATATAGAGTACTGATCCGAGTGTGTGTCTTATATTTCATTACAGCTGTATACTACTATCCCTGTATGTTAGTGATATGATTTCCATCGTCGTCGTCAGGTTTAACTCTTTGTGAAACATGAACATTCATGAGTGAGTCTATAATATGACTTTTTATGACTTTTTATGACATTTTCAACATACTATAATATGACTTTTTTCGACATACTATAATATGACTTTTTACGACTTTTTATGACATTTTCAACATACCATACTATGACTTTTTTTCGACATATTATATTATTACTTTTTATGACTTTTTATGACATTTTCAACATACTATAATATGACTTTTTGACATTTTCAACATACTATACTATGACTTTTTTTCGACATATTATATTATGACTTTTTATGACATTTTCAACATACTATAATATGACTTTTTATGACTTTTTATGACATTTTCAACATACTATACTATGACTTTTTTTTCGACATACTATAATATGACTTTTTATGACTTTTTATGACTTTTTCAACATACCATACTATGACTTTTTTTCGACATATTATATTATGACTTAAACAGAGAGTCTTAATGGAAAAAGAACATAAATAAACTAATTTAATGTAGATTTTCTGCATAAACTCCAGTACTTTCCGATACCAATTCCGACATTTTAGGCTGTATCGAAGGCGTATCAGACATGTCTACTTTTAATACATTAGCATGAAAGACAACATGATTTTATGCTATCTCTATTGTTCATATTCATGTGTTTCATTGTAAATGAAGCGCACATTTTTTTTCAATAACTGTTATAATTTATGAGTCATTATCACTAATAATTACACACTTATATGTGAAGAAGCTCATTACAGTTTATGATTTATTATGAGTTTTAAAAGGTATTACAATCTATAAAGGCCCATTTAGGAGCACCAGGTTTCTTCATCAGTAACCTAGGATACCAACGCTTCACAGAAAAACTGATTTACAATCCCAAATTCATCCAAAAGTTGTAAAACTAAAATAAAAAATTAAATTAAATAAATGAAAACATTTACTATTTTGAGAAAAAAGTCAAAAAAACGTTACAAAAAGCTACTTTATTTTAAATACTATACTATAACTTTCAATGGCTTTTTCCAACATACTCTGCCATGAATGTTTATGAAAAAAGCTGTAGTATAGTATGTCAAAATAAGTCATATACAAGTCATAGAGTAGTATGTTGAATGACTTTTCACATACTATACTATTACTTAAATAGTTTTTCCAACATATTCTGCTATGACGCATATATGATTATTACATATATGTTTTTTATAAAGGTTTGCACTGATGCAAATTAGACCAGCAAGTAGACTGTGCATCCTTGAACTCTGGTTCAATTCCCAAATTTTTCTCTGACTTTTGTCTACATAATATACTATTTTTATGACTTTTTTTTACATACTATACTATGACTTTTTATGACTTTTTTAAAATTACTATACTATGACATTTTATGACTTTTTTCGACATACTATACTATTACTTTTTAATAGTTTTTTCCAACATATTCTGCTATGTTTTCTACATATGTATTTTGGTTCCATGATGGATGGCTCAGCAGTTTGCACTGATGCAAATTAGACCAGCAAGTGGACTCTGCAGCCTTGAGCTCTGCTTTGATTCCCAACTGTGTTGGTGTGGAGTTGGCATTTTCTTCCAGACTTTCATTCACATACTATACTGTGGCTTTTATATGACTTTATTCGACACACTATACTATGACTTTTTTGTGAGTTTTTCTCCACATACTATACTATAACCTTTTTCGACATACTGTACTATGCCTTTATTGTGACTTTTTATGACTTTTTGCGAAAAACTATACTATGACTTTTTATGACATACTATACTATGAATTTTTGTGATTTTTTTGACATGCTATACTATGACTTTTTAGACATACTATAGTATTACTTTCTATTTTTTTTCCAACATATTCTGATATGACTGTTTTCTACATATGTATTTTGGCTCCATGATGGAGGTTGGCACTGATGCAAATTTGACAAGCAAGTAGACTCTGCATCCTTGAATCTAGTTCGATTCCCAGCAGTTTTTTTTTGGTGTGGAGTTTGCATTTTCTTCCAGACTTTTTTCGACATACTATACCATGACTTTTTATGACTTTTTTCGACATAATATACCTTGGCTTTTTATGACTTTTTTCAACATACTATACGTTTTTTTTTGTTTACCAGCAAGTAAACTCAAGCCTTTAACTCTGGTTTGAATCCCCACTTGTTTGGCTTCTGTTAGGACTTTTTTTTCGAAATACTAATACTAATAAGTCATAGTATAGTTTGTCGCAAAAAATCATAAAAAGTCATAGTATATTATGTATAAAAAGTCATAAAAAGTCATAGTCTAGTATGTCGAGAAAAAGTCACGAAAAAGTCATAATATAGTATTTCGAATAGTATGTCGAAATAAGTCATATAAAAGTCATAGTATAGTATGTAAAAAAAAAGTGATAAAAAAGTCATGTTATAGTATTTCGAAAAAAGGTCCTAACCAAAGCCAAACAAATGGGGATTCGAACCATAGTTGAAGGCTACAGAGTTTACTTGCTGGTCTTATTTTTTATCAGTGCTCTGAGCCATCATGGAACCAAAGTAATTATGTAAAAAATAGCAGAATAGCAGAATATGTTAGAAAAAAAAGTATAGTAAGTGTCAAATGTAATACAAAGTAATAGTATAGTATGTCGAAAAAAGTCATGAAAAAGTTATAGTATAGTGTGTCTAAAACAATCACAGTATAGTATGTTGAATGAAGTTATAACAAAAGCCATAGTATAGTATGTGAATGAAAGTCTGGTAGAAAATGCTAACTCCACACCAACACAGTTGGGAATCAAAGCAGAGTTCAAGGCTGCAGAGTCCACTTGCTGGTCTAATTTGCATCAGTGCAAACTGCTGAGCCATCCATCATGGAACCAAAATACATATGTAGAAAACATAGCAGAATATGTTGGAAAAAACTATTAAAAAGTAATAGTATAGTATGTCGAAAAAAGTAAAAAAGTCATAGTATAGTATTTCGGAAAAAAGTCACAAGAAAGGATTAGTACAGTATGTCTAAAATTGTCATAGTATAGTATGTCGAAAATAGTGAAAAATAAAGGCATAGTACAGTATGTCGAAGAAGGTTATAGTATAGTATGTCGACAAAAACTCACAAAAAAGTCATAGTATAGTGTGTCGAAAAAAGTAATATAAAAGTCATAGTATTGTAAACAAATCACATTTTCTCTTGAATTATGATGACTTAAGAACACCGATCTTACGGGAAATGTCTGTCTAAAAGCCTGAAATGTTATGGTGCACGGATGATGACTAATTGGATCAGTTGTTTACTCTGAATGTATATAAGTTGGCGACTTTTGTTTCTGAAGCTTGGCCAAAAAGACTAGAAGGTTTATTTTTCAGGGTATGTTGTTGACTTTTATTTTTTTTTTATTTTTTTTTTACTTTTTTAACTATACAATGTGTTTTTTTATGAGTTTATTCAACATACTATACTAAGACTTTTAATGTGGTAGCACAAGAGCTCTGAGGATAGCACTGATGCAAATAGGAAAAACAAGTAGGCTCAGCCGGGCAGGTCTATTCTGTGTGAGTTTTTTTGACTCCTATGCCAATTTCATCACTTTATTCGACATACTAGAATGACTTTACTACATTTTTCAACATACTATACTATGACCGTATCACTTTTTTCTTCATGCTACATAATATGATTGTTTTCAACATACTATACTGACGTTTTCATGACTTTTTTTGAAATACTATCTATGACTTTTTAATACTATACATACTATACTATGACTGTATTCAGTGTGCCGCAATATTAGCATACTTGACATAATTCTTTTAATATTTCTGCATTTTCATAAATGTTTATCACAGCTCTCTCTCTTCTACTTGCTCATACTTTAAGCTAGAAAATAAATTCGAACCATACAATGTTCTACATCTTTTGGCATTATTGAACTTAAACGTTAAGTAATTGAAAATAATATTAATTTGATTAAAAAAAACCTTTAAATAGTCCACATCTTTTTTTTTACATTAGTAGTGCTATTCAACTTTTCAATGAAATTCATACTAATTAAAACCATTCCCTCTTTTCCAGCTATTCTCAGGACTTTACCTTAATCTTACGTAATTAAGTCAGCAATCCAGTTTAGCTTTTCACAACATTATAACAACATTATATCAAGTTATACCAAGAAAATGTTCTTAATATTCAGTGTAAATTAGCTATATTTTGCAATTTATCGGTGAGCACATCATGTCTTCATTCAAATAGCAGTTTCATGTTTTAACAAGATAAATTATCATGTTATAACTTAAAAACATTACATCTTACAACATTATAAATTATCACATGTGGAAATTTCCCCCCTAATAAGGTGATAATTTCATGTTATAACATGATAAATAGTATAGTAATAGTATAAGACAGTTTTCTTGTTATAACTTGAGTTTGTATGTTGAAATAATGTGAAGATATTGTGTGTAAATGTGAAGCTATCTTGTTAAAGGTTAAAAATAACTTGTTAAAATGTTAACATATCTTGTTATAAGGTTAAAATATCTTGTTATAGCTTGAAAATATCTTGTATAAACGTGGAAATATTTTGTTTTTGCATTAAAATAACATGTTAAAACGTGAAAATATTGGGTTAAAATATGAAAATATCTATATTAATATATGTAAAAATGTGAAAAACATTGTTATTACAATAAACTGTTCACATAACAACATGAATCTGATAGTTTTTCCATAAGCTTCTGTAAATCACAATCAATTATTTGTAAAATAATTAAGCAGTGAGCTGTCCTACCTGCTGAGGTCCATCAGCTGCTGTCAGGAGGAACTCGGTCCTGTCTGGCTTCATCTTATACCCGCAGTCCAAACAGCCCCCAAGACGACTGATCCCAAACACAACAGCACTCAGATTGGCTAAACCCAGTTTGAACCAATTAAAAAGTCCCTGAGCCTATTAGAGGAGATTCTCTGGAGTTTAATCAACCATCATTTAATCTTCCCTTTGTTTCAAATCGGATCATTATCACAGCAGAAAACCTTCAGTCTTCCAACAGTTGATTTGAAACTGTGCTTCCCCGAAAAACACTCCCAGAGGTTGTTTGTTCAAGCAACAATTACGATTACTATATTTAAGTTGATGATGGTAGCAAAGCAAGATGTAAACTGATGAATGAGGCAAACAAACAGGACTTTAACCCAGGATATCTAGGTTTGAGTCACATTTGAAAACAGGGGCGATTCTAAGATCAGACCTTTAGAGGGGCTCAGCCCCTAATGAGAATGTGACACGGATACATCAGTTATTTAATTTTTTATTATTATAATTTTTAGGGGGGCTGAGATGAAATTTAGGGGGTGCTTTAGCCCCCCTGAAAAGGGTCTAAATTCACCAATATTTGAAAATAAAAGGAAATGGAAAGTTTTTTTTATTCTTAAAGGTCCAATGTGTGGGAATTTCTCCCATCTAGCGTTGACATCATATATCACAATCAACTCTCTCGCGCCACGCAGTTCAAAGTACGTATTACAGCTACAGTAGCCTTCACGCTTCAAAAAGGACCGGGAAGCGACAATACCCGTAGCAGCACCTGTGACTTTATGATGTGACAGGAAAAACGTGAAAGGCGGAGCAGTATGTCCTGTATGTCCCTTACCGGCTAATGTATTTCAAGATGGCACATGAATATGGAGCGTCTACCCCAGTTCATGCAAACGCAAATGTAAAATTTCAAGCCGATAGGAATATTTGGAATTGATGTTGATATATTCATGAAAAAGGACAAGTTTGTGAACAGGCAACACAGATTTTGATAGCGAACAACTAAACATGTTACACACTGGGACTTTAACGTTATTCTTGTCTCTGGTAGATATGGAAGTTTTTTAAATTTCTTATGTATCTTCTTCCTACCCCTTTTGAACATGAACAATATTATTTTAAAGCCCCTTCACACCAACTTACAGGTGTGAAACCTTCCCCGTACCAAAAAGACGGAATTTGGTTCGATAAAAAGAGACGGTCTTGTTCCGAACAAATTCAACCATTGTCCAGTTTTTGGATGGGTCAGACGTTTTGGACTACAAAAGAATAGAAAAAAAACTGAATTACATAGCTCAGTGCTGTGTGCAGCGAGTGTGTGGTTGACCACAACACAAGAGTGATGGTGTCAGCAATCAGAGCAGAGAAGAAATTAACATTTAAGTTGTTACTGTAAGTCACCTGTCAAACTCATGTGACTTACTGTTACCATGAAAATGTTTACCGTACCCACGAACTGGCGAACGGCTAGAACGAGCTGCTACCATTAAAGTCTATGGTAGTTTCTGTACAAAGTCTTGTGCCTTTTGTCTTATTGCAGTTTTCAAAATGTGTTTTTGCACATAATCAAATGTTTTATGGTTACAATTCCTCTCGCAGCTAATTGGCTTGGCTCCGGGCGTAAAACTTTTTAAGTCAGAAATTTTTGAAACGTCAATGGAACAATTGAACGGGGAAAAACACTTCAGACACTGGAGCCGTTAAAAAAGTGGGCGCTCCCTGTTGAGCTGTATTTCCTCTGCTGTTTGTGATGGTTGACAGATCTGCAGTGTTTCTGTTGAGTCCCCTGAAGTGTTCATTTATTAAAACTGAAGTCACAAAAATCTCATTACAGCGGCAGCTCTGAAGAGACTTATTAAGCAGAGCAGATAATTAATCCCAGCGTCCTTCTCAAAGGAAACTAAACTCTAGCTGTTTTGACCTGTGGGCCAATTAGCTTCAAGGAATGACAACAACAAACTCAGAATCCTGAAGGGATGAGCCGCAGACTAATTAGATTTTGCAGTTCAAACCTCAGAGGGAACATGTTCCTTCCTCTGATCCACTGTTTCAATATTTTAGCAGTAGGAGATGTTTGTTTGATTTCAGTGATGTGCTTTGAGCTACGGATGAATATTTAATCTTTTATCCTGCTGTCTATTACACATTGTTCTCATTGTCTTTTGGAAGCAACAAATAAAGTTGAAGTCAGTATTATATCAGCCTAAACAGAACATTAATTAAAGCTGCAAGCAGCATTGAACGGGCCCTCGCCCCTCCCAGCACGTCGGGGGGTGCTGGCGGGCATCCGGGCGATTTACTTCAAATGTTGCCCACGGCCTTCACGAAGTTGGTCCTTTATAACTTGGACATTTTTTTTAACTATCACAAGTCTTCTGATATCTTTTTGTCATGAGGGTCGACCAAGTTTACATTCAACATTTCGTGCAGATCGAATTAATTCTCTAGACGGAGTTAGAAAAAGCAGGTTTCGCAGGCAT
The DNA here is from genome assembly GCA_023566125.1 of Zingel zingel. Lineage (NCBI taxonomy): Eukaryota > Metazoa > Chordata > Actinopteri > Perciformes > Percidae > Zingel > Zingel zingel. Next base: position 43,484,369 of record CM042316.1, on the reverse strand, counting down.
CGCGATTTGGATAATTAATAAAAAAACTTAAAACAGCGCCATCTAATGGCCAATTGACTTCACATATGCTCATTGGCCCATGAGGAACGACTGTGTCAAATTTCGTAGCAATCGGAATAAATGTTGCTAAGATACGCAACTTCCTGTTTCGACTGCCCCCTACAGGAAGTTGGTCCTCTACAACTTGCGCATTTTTTGCACTCTCAAAATTCTTTTGCTAACTTTTTGTCATGAGGGTCCACAGATGCTACTTGCAAAGTTTCGTGAAGATCGGAATTACGGCCTAAGAGGAGTTCGACAGAATGTAAACACATGGAAAATGCATATTATTAAAGATGGCTGACTTCCGGTTGGGCAGAGCTAATGATGGTAAATGAGAAATATGTTCGAAATGATTAGAGCAATGTGTGTACTAAATCTGGTGAAGATCGGATCAACTATGTCCAAGTTCTTCCACGCCTTAGGGGGCGCTATGGAGCCCGCTTACAGGTATGGGCCAAATCGCTGTACAGTCTCGCAAAGCTCCCACTTGTGAGTTTTTGTATATATTGAGGCCGTCAAAAATGTGCCCAAGGGCTAAAACCAATTAGGGGGCGCTATAGAGCCACCATACCACTCTCAAGCCTAAATGTGAACTCAGATCAATGAATATCCTATTCTGCACATGGCTGCACAATTTCGAGAGTTTTCGTGCATCCTAAAGTCCTAAAACAACTGTTCTTAAAATGAAAAAAAAAAAATGCTACATGGACTTCAAGATGAGACCTATGTTCCCTCAACATTTGGTATATTAACTTCTAATTTTTTTCTGAATCATGGAGCTCACCAGGGGGCGCTATGGAGCCCCCTGGTGACGCCCGAGCCCAATCACTACAGAACTTTGTAGTTTTCGCCAGGTCTGACATGTGTGAACATTTTTCCAGCATGCTAAGCCCCTCAAAAATGGGAGTGACACGGTGGAATGACAATAATCCTTACAAAAACAATAGGTTCCTCTCACTTTCAGTGCAAGGCGTTGGGGCCTTGCACTTTCGTGCTCGGGCCCTAAATATGGTATTTCCATTAGTTGTTCATAAAGAGTGACCTCGACTAGTAAAAAGTTATTTATTACATTTGGACTGGTATTTAACCCTTTATAACAAGGCCAGTACATTAGCTGAAGCAATAGTAGTATTTATTAGCAATTAATCTTGATTAGCAAGTCAGGGAATGTTAAACCTGATTTGATAGTCGTTAGAGTAGTAGTCATAGAGTATTAAAAGTTCACACATCTTCTTTGGAGCATCCATGTTTGTTGTTGTGGTTAAAAATCAACATTCCGACTTTCCAACTTGAGAGCATGTGAACACACCGAAGTCGGAAGAACAACTTCCAATCTTTGGGAACTCAGATCAGGGAGTCAGTCCAGGTGAGCTGACAAGCTGAAGGAGAGGGCCAGGCCTCGTGTTCAGATTACCTGTTATTGTTTCACACTGTTGAACAGTTATTATTATTTATTTCTTCTTCTAAGGGTGATTCAGAACTGCTGAGGACAAACACAGGTTCAATATTTACATTTCTGAAAACACTTCAGGGTGAGGAGGATACCTACAGCAAACTCATTTCATAATAAGAGGCAACCGAAAGATCAACAGTCTATTCTACTGCTGTTTCTTTACGCAGATTTGACAATTATTTTGAAAACAGTTTGTGACATTCTCCCAGTGTCATCCTGGCAGCACATGGGAGCAGCTTAGGACAAATGAGTTCTATGAGAGGACTTTGCAATAGACCTTTTTCACAGACACAGACAGGCCAAGTCTGAACAACCATCGTTGGCATTCTCACATGAGGCCAAATATTGGCCTCGGATGAGAGACTTAACATCTAAAGCAGTAATCTTTTTAACTGATTTGTATTTTTGAGGTTCACATTTGGAAATCACACTTGCTGCCCTGTTGCTAACCAATATTAGTAGTTTCACTCAGGGAAAGTGAGGTCAGGAAACTGCTGAACGAATATCATTTCTTAATTCTTCCCAGGATGATTCAAAGCAGCTGCACATGTTCAAAGTCTCCTCAGGGAGAGGAGGACACCTATCTGTATATACTTTTAAGATTAGGGTTGGTAGTAAAATCAAATAATCCCTGAGCAACGAGGCAGGAGAGATGTAATGGACCCAATCCCAATGTTCACACTCACAGACACAAGGGCTTAGTCCAGGACAGAGGCTATTTACTCCACACACACCTCTTCCCAGGAGTCTTCTTCTACTCAGCTCACCATGGCAGTTCCCAGTTCAATTACCCTCACCAGCTCCCCCCTGTGGCCTGACATGTCACCACCTCATCCTCTACACAAGCTCTGGCCTATTCTCATACCACTACTCATCATCAAACTGCATCCCTTCACTGTGGGGAAACCATATTTCTTCATCACGTCATCACAACAATTCTCTGCTCCTCGGATGGTCTGAGTTCCCGAGACTGGAAGTTGTTCTTCTGACTTCGGTCTCTTCCCGTGCTCTGAAGTTGGAAAATCAGAATGTTGATCGTAACCATAACAACAAACATGGATGCTACAAAGAAGATGTGTAGACTGTTACTTCTCAGAGTGACCGAACTTTAGTCAGATTAGTAAGTAAAGTTTTTTATTAGCATTTAACATGAATATCATGTCAGATTTAACGTTCCCTGACTTGTTATTCAAGGTTAAATGCTAATACATTCTAAAACATTGCTTCAGCTAATGTGCCAGACTTGTTATAACGAGTTAAAGGGGAACTATGCAGTTGTTTAAGCTTAATTTACCTTAACTGAACAGCTTCGGAGTCATTGGAATGGCTATATGACTTTCTTCGCATTGAATGGTGGTCGTCTGGCTTTCCCCTAGCACCTGTGAGTGGAAAAACCACCCTTGCAACTTTGGGCCGGCGAGTTTTTCATTATATATAAAGCCTTATTTTACCTCCTTCTGTTTTGCATTTATTTTTCTCCAATTTGACATTCAACATTTTATAAAGGTGCTCTTGTGTTTTCTCTCTCCTCAGAGCAGACGTTAGGGAACGAGGATAGATCATATAAGGGAATTTACATGACAAATGATGAAATATCAGTGAAAAATAATTGTCCTGATTTGTGTTTATTTCAGTAAACCTGTAGAAAGTACCCAAATGGCCATCTGGTATCGATCCATAATGAGGTAGAGCTGAGTCAAGTGGAATGTGCCATGTACAGAGCCACCACTGGAAACCTCTCTACTGGATCGGACTCTTCGTTAATCCGGTAAGCAGTGAATGTTGCTCGATGGTGTTTTAAGCCCCCAACGTCTCTTTCAAGGCAGTGCTGCGACCATTGACCTTAAGGCACCTAACCCTAACCTTAACCATAATTCTAATCAGAGAGATAAGAAATGCACTCTTTCATTAGAAAAAAATATCCTACCTTTAATAGTTGAGCAAATATACAGTTCAAACCTGTCAGCCAACAAATAAACGTTGGTAGTTGGAAGCAGGTAATTGGTGCTATCCACCAGCTGACAGGGTGGAAAGTTAATCTGATGATCATTCGCCATTTGGCACACAATTTGAATGACAGTAAAGTAGTCAACCTCAGGCAATCATTTGTTTTCCATTTTTCTTTTTAGTTTCAGCAAACTCGTAAGTGGTTTTGGACGGATGACAGTCCTGTTGATTACAACCAGTCTGCTTCAACTGTAACCACTGCAAGCTTTTACATGTACTGCAATAAATATTCAGCATCAGAAAACATGTTGAAGGTTCCTGTTTCTTCCACATGCACTGGTGTTCTGTCAGAGACAGAGGAGGAACAGGAGGAAATGTATGTTATTCTGTTATTCAGACCATATTTCACCAGGATTTGCAATAATGAAAAATGTCATACTCTGCAGTGTGTAAATAATATCGTCATATTGAAGCCTAACTAAGAAACCACATCCACATATCTTTATGTAGTCGGTGAAAAAATGTTCACTAATGAACCAGATTTAAATGTCTTTTCAACAGCAAAATTATCACTGTTAAATTCAACTGTTAAAGTGGTTCCGTATGACAACTAGCCAACCACCACCACATTACAAGTTACATACTTATTCATACTTACACGTAAAAAGGATTATCTGTTGTGTATTCCCAATGTGAAGTGGGGTAAAGAAATCCATACTGTAGGCTACTTGAACAGCCCATGAAGCAGCCAACATTACACACACGTGTGTGGTAAAAATAGTCTGGCAGCACTTTTATGGTTTATGTTGATAGCATGCTAACGTTACAAGCTAGCACACAAAACAAGCAGCATATGCTAATTTTTAAACAGTGGACAAATGTGAATGTCTAACATGACTGTGTGTGTTTAGTCTGTCAGCCTGTCTGATCACAGAGAAAGGCTGTATTTCTCTGGCCTCAGCTCTGAGCTCCAACCCCTCCCATCTGAGGGAGCTGGACCTGAGCTATAATCATCCTGGAGACTCAGGAGTGAAGCTGCTGTCAGCTGGACTGGAGGATCCACACTGGAGACTGGAAACTCTCAGACATGAACAGACAGACAACACTTCCTTTGTCACAGAGGAACTCTGGTTCATGTTTAATGGAGGATCTGAGTGAAGGTGTATGAAGTTGATTGTGACTATTTCTTCCTGCAAGATGGACAATGGTGGACCGCAGAGGTTGAAACCTGGTGTGAGGAAGTGTGAGTTTAAGTTTAATTCCTGAGAACTCGGCTGCATGTTGTTATATATATATATACACACATATATATATATATATATATATATATATATATATATATGTTGTTATAACTGGATTGTTGGAGTTAAAGTTTGTCAAGCATGATTTACAGCTGAATATGAAAGATTTTTTTCAGTCATTGTAAGTAAAGTTGTTAATACATCGACAGATGATAACCTGCAGCTGCATTGTGTCTTTCTCTCTCCATCAGATGCGTGTGAACAGGAACTGGACACAAACACAGAAGAAGAATCCTCAAACTGTCTGACAATAACAGGAAGGTGGCATATGTAAGAGAGGAGCAGTCATGTGCTGATCATCCAGACAGATTTGACTCCTGTCCTCAGCTGCTGTGTAAGGATGGATGGTGTGACTGGTCGCTGTTACTGGGAGATCGAGAGGGTAGGATGGGTTTATATATCAGTGAGTTATGGAGGAATCAGCAGGAGAGGAGACAGTAATGTCATAGGTTCCTTTAACTAGCGTCACATGCAGCGATGTTTCTGCTGCCTCGTCCGTTTCAATCCGCGTTGCTATTGGGTAGATAACAGTTGTTTAGGCACCGGTGCCATGTTAGTCCGGGGTTTCGGTAGACAACCCTAGTTACCATCGGAGTGCGTCCAGTTTCCAATACTACTTGAGCATTAAAAACAGGAAAAAAATCTGTTTTAAAGTACATTTAGAACAGTTAAAAAAATATGTGATTAATTTGCAATTAATCACGAGTTAATTAGGACACTCATGCAATTAATCACAATTGAAAATGAATAAATTGACAGCCCTCATTTTTATATTTTCAACTGTCACCTGTGTTTTCCTTTACATAAATAAAGACATTTCCACCGTAAAATGGTGCGTCAAAGATTCACCAGAATGCAGGAAATGTAGTGTTTGAAATTCACATTTTCCTGGGGGAGAACCCCCCACACCCCCAGACTCTCAACTCCAGACTCTTGTTTTTATTGAACACTAGCCACTGACAACGGTTCTATGATATACACATTTCATTTCCAATAAACCCTTCACAATAAAAGTAACTCATTTAGTTGTATAAAAGCTTTTATTTTGAAGCTGCAATATCAGGAAATGTTGGGATTTCATCAGCAGTAACTTAACATGACTCCAACAACAGTAAAGTACAAACAGGAGAGATATATTATTATGAATTATTTTGCAGAAGGGCTCATTTCCGAAACCAGTACAGGAGAACTGATAATACCTGTGTACTTTTACTTTGTTTGCCTACTTTAAGTACATTTATCCAATATCTGTGTACTTTTACTTTGATTCTTTAAGTACATTTAGCCTTTAATACGTTTACCTCAGTACAATTTCAAAGCAGAACTTTAATGTGTACTTACAGTACTTTGACAGCATGTTTTGGTAGTTTTACTGCAGTACCGAATGAAGATAAAGTGATTGAGATTCTTTCATGAGCAGAGCTACATTAAAGTTATTGTACTGAATCAGCCTCATAACGTTTAGCATGGTTAGCTCTTGTTTAGCTGGTGATCCTGAGCATGGTGGCTAGCAGCTAACTGTTAAAACAGAAAAAAAAACTCATCGACACACAAACACATTATTACATTTTGATAAAACTAACAGCTCAGAAATCAGCTGAAAAGTGTCACTTACCAAAAGTTTAATCTGGAAGAAACATCTGCATCACAACACGGGAGGAAGTTAAAGTAAAAAGCTGCTGACACACACACACACACACACACACACACACACACACACACACACACACACACACACACACACACACACACACACACACACACACACCACACACGCACGCAGAGCACAGGTAGGTTGCTGTTGTGAATACGTTACACTTAATTCTGTAAAAACTGAACAATGACTCTCATCTGTTTTGAGTTGTATTTTAAATTGAAAAAGCATTGTAAGCAGCAAAAAAGTATCCAAAAAAAGTTTTTGCAAAACAGCGTCAAAGAAGAGTCGAAAGTGGTACAAAAGCATTAAAGCTAAAAACGTTGAAAGCATAAAAGAAATCCAAAAAAGCCTAAAAAAATCATCCAAAAAGGCATCAATTTAAAAACAATAATTCTAAAAAGTATTCTTGGTAAAAAAAAATAAAAACTTAAAAAAGTGGGAAAAGCGTAAAAAAGCATTGACACATGTAGGGAATTTGGTCTAAAATAGGGCCCTAAGGCCTGTCAAATCTAACTCCAATTTATTAATTCCCGCGCCTTCTTTCATTGGACTTAAGTTGACCAGAACACAAGGATCAGTCTGAGACGGAGAGTTCAGTTAAGAAAGTTTACTGAAGTCCAGTATTTAAGTTTACAGAACACAATTGTGGTTTCACAAAATGACACTAAGTTACCGCAGACACATACATAAGGAGTTCAAGTCAGTAAAGTCTATGTCAGATTACTGTATGACCGTCTAACCATTTTCCTAATCTTTTATATCTTGCTTGAAGGCGTCTCCCACCTGTCTCTCTCCTGTCTCTGGGCAGATTCTCCAGCTCTCACACACACACACACACACACACACACACACACACACACACACACACACACACACACACACACACACACACACACACACACACACACACACACACACACACACACACACACTGACCCAGAGCTACCCCCTCCTGTTCCACTTCTCTGTTTGGTACAGAAAAACACACACTCACATTCCTGAACTGTAAGGTAATCAAAGCTTAAGCTAACTACATGTATCTGTGTGTCCCGAGTCTATACATTATACAGGGAATGCAACTCTAATACTGAGAATAATACATCTAGATTATAGAAATATTTCTACACTCAACAAAAATGTGTCCAAAAATGATGTCATCATTAATCCTGTCAGATACTTTAGTGAACTTTGTTCCTCACAACAATAACCGGTCTTAAAGTTAACGATTGATTACTTGAGTACAGAACCAGAGCAAACCATGTACAAGGTCAAATTAATTGTCATTCTCTTCAATCGCAATACTCAATATTCAAAATAGTTTAGTCCTTAACGGTAAAGAAATGAAATGTTTTAAACCGTCTTTAGTGGATTCCCGATAGTGTTGCATGATGGAAGAATAATGTTGGAACTTGGATGTTAAATTAGTTTTCCAGTCCAGAAAAGCGCATTTGACCCTTGATCAATACTGAAAACAAATGTTGAATTGGTGCCACAGAGCTTGATTGTGTCCAGTCAGATATCTTCAGGACGACTCTAAGGCCCAATCCCAAAGTCCGGACTTACAGACTCACGGACTTTGGTGCGCGTTCTCGCAAACTTCGTAAGAGCTTAGGGTTGTCCAAATGTTGAGGGTTTGAGTACACACTTACCGAGCCCTTTCCGTGAGTCTGCATCGATGCAGACTTCACCGAAGTCAAAGTCAAAGTATATAACACTATATGTGGTATAAACTATAAGTGAAAGCTTAAGCTAACTCTGTGCATCAGAGTCTAATCCTTGTACAGGGGATGCAAATGTGCCCCACCTGGAACTTGTAACCACGTCCTCTATGACTGCACACAACTCTTGCAATAAGCACACCAACTTTAAATGTCAAGCAATACTGATACTAATATTTCCACAACAATACTGATACTAAATTTCCTACATGGTGAAAAAAAACTTGCAAGCTTAGCATCAAAATATCTGCAGATTTAAACAGAAACAGCTTCCCGTTTCAGTGTGAAGGTCACAATAATGCAGCCTATAACATGCTGGAATTAACATTTAGCAAAGCTCTTTGAACACACATCCTCCCTAACAGCATCACAGGAGCTGCTTGTCCTCTAAACCCGAGGAGGGAGGAGAAACACTTCAGGCTGAATCCTGATGATGTCTAATGAAGCTCAGTGCAAATTCTTTCAGGAAGACTTCTAATAACTTAAATCACCGCTCTTTCTTACTAAACCTATTCAGCTGTTCACTTTTCAATAACCAACCAGAATTGGCCACGAAATTTATGATCCAATCACAGCATGACATCCCTGCTTTAAATCTGTTTCTCTCTCTGCTGCTGTCAGCTGTTATTTCAGGCAAAGCGTGCAACCTTCCTCCTCTCCTTCCACCTCCAGTCACCATCACATGCAGCACCCTGGGTCTTCCTCACGCTCTGTCGACTCCTTCGGTCTGGTCTTCGGGCTCCTTCGCCACCGCTACCAGTGTCTAGACTCCATCAGGGGGAATATGTCTTGGCTTCTCTACCCCTTTCAAAAATTATTTTATAACGATGGAGTCTAATCTCCAAAGACTCTGTACATTTCATATTATGTACAATTAATCTTTGCATATCTGTAACAAAGTCTCTCCTGATTGAAATGTGTTGAAACTCAGTAAAGAGAGTCAACTGATTACAGAAATCATACAAGTGATCAAATAAAAAAAAAATTGATCTCAAGATGGAAAGTAAAGATTTGATTAAACATCACAAAATATAGTTTAAAAATGTTGCTCAGACAAATTAATGTTTTGTGTCTGAGTCTGAGATCTGCTTCTCAGTGCAGAGTGTGTGTGATGGTGAACAGACTGAACTTTGATTTCAGCAGCTGATCTTCAGTCAGTGTTTCTGTCCACAGGAGAGACTCTCAGTCCTGCAGAGGACACAGAGTCACAGAGGAACCAGGTTTCCAGACACCAAACCCAGGATAGAGAGGCTGAGTGAATGTGGTGTTGAAGGTGTAGTTGTGGATCAGTGTGTCAGAGGAGACTGTGTAGAAGGACAGAGAGCCAGCAGGACAATCCACATACACTGCTACTCTACCAGAGACAGAGGAGGAGGAGGAGGGGATGTATTTTTCTTTGTTATGGTGCCAGACAAAGTATCCACTATCTGAGTGGTCCAAACACCAGGACTGATCATTGCCTCCAAATAAACAGTCTTTACTGTCTCCTCTCTTTCTGATTCCTCTGTAACTCACTGATACAAAAAACAGTCCTCTGCACTCGACCTCCCAGTAACAGCGGCCAGTCAGACCATCTCTACACAGCAGCTGAGACCACCAGTCAAATCTGTCTGGATGATCAGGATATGACTGATCCTCTCTCACACGTGTCACCTTCCTGTTGTTGTCAGACAGTTTGAGGTATCTGTTCACTGTGTTTGTATCCAGTTCCAGTTCACAGACATCTGATGGAGAGAACAAGAAACAATACAGCTGATCTGCTGATAATTAACAACAATTACAGAAAGAAAATCATTCAAATATTTATTTCATATTCAGTTGTGAATAATCTTTAACAAACTTTAACTTCAACAATCCAGCTATTACAACATAGTTTCCTGAACATGTCAACTTGTCTACAATGTTCATTCAAATCAATAAACATGAACCGAATAACGTCTCACTAATAAAAATGTCACATCAGCTTCCACTGCAGCACAAAGTAGCTCTGAACCATCTGCTTTCTAAAACATGTATTAGCTCAACCAAAGAGCTCACTTTTAGCAAAAAGTTCACACCTTTGAAAATCAAATCTCAAACTGTTGTCTGCTACAGAGAAGTTTTACTGAGTCTGAATGAATATCAGCAGACTGTGGGTCCACCAACTGGCTTAAAGGTAAATTTCACTGATCAGAGACCAGATGCAATCAACCATCTGTATGCTGGTCTGAAGTCAGTGGATTTTAAATTGAGTTCTAACATCTTTCCAGCCACAAAAACAGACACTAGAGAAATTCATTTTTGTACATCAGTCAAGGAAATGTAGAAATCTAATATAACATGCAGCTGAGTTCATAGGAATTAAACTTTGAACACACTTACACTTCCTCAGACCTGGTTTCAACCACTGTGGTCCAATAGGGTCCACCCTGCAGGAAGAAACAAAGTCACAATTAACTTCATACACCACTCAGATACTCCATTGAAATTGAACCACAGTTTCTCAGTAACTGTCTGTCCATACCTGAAAGTGTCCAGTCTACAGTTTGGATCCTCCAGTCTAGCAGACAACAGCTTCACTCCTGAGTCTCCTGGATGATTGTAGCTCAGGTCCAGCACTCTCAGACGGGAGGGGTTGGAGCTCAGAGCTGAGACCAGAGAAGTACAGCTTTCCTCTTTGACCAGACAGCCTGACAGACTGAACATACACACGCACTGTCATATTAGACGTTCATTTTCATCCACTGATTAAAAACCTATACAACCAGCGATGCAAGAAGAAGGCCAACGGGATAATCAGAGACACAAATCCACAGGTTACACCAAACTGTTCTGCTTGCTGCCATCCCGCAGATGGTCCTGAGCACCAGGCTCAGGGACAGCTTCATCCCACAGGCCATTAAGCCCAGTTTAAAAGTTTGAAATTGTATTAAAGCATAGACCCTTGAGATAAACCATCTCATTCAAGGGACTCCAACATGAAACAAACAATACAACAGACACAATCACATACAACTTACATGCACATCAGGGCTCTCATTATTCAGTATACCCAGATTACTTCTTAATTTGTTGACGGTGCTCTCAATATATTTTTAAAGGAAAGCAGTGGATCAACTCAAAGTATTTTAAATAAATCACATGTTCAAAGGGTAAACCCTCATTAAAAGAAATAGTCAAAATGGAGACTCACCAAGTGCTTGTCTGGTACCACATAACATACTTTTTTGTTAAACAGAAGTTTGTTGTATGAGAACTGATTCTGGAGTTAAATTTGTGTTATTGGGAGTTCTGAGTTTTAAATTCATTGGCACTAGATGGCATATAGAAGTACTTGACAATTACATATACACATTTTTAGATCGAGAATAAACGTGCTGGTGGTTGGCTAGTTGTCATACAGGACTACTTTTCAGAGCATTTATGATGTCAACCTCCAAGATGAATCTCTCCTCATCCATGGTGTTGTAGGAGACAAACGATATTGGGGGGAGGTGTTTCACTTTCACTTTCACTTCCTGCCTGACTGTGCGAATGGCCCGCGGCTAACTTGAAAATAGACCTGGCGCGTATCTTTAGTGGAGCCACTTCACGCACGCTTCTGGGGTGCCCCGTAGCGCGGCTGGTTCATTAAGCATTGACTTGAATGGCAGCTTTTGCTCATGGGGGTCGCGACGCCTTTGGAACGCAGCTCAGATGCGCCCGGTGGAAAATAGGGGTGAGAGGTTACTGTTACTGAACCTAAAAGGATTCAATAAAATGTCCATTCAATATTTAATAAATGAAGAAAATGACAGCTCATAAAACAGATGAACACCAACCTGAGAGTTTCCAGTCTGCAGTGTTGACTCTTCAGGCCACAAGACACCGTCTTCACTCCTGAATCCTTCAGGTCATTGTTACTCAGGACCAGCTCTCTCAGACTAGAGGACCTGGATCTTAAAACTGAGGATAGAGCTTCAGAGCTTCTCTCTGACAGATTACAGCCACTCAGTCTGAAATAAAAAGTCCAATAGTTAACATATGAAGAAAATAATAACTCAGATGGTCATCATTTCACACACTTAAACACTCAGATGGATGAAGCAGAACACATTGTCCTGGTACAGTCCTCTCTCCTCTTTAAAGATCTGCGTGAACACTCCTGAGTACACTGAGGCTTCTGTAATATCAATGCCACACTCTGTAAGGTCTGATTCATAGAAGATCAGGTTGCCTTTCTGCAGCTGCTCAAAAGCCAGTTTTCCCAGACACTCAATCATCTTCCTGCTCTCTGGACTCCAGTGTGGATCTGTCTCGGCTCCTCCATCATACTTTACATTCTTCCGTTTGGACTGAACCACCAGGAAGTGGATGTACATCAGTCAGGGTCTTGGGTATCTCTCCTCCCACTCTGGGTTCCAACACCTTCTCCAGAACTGTAGCAGTGATCCAGCAGAAGACTGGGATGTGGCACATGATGTGAAAGCTTCGTGATGCAGGAGATGTGATGTGGGAGATTACTCTGCTGGCCTGATCCTTATCTGTGAATCTCTTCCTGAAGTACTCCTCCTTTTGTGGGTCAGTGAACCCTCTGACCTCTGTCACCATGTCAACACACTCAGGAGGGATCTGATTGGCTGCTGCAGGTCATGTGGTTATCCAGAGGCGAGCAGAGGTAAGCAGTTCCCCCCTGATAAGGTTTGTCAGCAGCACATCCACTGAGGTGGATTCTGTAACATCAGTCAGGATCTCAGTGTTGTGGAAATTCAGAGGAAGTCGGCACTCATCCAGACCGTCAAAGATGAACACAACCTCGAACTCTTCAAACCTGCAGATTCCTGCTTCTTTGGTTTCACTAAAGAAGTGATGAACACGTTCCACCAAGCTGAACTTTTTCTCTATCAGCCCATTCAGCTCCCTGAAAGTGAATGGAAATGTGAACTGGATGTCCTGGTTGGCTTTGCCTTCAGCCCAGTCCAAAGTGAACTTCTGTGTTAAGACGGTTTTCCCAATGCCAGCCACTCCCATAGTCATCACTGTTCTGATTGGTTCATCTCTTCCAGGTGGGGTTTTTAAGATGTCTTCACATCTGATTGTTGTTTCTGGTCTGTCTGGTCTCCAGGAAGCTGTTTCAATCTGTCTGACCTCATGTTCATCATTGACTTCTGCGGTCCCCCCATTTGTAATGTGGATCTTTGTGAAGATCTTATTCAGAAGGTTTGTTTCCAGCTTTAGCAATCCCCTCAAGCACACACTGGAACTTCTTTTGTGACTTGGATTTGATGTTTCGCTGGCATGCAGCAAGAATATCTGAATAAATAAAACAATGAAATCATTGAGGCGTTGTTCTGGTGAATGTGAATGTGCACATTTCTGTATTCATGAACCATGTCCTGAATAGATTAACTATTGTAAAATTACTTAATATTCCTCTACAACAACTGATATGTTGTGCATCTAAATCATGCACCCATGAACTCTGTGGTGCGTAAATAAACCAGGTGTATGACTTAACTACAGATGTAATTATTATATGTAATTAGTGTGTGCACATTTTAACCAGCAGAGGCAACAGCACAGGATTGTCTGACTTTGTTTTATCAACTTTTGTTCTCAGAGACACCTTTCTCTCTGGTGGATGTTTGCTTTGGTAGCTTATACTGTTGTCAGCACAACATACTATATGTGTCTATCTTTGTGGAGACATTGGCTACAAAGCTAATATTTGTTGGAGACTTTGTAATATACAAGTTTGTTACATCCATTCTTTTAAATTCATATTGATTATGACTCACCTGCAGGTTCTGAGATGGTGTTTGAAAAATTCTCCACTAGATCATTTCGATTGATCTTCACTAAAACTATTTTGGTCACTTTAATGGTGTTCGTACTGTAGGCCGAGAACATCAGGTCCACTGTTTTCATCCTGTTTACATTCTCCAGTTTGCTCTTTGTGGTTGCTGGGAAGCCTTCAAGGCCCCCATTCAGCTGTAGGTACCACTGAAATGTTTGAAAGTCCTCAGCTCCCAAGTCTTCTAAAGTTCTTAAGACGACCTCTTGAGGCGTTGCCATCTTTTGTCCCTGCAAAGATCCAAAATATATCAAAAGAACATTTTAGAATTATCAAAACAGACCAGTTTTGTAGATTGAGTTATGACATGTCTACATAGTAGAAGTAGAAAAAACATTGATGTGGAAATCTGTGCACACATATTAATAATTCAAGAGCATGCATAAATTACCCAAGAGTCCAGATAAACTTTGTAATTAGGTTGCACCACGGGGGGGGGGGGGGGGGGGGGACGGGTTCTAGAGAAAGAACTGGTAGTGAAAGACATCCTTGTAGAAAGTTACAAACAGCATCCCAGATAGGTGTTAACACTCCCTAAGACACAAGCCTATCAGCCCACCATTTGGTTAATGGTCAATGTCCTGCTCGACTCAAGGTAGGGGTACAAGATATATTGACTCAATATCATTATATATATATCACCATATATCGAAAGTTTCGCAATAAGTATGCAATATTTTGTTTATTTTGTGGAGCGTTGTGTCCCGTCCATTGGCTGTGTGGCTTAGTTATGTTCGATTTAGAGCCCATTTGAAATGCTATAATGATCATGTTTCATTGGCCAGTTACCGTGCCACTTGCACATGTAAGTGCACGTCAGTGCACGGGTCCACTTCGTGACAAACCCTATGGATCGTTCCACATGTGTGGATATTTCGACAGAGTGACAGCGTAAGTGAAGAAATAGATAGATAACAATAACGGAACAATAACGGAACAAATCAGAGAAGAGAAAGAAAAGTTGTGTCCTGTTCTCTTTGATTATTTTATACTGTCCAACCAGTAAAACATGTCCTGTTCTGTAGACATGGTCGTTATTTATATATTTTATACGGTACAACCAGTAGAACATGTCCTGTTCTGTAGACATGGTCCTTATTTATATATTTATACTGTACAACCAGTAAAACATGTCCTGTTCTGTAGACATGGTCCTTATTTATATATTTATACTGTACAACCAGTAAAACATGTCCTGTTCTGTAGACATGGTCGTTATTTTGTTTTGTAAGAAAACTTGTTTAATTTGTTATGAATTTATTTTGATGCGTTTTCCCGTAACTTTTGTAATTTTACATATGCTTAAAAATATTGAAAGTAATATCGATATCGCAATATTCATAATCAATATCACAATATCACATTTTGTCAATATCGTGCAACCCTAACTCAGGGTCAACTGCCATTCCTTTGCCCTGATCTCCTGCCAGGTTGAACTCAACCCCAAGCCACCACTGTCTTACTCATCACAGTCACTGGGGGGGAAAAGCTCCCATGCTGTGGTGGTGTGAAGCACAGATCCAATTGGGGGCCTACTAAACCTGCCAACTGGTCTGGGTCGCCAAAGTTAATGAGAAGTGTTAACTTGGACTGGACTTTCCGTGTAGGGCAAGGGCAATACTGGACTTCAACACACTGACCATTATGTTCTTTCTGAGTGAGCCCCTCATTCCTAAAATGACCGACAATGTAGTTGGGGTCATTGACGTGCAAGTGAAACCTACATGATCTCCAGATCCTACTCAGGGGGAGGCCCTTTTGCAGAAAACCTTCGTCCACTACCAGATGACAACCTCACAGCAGCAGTTCCACTGGAAAACAAGCCACATTTACCTGCAGTTATACAGACCGAAAGTCTAGCCCTGATCCCTGAGAAAGAGTCTGCAGCCGGTGCAACCTTTGGGAGAAGAATTCTGAAACCCTGAAGTTGGAACAACAGGATAGGCTGTGGAACCTCCTGCATGAGAATTGACACAGTTTTTCCACTGACACCAATGATGTGGGTCTTATGCATTTGGTTCAGCACTCATCGATACTGGGCATGCACAGCCAATCTGCCAGCAGCCTAGGCAACTTACCTATGCACGCCAAGCTACTGTAAACCAGATGCTACAAGTGATGATGGCTAGTGGCATAATCAAGCCATCAAGTCCATAGTTGTCATCAGTCGTTATAGCTCCTAGAAAGGATGGGAATTGCGGTTGCATGTCCATTTCAGATCCCTAAATGACAAAACAGTGAAGGTCTCCTCTCAACTCTCTTGACTATGTATTTTTGTCGATCCAGACTAGTGTTCGACCGATTTGTTGGCCGGCTGATATACCAAAAACAGTTGCGTTTTGCGGCTGCTGCATTTGCCGATTTTCCCGGCATTATTTCCAGACAGGCGTCCACACAAGCAGCTCTGTGTTGCTAGAGTAGAGGTGTGAATCGTCACTGATCTCCCAATTCAATTACGATTATCAGGTCAGCGATTCGATTCAATATCTCGATGCATCACGATGCATCACGATGCGTCAAAAACATTTTTCTATTAATGCCATATAGGATATTTGACTTGACAAACTTGCATTGTCAAATGCAATGCCAAAGCGGCAATAAGTAACTTTAGACTGGAATGATGAGGTGTTTGGGTTCATTTCTTTAAGGTAGCTACCACGAAGGTTTACCTATTTTGGATTAGTCATATACCACCCTACTGTTAACCAGCAAATCTATTGTGCTGTATTGGAATAACTGACCCCAGACAACTCTTTAACAAAAAAGGTATTGTTTACTGCACAATAACTTAAATGTACAACTAATATTTAGCCGTTTGATTGAATAACAAAAAAAACAAAACACAAATCACATCCTTCAAATATGCTAACTGCAATATTTCTTCAAATGATATTACACACAACTACCCCTTTACCCGTTTCTCTATCAGTTTCCACTTAATACACTCCAGCTACACACAATGATTCCTCCTTACAGCAGGTTCAATGTAAAACCTACTCAAACCCTATTAAACCACTGTGTTACCACACACACACCTACCCACCCACACACACACCGAGAGAAAAAACTAAAAAGTTGCGGGCTTGATGGTAGCTCGTGTGGACGTAAGGACGTTATCTTCAGTGAAGCAAACACACAGAAATCCAAATTACAGTTAGCTGTTAGTTTCTCAGTGTTTTCTTTCTTCTTCTCGATTTGCTATTCTCTCCACTCTCCCGTGTCTCCGCTCAGCCGTTTTGCGTGTGTGTATGTCTGTGTTTGTTTCTTCGTGTGTCTGTCTGTGTGCATGTCTGCCTGTCTCCGTCTGTCTGTGTGTGTGTGTGTGTGTGTGTGTGTGTGAGTGAAACGGGTTAGGCTACTGAGAATGTTATTCAATGTTATCAATTATGGTGGGCCACTGCATCGTCCATGTCCGCATCCCGATGCATCGATTATTTGATTAATTTCAATGGTAGAGAGGCTGCAGTTCATGTGCAGACCATGCACTACCCCTCCCCCACTAGCAGAGTGCTAGAAGCCTGCGGTAAGTTGTAAACTTTCAAAGCATCTTTTAACTGTTTGACTTAGCTGAAATATTGCCATACACTTTGAAAGTGGAAACACGTTGCTCTATATGTGCTTGCAACTATAGCTAAGCAAGTTTGTGGGTCCAAATTGAAAATGTTAATGCCTTGTCTATAAAACTGCTTGCCATTGTATTTAGGGAGCTGCAAATAGCTAATTTGTTCACACGCATCACAGCGATATATGAGAGTACTGCGCCACCTGAAGAAGAGCTTTTAAAACTTTGAGAGATATGTTTTATACATGGTTGAATAATTGCACCTTTTAAAGTTGATGCAGTTTAGAACAGAAACTTGAACAATTTGTTGCTTAATGTGCATCTGAAATCACGTTATTTTCCTCTGCTGATTTATGTTCTGTGGTTGACAAATCTGGCAGCTTCTTTTACATTTTCATTTAGAACTACTAGTGTGTTGTCTTTGCATATTAGGCGGCATATTAGACATGCTCATTTTATTTTATGTAGAAAAATTTAAACCATGGCAGTCTTAAATTACAAATCAAACACTTTATTTCAATGGCTACTTTTCAGGTTTATTGTTTTCTTAAATGATTTAAATGTATTGACAAAGGACATTTTGCAATGACCTGATTATATGTCTTATAATGTGTCAGCAAGCAATGCATCATCAAGGAAGTGTTGTAGATGTTGATAAAAGCCTTTTATCCTTGCACAGTTAACCATATGAAGTGCACCCATCCATATGATGCACATTGCACACATCATTTGGGTGATATGAATGTAAGATGATTGCAGAAGTGACACTGATCTGTGTTTTTGTTTATTCTTTTTAAAGAAATGGCAGAGCAGATTCCGAAAACAAATCCAGTGTGGCAGGGTTTACATTTTTATGATGGAAATTGAGGGAGCAAAAGCAGTATCGGTATCGGCACTAAAAAATCTATATCGGTCGATCCCTAATCCAGACTACGCACACCTTTACTACAGCACTGTGTAGGGTCACGCATGGACAGAGTGGCAGTTGATGTGCTCGGGCCAGTACCAGTACAGGGAACCAGAATGTGCTGATCGCAATTAACTACTTTATGAAGTGACCCAAAGCGTACCCCCTTCATGAGGCAACGACCGTGACTAAGCCCATTGTGCAAGGCATTTTCAGTCACTGATGTGTAACCTGCTAAGCATCCAGAAGACAAGGACCACCCTGGTTCAACCACAAAGGAATGGATTAGTTGAACGTTTCATGCAGACCTTGAGTGCCCAGCTAGCCCTCACCACTGCCTGGACCAGAGTGATTGCGACCTACAGATAACCCTCATTCTGATGGTGTGCCACAGTGCAGTCCAAAAGTCCTCCAGCTGCACTCCTGCATTGATATTTGGCAGGTAACTGACAAGAGTGCTGGAGCTGGCTTATGGAGGACTCCCAGATGCACCCGACGTCATTACTAGTCCTGAAAATGTCAGTCAATTACAGGACCGATTGTAGATGGCTTACAGCCTGAGTGAGGTCGACTCGCCTCGGAAGGGAGAGGGAGGTGTAGCGACTGTGCAGGACTAACAGGACTCTTGGTCAGTTTGTAAGGGGGCAGATGGGTCAGGTTCAGAAAAGGGGAGGGAGCAGACAAAGGGATAGAGAGTAAGAGGGAAAAGGATGAGAGACTAAAAAAGCCTGAAGGGAGACACGCCTACATTAGTTTTTAGCTTACTAGCTAGTTTCAGCTAACAGCCTTTTTGTTATTCAGGGCACTTTTTCAACCCCGTTTTTAGCCTGTATGCCAGGGTAATAAAACCAACTAGAAAATTACGGAAGAAATTTTGACAGTGTGCCTGCTACATGGTGAACATCCGAATAACACTAGCTAAGTATTAATAAGGTACAGTTAATATCATTAGTAACAACTGATCTGAGCTACCTTTACTCTGCTGTTTGACATGCCCTGTAAAAAGAGGACAAACGGCCTACAGTAAAGAGTCTTTATGATAGGAGCCTTGGAGGTGTGTGTGTAAGCAGTTGTTGCTATGGTGATTTCCACGGTGAGGGAGGGGGAGACAGTATCCACAGCTCCACCCTCTGTCCCCCCTTCTGGTCTTCAACATTCCAGCCCCATACACACACATTGGAAAATCTGAATGTGTGTGTGCGTGTGTGTGTGTGTATGTGTTTGTGTGTGTGTGTGTGTGTGTGTGTGTGAGAGAATGTGTGTCTGTGTGTGTGTGTGTGTATGTGTGTTAAAGTACTACACTACCCACAATCCCAAGCGTAACAGCAACGTCTCTGATTGGTGGAGATCACGGTTGCCAAGCAAATGTATAGGGAACCAGCAAAATAATTATTTTTTTCATTGTTTCTATCGGGAGTTGGTATGAACAGAGCCAAAAGTTTACATCCGATAGATTCCATAGTTACATGTCTGCGACCGGCACAACATTTCCTACATTTTGACCAACAATGATGTATGAAGAGTGAAAACTGTAGGGGAGAGAGCAGTTTGTTTGGAGAAAATTCAGAGAATCGTACCACAGCTCCCCCCTCTGTCCTCCACTCTAACTGTGAAGATCGTCCCCATACACACACATTGGAAAATCTGAAACGATCTGAAAAGAGGACGATAAGTAAACTGTGATTTCGTAGAAACCGTGCTTTATTTCCAAATGCCCATTCAGCCCAATAAAGGCCAAAGTCTTGTCTTCGGTTTAAACTTTACATTTTTTTTCTAATATAAAGTATGGCGATACAGCATGGCCCCAAAGAGGGGTTGTTTTGCGCGATGTTAAGCGATTTCCTGAAGATTTCCCATTCAAGTCTATGGGACAATTTTGCGCAGTTTTTTGCCGATTTCGTGAAAACCGTGCGACAAATCTTTTTGAAAAGACATAGCACACCATTCCCGGGCATTACACACGTTCTGATGTATTTTGTGTGCACGTGTTGGCAACGCTCCGTGACTAGTTACGGGACAAAAAACAGGCGGAATAATAATAAGTATGAGAAACAATAGTCATTGTGCCGATTGCTGCTATTGCAGCACATCGGCACACTGAATAACCAACTAATAACTCAGTCAACTCGGTATTGCATTCACTGTCATCAAATTGGTCTTATAACTTTTATGACATCTCAATGATAAAAGTCAAAATGGTTCCACTTTACTTGAGATCAAGGAAAAATAGTCATGATGCAATTGTAATGGTATCATGACAGCCAATCTAAAAACCAACTGCTTGTGACACTTTAATGTTAAAACATAAAGCTAAATGTTTTTTTTTTTTAAGTTTGATAATTAGGCCTGCCATGACATATTTATGAGGTCATGTTGTCTAGGTTAATGTCAAGTTGTCATAACACAAACATCTCAAACAATGCTAACTTTACATTTAAAGTGTCATAATTTACCAAATGACACTAAATGGCAACAGTCAACATTAATAAAGAGTCCTTCATGACATGACAGGTGTCATGTCAGTCTTAAGCACACCCCTTCAAATAAAGTGTCCCCCAAAAGTTGATCTTTAGGAGAATAAATATCTGAAAGCAATACAGAATGCTTGAATGCAGTATATTCCATTATGTTTAACATTTTTCAACTGTCACCTGTGTTTTTCTTTATATCAATGAATTCATTTCAGACATAAATTGGTGCATCAAAATTTACCAGAGGCAGGAACTGAAGTGTTTGACATTCACATTTTCCTGGGGGAGAACCCCCACACCCCTCAGCTCCAGACTCGTTTTTATTGAACTTTGTCAGTGGCTAGTTACTGACAAAGTTCCCATGATATACTGTATACATTTAATTTTTTATAAATCCTTCACAATAAAAGTCCCTTGTTATTTTGTTATTCAAAAGCTTGTTTTGTGAAGCTGCATAATCAGGAATATTCGGTTATCATCCACAGTAACTTAACACATCCCCAACAACAGTAAAGTACAAACAGGAAAGAGATATTATAATATTATGAATTATTAAGCAGAATGGGTCATTTCAGAAACCAGCAAAAGAGAACTAATAATACCTGTGTAGTTTTTGTTTAATACTTTAAGTACATTTAGCTCATAATACTCAAGTACTTGTCAGCAGAGCTATATTTGAGTTGTGTACTAAATCAGCCCCATAACGGTTAGCATGGTTAGCAGTGTTAGCTCCTATTGTTTGTGCAGCCGGTGATCTTGAACACCTAGGAGCTAACTGTAAGCACAGTGCTAAACTCTTTGACACCGAAACACATTTTTACAGTTTGATGAAACTCAGCTGAATAGTGTCACTTAACAAAAGTTTAACCTGGTGGAGACATCTGTGTCACAACGTGGGAGGAAGTGAAAGTAAAAAGTGGCTGACACACAGAGCAGGAAGTAGGGGGGAAGGGTGTAATATTTGTGCCATTCCTTCCTGTATCTGGGAGCTCTTTTCCAAATATTTAGTTATGTGTTTGCTACTAAACGGAGCAGCTGTTAGAATAATAATTATAAACTCTATGACTGTGTCTCAAACCTCCTACTGTCACACTTCAAACACTTAGTTTTAAGTATAACGTGGAGATAACACAAAAAGTCATAGCACTGAAAGTACCCGGATGACCCCCTAAAAACGGTCAAAAAGTTCAGTGTGGAACGATGGACACTACGCGCACTAAACGGGCGCCATCTTGACTACAAAGTGGAAAGGGGAGGGACCAGGGACGTCGACCGGCAGCTGATTGGACGAACACATCACGTGGGTCTGGCTTCTCCCAGATTTAACAACCGAGCATAATGGCGACTCGTTCAGAATACGATCTCGTATTTTACGAAAATAGTTCACCGGAACGTGTTTCTGAAAACATTTTAAGAGAGAAATAGGCCGTGCAGTTGCTGACCCTGTCTGTTTTTTTGATCGACAAAGGTCAGTTTAAAAGATTTTCGTCAGATTTTGAGAGGCGGCGAGCCAAGCCACTTGCTCGTCATTTCTGGTAAGGGTTTTAACATAAGTGTTCCTTTTGGGAAAATACTAACCATCAAGGTAACTGTTCTGAATCTGTTACATTTGATTCTGTGAAAAGTGAAAAAAAGACTAATCTGTTTGATTGGTATCACAAAGTAAGGGTTCCAGTGATTTAATAATAAAGTGTTTATTTAGGTTGTTCCTACAGCACGTACTACTGATATTAATTTATTAATTGCGTTAGGCTTTAGTCTTCCTCCTTTATTTTAGTATGTCCACAGTTCTTATTCATGTATCGAGCATTTCCCTCTGGGTGTGATGTCACAACAGATGACCTGTACTTAGGAATGTAATGTTGTCCATTGTCTGGATGTAAAGAGGACTCACTATACTTGCACAATTTGATTTGTAATTTGTTTTAGTCATACGTTAACGCACTTTAAAGTTAACAACCAAAAGGATAGGTTGACAAATAAAATTCTTAACACAAAATCAAACTCTGCTGTGTTGAAAACGTAGTTTTCTTTTAAGGTCAAGAGCGAAGCTTCACACTTTACTTTAAATATCTGAAAACACTTAATGAATAATGTTTACTATTTCTTGTTTTGAAATACGTTCATTCAGTAGTACTCTACACACAGGCTTGAAAGACAACTTTAGTTCACTGATTTCACTTTACATCATTTCCTTCAAACTTTCAATGACATGAACATATTCTGCAACCGCCACACGGGAGCGCCAAAGTGCAACACATCCAACTACAATTGTTAGAGGCCTGAAGTCGCCTCATAACACAAAGGTCATCGGTCTGCATCCACCAGCCAACTTGGTAGATTTCTATGACATACACTGACTATGTTTACAAGCACATATTTTTGCCCTTATTCTTAAAAAGACAATATTCTGACTAAGTTGTTTACATGCCTAAGGAAAGTTAATGTTCCAAAAATATTCCTATATATTCAGCAGTGCAAAATAGGATTTTTAAAAAAGTTGAGCGGTGGTGGGCTTGTTGGAGCATGTGAACACAGCCTTTTTCTTTCATTCCTTCAGCCACCTTCTTTAAAAGGTTGGTGTAGCAATGTTTGTGCATATCTAAAAACTGATGATATCCAAGTCTTTGATAATGGTTAAAAGTAGCTGTGTTACTCCTTCTTTTCTTTTGGCTATGCATCTCTACCGCAGCCCTGAAAACTGTCAGCTGGTTGGTTTGTGCACAACAACCATATCAAAACACAGAGCTGACCATAAGCCGTAAACACGCAAGAGGCTGTAAAATGTCACAAAATACAGCAAAAAAAAACTGATTGAGATGCAGATTCTATATCCGCTGTATACATGTCCAAAGAATGCTTCTAAAACCTGAATAATACCGGTATATCCCACATATCTTAATCTGAAAAAGCTATATTCAGAAAAGGCCTTACTATGAATATCCAAACTAAATTTTCTGTTTGCATGACCGGGATCAAATTTTGACAATTGTCATATTTGGAACAATAGTGGAATATTAGTGTACAATAACATACTCAATGTTGTACAATAGTTTTGATCATTGGTATATCAGCATTTCATGTTCAGCATACTTTTGTCAGGAAAAGGCAAGACATTTTACATCCCAGAAACATTTTAAATAGAAATAGATTCTTAAGAATGAGTCCCAGTTCGGACAAAGCGAAAGCACTTCAGTGTGTTCATGATCTGCTGTCTTATTTCGGCAGTTCTGATGCCGTAGATGATCGGGTTGAAACAGCTCGGAAAGAACAAGTACATGGTGCTGAAGAAAACCCGAATGGCTTCAGGGAGACCGTTTCTGATGCGATACGACAAGAAAGCTGTGAGTATGATGGTCAAACTGACACTCATGACTACAATGTGGGTGACGCAGGTATGAAGCGCTTTGATACCTGACTTGCCAGAACTCAGCACGGAGCTAAATATGGCGATGTAAGAGGCAGTGATTACAATAAAGTCAGTTACCGGGATGACGAACACTGCCAGCAACCCAACCAGGTTGTTGATGGCGATGCTTCCACAGGCCAGCTCCACTAAGGCCATGTGCTCACAGAAACAGTGGTTCATCACATTTGTGAAGCAGAATGACAACTTTCCTGCCAGGGTCACTACAAGCGAGACCATGAACAGATTTCTGAGCACTAGCGGGATGATAAACTTCAGGAATCTTGTTAACGCCATGCGTTCATGGTAGTGAAGTGGCGTGCAGATGGCAAAGTAGCGGTCCAGCGCCATCCACAGCAGCAACGTCGACTGAAAAGCTCCTAGCAAATGAATCAAGTGCATCTGAATCAGGCAGCCAATCAGAGAAATTCCCCTCCAGTCAAACAGGAAGCTTAGCAGCATGTGGGGGACGAAGAACAGAGGGAGACTCAGGTCTACACATGCCATGCCGGCGATGAGGATGTACATCGGTGAGTGGAGGCTTCTCTGTGAAATGACGACGTACAGCAGCAAGGAGTTTGCCGACAGTGACACGACGAACATTATGAAATAAGGGATGAAGAGGACGGGCCTCAGCGCTCCGAGTTCGCTGTACCCGTCGAGGATGAAGTGTTTGTGTGAAGAGACGTTCTCCATCCTTACTTCCTCTTAATAACCACCTTCAGGGTTGACTTTGATCAGCCTGAAAACAGAGCCAAACATTTGGATAGTTAATTCACTTCTCCACAAGTGTGTTCCTGTGTGTGTGGCACAAAACCACTCTAAGGGTGTTTTCACACCTATAGTTGGTTTGCTCTGGTCTGAATCAGTCGATGAGTTCTTAAACTTGGATCGTTTTCCCCCCTTGGTTCAGTTTGGTTTCACACGGAGAACAATCCAAGCCAACCAAAATGTATCATGACAAAACACGCAAGGACGTTCAGTCCTCTTATTTGTCAGATGTGTCTGGGGGGGGCGAGAACAACAAAGTAAAAACAGGAAGAAGGTCCTGTGTTCTGGACGTCTCCATGGCCAAACCAGCTTATTTCATTTACATCATTTTCAGACACTGTTTTTACATCTGCTCTGCTCAATGAGACTTTGCTCTGCTCTGCCGGTGTCTGTCTATAACTTAAGCGGGGGCTTGTTTGACCACGGAGATGCGAGTGACAGAAGGCAAGCTTGACCGCAGTCTACTTCTGTGAGAGAAACATTGAAGCTGCTTCAGTTTGCTGCTCTGTCGAATCGCAGATTGCAGAGCACACCTGACTACAGGAGACATTAGCTGAGACTTGTGGAGTACACATAGTTAGGGTAGTTCGAGGTCAAATCAAGTTCTCACCACAAACAAACCACTCCAGATTTTGTTTGAAAGCGTCAAGGTGGTCTTGGTATGCTTCTTCGGTCAGCTTTTGGTGCACATTTGATTGTGATTGCTGCATTCACACATGCCCAAGCAAACTGCAATTAGGGGGAAAACCAACTCTAGGCCAATTAACACAACTAAAGGAAGCATGTGTGAAAGTCCCCTAAAAATGAGGTGCTTTCTATGGGGAGGCACACTACAGTTATCTTTATAGGATAGGAAGAAGTAAACCTTGGGCTTCAGCCAATCCTGTTTTGGGTTGGTGATTGTCTTTGTTATATTGTGTGGAATGGATTGGTGTAAACATGTATAATAATGTTTTTGTCAAATGCGCATTCACACAAATTGTCATGCTTTGTTCATTACAATGCAAACCGAAATACACCACTCATTCATTCATTCACCAAAATCCACAATACTACAATAATGGAGCCTGGTGTCACTCTCAAAAGGTATTTTAAAACAAGGACCTGAACTACAACTAAAACTAAATAAAGTTATTTATGAACTAGACTGTAGATTGGGAGACCTGTTCTCGGTTGTGGTACGCAGTGAATTTATAATTAAGTTTAGGGTTAGGGTTAAGGTTTGTGCTAAAACGCAACGCCCGGGATGGGCACTGCGAGGGGCACGGGCACAACGGGACCACTGGTGTGAATAAAACACTTAAAAACCTCCTTAAAAAAACAAGTTTGGTTATATCAAAGCTGTTCAAAAGAAAGCAAGATATTAAAAGCCGGTTAAAAGAACCACTGGACAGGACGGACAGTGGGAGAATACAACTTTAAAGAAAAGGTCTTCTCCACACCTGCCCTGGCCTCTCTCCTGAGGAGATTACAACATAAATAATTACAATAAATAAGAAAACATATTAAATTATGAAAACAATAGCCCCAGCGTAGCAATACAAAAAAATCTATCCCAATGTTAAAGGATTATTTAATATTAAAAAGGACTAGTCAATAACAATAGATAATTTAAAATACATCATAGAATAAAACCACACTGTATGTCCTGCATGAAACCAATGGCATGTGTATTATCATGTTAAAATCTTGAGGCAAGTAATTCAATGTGTAATAATAATAATAATAATAATAATAATAATAATAATAATAATAATATCAATAATAATAATAAATATTACAGAATAGACAAAGAAACACAATTAAATTATTGAAATATATATAAGGTAGAACAAAAATTATAAAGGACAACCAAGGCATCTTTAAAATATTTATGAAAAGAAAACGTAAAAATATATTAGGTGGGACCCCCTCTGCAGGTGGCAATTAACCCCCGAAACGGAAAGAATAATAAAATCTTAAAAGCATGCTATAAAAGATATAGATATGTAAATATAAAAACAAATACACAGTTATTATTAAACATAAATATGGATTACAGCAAACAGAAAAGTCATATCATTTAAAAGAGAAATATCGTATCAAAGAGAATGGTTAGGGTTAGGTTTGGGTTAAAACGCAACGCCCGGGATGGGCACTGCGAGGGGCATGGGCACAACGGGACCACTGGTGTGAATAAAACACTTAAAAACCTTCTTAAAAATTCAAGTTGGGTTATATAAAAGCTGTTAAAGAAAAGACTTAGTGTTAGGGTTAAGTAAATAATAGTACATCATTATGAAATATAATTCAAATTGAGACTTAGGCTAAAAAAATGCAATATCACAGTTTTGGTGCAACAGACACACAAAATATGTATGAATATAAATAGCTTTGTGAGGACTCACTTGCTTTTGGCATCAATCAAATGTTAAGTAAGGAATAATGTAGAGCGAGCCGTTCATTATTATGAATTTGAACTCTGACAGCCTGAGGCAGGGCCCCGACACTAAGCC
The DNA here is from genome assembly GCA_023566125.1 of Zingel zingel. Taxonomy (NCBI): domain Eukaryota; kingdom Metazoa; phylum Chordata; class Actinopteri; order Perciformes; family Percidae; genus Zingel; species Zingel zingel. The sequence goes on along the minus strand of CM042316.1, from coordinate 43,456,827 downwards.
TAAAATGCTGGTATTGGTATCGGTGAGTATTCGAGTCTATGCACTGATCCGATACCACGTAACTTAGCCACGACAAGAATCTACTTTAAAGTAGTTTGATTATGTTCTTTTGACTGACTGTCAATCTAGTTAATAAAAGAAAGTTCTATGGCATACATCCTTTGTACGTATTGTTCATATTTGACAAAGACTTTAAGCTGAGCCAGGCCATACAACAACGATAGCAATTTTATCATAAACATATAGGGTTAGTAGTGAACAGCTTGTTTTGTAATGCAATGTTATTGGATTGTTACTCCGTATCAGCCGATACGCAAGTTCAGGTATCAGGAAGGAAAAAAATGGAATTGCAGCATCTCTATTTATAACTTAAATTACCTGAGGATGTTGAATGCTGAATGTTAAAAGATGATTAGAGATTACATATGTTTAGGTAATCACAGCAAAGGAAATCTTTGATCAAAGTATGCTGTACAGTTTGCTAAGACCTGAAAAAAGTGTGATTTTAAAGCTGTACAAACACAATTGACTTGACTTCACTGGGTTGGAACTCTGTGACATAAAAAGCAAATGCATTATTAATTACACTGTGTAGAGGAAATTTGATTATTCAGTGAGTCCCAGAACAAACACATCACTTCATCAGAGAAAGAAAAGAGGTTCATGTAACAGGCCTACAGCCACTTGTTAGATTTCAGCATGAATTCAACTTGTTCTCAGTTCAGGTTCCCTTGTTTTGGAAGTTTTCCAAGGATGTCTCTATCTAGAAGAGTGCAACATACAAACATTGATCAATACATATGACAATAACATTATTTTAGAACACATCAGACAACACAAGGTGAAATAACCTCCCATCACTGTCTGACTGTTTTGCTGGTTTAAAGAAAATCTGAATTCAGGACTCCAACATAAAGAGCTGCTGACAGTTCAGCTCTGTAAAAAAGAAATCAGCAGATTTTTACTTGTTCTCTGTGTTCGTCAGTAAATGTGTCATGTGCTGACTCTCCTTCATCCATTCCTTCGTCTTCCTACAACTCAGCACTTTAATACCCTCCGTCTGACGCTGCCATTGGCTGCACAGACAAAGTTCAGCAACTCATCATCTTGCAGCCAATTGACTGAGTGTAAAAATGAAAGAGCGATGACAAGTTATGGCTGCTCACCTGGGCATTATAGGCCACGAATAGTGTTAGTTAAAAGTTTAGACAGCTCCCCAAAAGTCGATGAAAAGTCGAATATAATCTCGGCAATTAACATGAATGTCCCCAGATTTCCTTTATTGAAAAACATCAATAGTGGCTGACAAAGTGGAATGAGCTGTCATTAGGACACAGATTATTAACACACTTTCCTCAGATGGTAAGTGCAAACAGAAAATAGGCAATAAACATGCAAACAGAAATTCAAATAGCAGCCTAATCACCACATATAAACACGCCGTAATGAAAGTGCAAAAAGAGAAAATACTCAACATCTTTGTGTAATAAACTGACAGTTACTCGCTGTTGCTTCTGTCCTCATTGTTTATCCTCATTTTGCACTTCTGGTTAGCAACAAATGTCCGCTACTTTACTGCCTTGCACTTCAGTGACTTGTTTACCCACAGCGCCCGTAAAGCCACAGATGAACAGATATTCCACAATAATGGGCTGCTACAATGAGCAGTTTTAATGGTCAAATATTCATAAACAGTCGACTATTGTGGAAAACCCCTAATGCTTACAATGTCTCATCAGCAACTGTAGTACTGTACTGTCATTTCATGCTGTATTCACATTGCTTGGTTTGTAGATGTCGGTTGTAGCAGCAGTCACATTATGAGAATTTGGTCCTAAAATCTTTAGTTTTTAAGATTATATTTTGGGCATTCTAGACCCCCATTTCCACAGGACAGCCTAGACCTGAAAGGGGAGAGAGAGGGGGAATGACATTCAGCAAATGGCCGCAGGTCGGAGTCCAAACCCTGGCAGCTGCATCGAGGAGCAAACCTCTACACATGGGTGCCCACTCCACCAGGTGGGCTACCCAGGTGCCCAAGGTCCTAACATTTTTGACACTGTTAGAATTTTGACACAGGCTGACTTTGGTCCAAAGAAGTAAAGCAGTGGATCTTTGTCTCAATTCAATCCAGGATCACTGTTTGGTCACGACTGCCAACGAAAGTCTGAAATGGACCAAAATCTACCAGTGTAGGGAGGCCTTTATTTGAAAAAGATGGTCTTTTGCTGTGTTTCCACAACATTGTTCGGCTCTGCTTGATTGCACTAATGTTTTTGGTACCAATGCTTTTCTCTTTTCATTTGCTACTAAATATGATACTCCCCTTAGAGTAGGGATTCCCAGCTGATTACCATAATGATGGCTTGTGATACTGCCGTGACATCATCTTCAACACGACACTTGCTGAATCCATTCATTGGCAACCAAACAGAGGAACGTCTGCTTTTGTCAATTTATGGTGTAGTGTACGTAGAATACGCCATAGTTTTGCGGGCTGCATTCTTTTAAAATCTTGGTCAAGTGAATGAACAAACTGTGAATCTGTAATCTTGAAACCGAGATCCCCTGGTATCGAGGTGGTACCAAAAAAAAGTAACGGTTTCTATCAACAATTTTTGTTCATGTAATTGTGAAAATAATTGTAATAATGTGTAACCAACTCAACTCAACTGGACTGGACTGCTTGGTGGAAAGGCAGCTTTGGTGTCAACAACTAGCAAAGCAGTCTGACATGACAATTGCAACTATCGGCTTTCACATAGAATTTTTCCTCATTTCATCATTTTTTCATTACATTTGTGAAATGATATTTTAGAAATGGTTCTGCCCGGGGTCTACTTCTAGTAGGGCAAACCCCGAAACCTTAACCCCTCAAACCTCCCTGTGTCATTCTGCTGCTTCAGGAGAAGTCTGGAGAACCCCTTGGAGACTTAGTTTACCACTGCAGCAGGCACTAATGACTGTGTGACCTTCATTTTAAGCAGTCACCTCCACAATAGAGGCTTTAAAAATTGCCCACTGATTCTACGTCCCTAGACACCCCCGGCATGTCAGAAACATTCTTCCAAAAGTGGGAGTTAATCTTATGTAGTTTTGCGAGTTGTAGAGTTAGGACGCCACCTTATAAACTTAGTGAAACAATTCATAAATTCATAGATTCATAAATGTTCATGTCTTGTAAATGGGCACATGCTGTTATTTCTACTCTTTAACATATATCATTCATTACCCTCTGTAGCGCCATTATTTTCATGCAGTTTATTTGAATATAAATATTATGTTATATTATATTTGACTAATTTCATGTTTGCCATTAACATCTGATCTTTATTTAATCTTTTTAGTTTTTTATTCTTAAGAATGAGTCCCAGTTCAGACAAGATGACAGCGCTTCAGTGTGTTCACGATGTGCTGTCGGATCTTGGCGGTTCCGATGCCGTAGATGATCGGGTTGAAACAGCCCGGGAACAGCAGGTACATGGTGCTGAAGAACACTCGACTTGCGGCAGGGAGACCGTTTCTGATCCGATACGACAGGAAAGCAACAAGTGCGATGGTCAGGCTGACGATGATTACCACGATGTGGGTGACACATGTTTGGAGTGCTTTGACCCCGGACCCACCGGACTTGGGCACAGAGCTGAATATGACGATGTAGGAGGCAGTGATAATGATGAAGTCAGCTACAGGGATGAGGAACACAGTCAATAACCCAACCAGGTTGTTGATGGCGATGCTTCCACAGGCCAGCTCCACTAAGGCCATGTGCTCACAGAAACAGTGGTTCATCACGTTTGTGAAGCAGAATGACAACTTTCCTGCCAGGCTCACAAACAGCGAGACCATGAACAGATTTCTGAGCACTAGCGGGATGATAAACTTGAGGAATCTCGTTAACGCCATGTGTTCATGGTAGTGAAGTGGCGTGCAGATGGCAAAGTAGCGGTCCAGCGCCATCCACAGCAGCAACGTCGACTGAAAAGCTCCTACAAAGTGAATGAAAAACATCTGAACCAGGCAGCCAATCAGAGAAATTCCCCTCCAGTCAAACAGGAAGCTTAGCAGCATGTGGGGGACGAAGAACAGAGGGAGACTCAGGTCTACACATGCCATGCCGGCGATGAGGATGTACATCGGTGAGTGGAGGCTTCTCTGTGAAATGACGACGTACAGCAGCAAGGAGTTGGCCGACAGTGACACGACGAACATTATGAAATAAGGGATGAAGAGGACGGGTCTCAGCGCTCCGAGTTCGCTGAAGCCGTCGAGGATGAAGTGTTTGTGTGAAGAGACGTTCTCCATCCTTACTTCCTCTTAATAACCACCTTCAGGGTTGACTTTGATCAGCCTGAAAACAGAGCCAAACATTTGGATAGTTAATTCACTTCTCCACAAGTGTGTTCCTGTGTGTGTGGCACAAAACCATTCTAAGGGTGTTTTCACACCTATAGTTGGTTTGCTCTGGTCTGAATCAGTTGATGAGTTCTTAAACTTGGATCGTTTTCCCCCCTTGGTTCAGTTTGGTTTCACACGGAGAAAAATCCAAGCCAACCGAAATGCATCATTACAAACCACGCAAGGACGTTCAGTCCTCTTATTTGTCAGATGTGTCTGGGGGGGGCGAGAACAACAAAGTAAAAACAGGAAGAAGGTCCTGTGTTCTGGACGTCTCCATGGCCAAACCAGCTTATTTCATTTACATCATTTTCAGACACTGTTTTTACATCTGCTCTGCTCAATGAGACTTTGCTCTGCTCTGCCGGTGTCTGTCTCTAACTTAAGCGAGGGCTTGTTTGACCACGGAGATGCGAGTGACAGAAGGCAAGCTTGACCGCAGTCTACTTCTGTGAGAGAAACATTGAAGCTGCTACAGTTTGCTGCTCTGTCGAATCGCAGATTGCAGAGCACACCTGACTACAGGAGACATTAGCTGAGACTTGTGGAGTACACATAGTTAGGGCAGTTCGAGGTCAAATCAAGTTCTCACCACAAACAAACCACTCCAGAGTTTGTTTGAAAGCGTCAAGGTGGTCTTGGTATGCTTCTTCGGTCAGCTTTTGGCGGACATTCGAATGCGATTGCTGCATTCACACATGCCCAAGCAAACTGCAATGAGGGGGAAAACCAACTCTAGGCCAATTAACACAACTAAATGAGGCATGTGTGAAAGTCCCCTAAAAATGAGGTGCTTTCCATGGGGAGGCACACTACAGTTATCTTTATAGGATAGGAAGAAGTAAACCTTGGGCTTCAGCCATTCCTGTTTTGGGTTGGTGATTGTCTTTGTTATATTGTGTGAAATGGATTGGTGTAAACATGTATAATAATGTTTTTGTCAAATGCACATTCACACAAATTGTCATGCTTTGTTCATTACAATGCAAACCGAAATACACCACTCATTCATTCATTCACCAAAATCCACAATACTACAATAATGGAGCCTGGTGTCACTCTCAAAAGGTATTTTAAAACAAGGACCTGAACTACAACTAAAACTAAATAAAGTTATTTATGAACTAGACTGTAGATTGGGAGACCTGTTCTCGGTTGTGGTACGCAGTGAATTTATGAATAAGTTTAGGGTTAGGGTTAAGGTTTGTGTTAAAACGCAACGCCCGGGATGGGCACTGCGAGGGGCATGGGCACAACGGGACCACTGGTGTGAATAAAACACTTAAAAACCTTCTTAAAAATTCAAGTTGGGTTATATAAAAGCTGTTCAAAAGAAAGCCTCATGGTTAGGGTTAAGTAAATAATAAGTACATCATTATAAAATATAATTCAAATTGAGACTTAGGCTCAAAAAATGCAATATCACAGTTTTGGTGCAACAGACACACAAAATATGTATGAATATAAATAGCTTTGTGAGGACTCACTTGCTTTTGGCTTCAATCAAATGTTAAGTAAGGAATAATGTAGAGCGAGCCGTTCATTATTATGAATTTGAACTCTGACAGCCTGAGGCAGGGCCCCGACACTAAGCCTAAAATGCTGGTATTGGTATCGGTGAGTATTCGAGTCTATGCACTGATCCGATACCACGTAACTTAGCCACGACAATAATCTACTTTAAAGTAGTTTGATTATGTTCTTTTGACTGACTGTCAAACTATTTAATAAAAGAAAGTTCTTTTGCATACATCCTTTGTACGTATTGTTCATATTTGACAAAGAGTTTAAGCTGAGCCAGGCCATACAACAACGATAGCAATTTTATCATAAACATATAGGGTTAGTAGCTTACAGCTTGTTTTGTAATGCAATGTTATTGGATTGTTACTCCGTATCGGCCGATACGCAAGTTCAGGTATCAGGAAGGAAAAAATGGAATTGCAGCATCTCTATTTATAACTTAAATTACCTGAGGATGTTGAACGCTGAACGTTAAAAGATGATTAGAGATTACATATGTTTAGGTACTCACACAGCAAAAGAAATCTTTGATCAAAGTATGCTGTACAGTTTGCTAAGACCTGAAAAAAGTGTGATTTTAAAGCTGTACAAACACAATTGACTTGACTTCACTGGGTTGGAACTCTGTGACATAAAAGCAAATGCATTATTAATTACACTGTGTAGAGGAAATTTGATTATTCAGTGAGTCCCAGAACAAACACATCGCTTCATCAGAGAAAGAAAAGAGGTTCCTGTTACAGGCCTACAGCCACTTGTTAGATTTCAGCATGAATTCAACTTGTTCTCAGTTCAGGTTCCCTTGTTTTGGAAGTTTTCCAAGGATGTCTCTATCTAGAAGAGTGCAACATACAAACATTGATCAATACATATGAAAATAACATTATTTTAGAACACGTCAAACAACGCAAGGTGAAATAACCTCCCATCACTGTCTGACTGTTTTGCTGGTTTAAAGAAAATCTGAATTCAGGACTCCAACATGAAGAGCTGCTGACAGTTCAGCTCTGTAAAAAAGAAATCAGCAGATTTTTACTTGTTCTCTGTGTTCGTCAGTAAATGTGTCATGTGCTGACTCTCCTTCATCCATTCCTTCGTCTTCCTACAACTCAGCACTTTAATACCCTCCGTCTGACGCTGCCATTGGCTGCACAAAGTTCAACAACTCATCATCTTGCAGCCAATTAACTGAGTGTAAAAATCAAAGAGCAATGACAAGTTATGGCTGCTCACCAGGGCATTATAGGCCACGAATAGTGTTAGTTAAAAGTTTAGACAGCTCCCCAAAAGTCGATGAAAAGTCGAATATAATCTCGGCAATAAACATGAATGTCCCCAGATTTCCTTTATTAAAAAACATCAATAGTGGCTGACAAAGTGGAATGAGCTGTCATTAGGACACAGATTATTAACACATTTTCCTCAGATGTTAAGTGCAAACAGAAAATAGGTAATAAACATGCAAACAGAAATTCAAATAGTAGCCTACTAACCACATATAAACATGCCGTAATGAAAGTGCAAAAAGAGAAAATACTCAACATCTTTGTGTAATAAACTGACAGTTACTTGCTGTTGCTTCTGTCCTCATTGTTTATCCCCATTTTGCACTTCTGGTTAGCAACAAATGTCCGCTACTTTACTGCCTTGCACTACAGTGACTTGTTTACCCACAGAGCCCGTAAAGCCACAGATGAACAGATATTCCACAATAATGGGCTGCTACAATGAGCAGTTTTAATGGTCAAATATTCATAAACAGTCGACTATTCTGGAAAACCCCTCATGCTTACAATGTCTCATCAGCAACTGTAGTACTGTACTGTCATTTCATGCTGTATTCACATTGCTTGGTTTGTAGATGTCGGTTGTAGCAGCAGTCACATTATGAGAATTTGGTCCTAAAATCTTTAGTTTTTAAGATTATATTTTGGGCATTCTAGACCCCCATTTCTACAGGACAGCCTAGACCTGAAAGGGGAGAGAGAGGGGGAATGACATGCAGCAAAGGGCCGCAGGTCGGAGTCCAAACCGTGGCCACTGCATCGAGGAGCAAACCTCTACACATGGGTGCCCGCTCCACCAGGTGGGCTACCCAGGTGCCCAAGGTCCTAACATTTTTGACACTGTTAGAATTTTGACACAGGCTGACTTTGGTCCGAAGCAGTAAAGCAGTGGATCTTTGTCTCAATTCAATCCAGGATCACTGTTTTGTCACGACTGCCAACAAAAGTCTGAAATGGACCAAAATCTACCAGTGTAGGGAGGCCTTTATTTGAAAAAGATGGTCTTTTGCTGTGTTCCCACAACATTGTTCGGCTCTGCTCGATTGCACTAAAGTTTTTGGTACCAATGCTTTTCTCTTTTCATTTGCTACTAAATATGATACTCCCCTTAGAGTAGGGATTCCCAGCTGATTACCATTATGATGGCTTGTGATACTGTTGTGACATCATCTTCAACACGACACTTGCTGAATCCATTCATTGGCAACCAAACAGAGGAACGTCTGCTTTTGTCAATTTATGGTGTAGTGTACGTAGAATACGCCATAGTTTTGCGGGCTGCATTCTTTTAAAATCTTGGTCAAGTGAATGAACAAACTGTGAATCTGTAATCTTGAAACCGAGATCCCCTGGTATCGAGGTGGTACCAAAAAAAAGTAACCGTTTCTGTCAACAATTTTTGCTCATGTAATTGTGAAAATAATTTCCTAATGTGTAACCAACTCAACTCAACTGGACTGGACTGCTTGGTGGAAAGGCAGCTTTGGTGTCAACAACTAGCAAAGCAGTCTGACATGACAATTGCAACTATCGGCTTTCACATAGAATTTTTCCTCATTTCATAATTTTTTCATTACATTTGTGAAATTATATTTTAGAAATGGTTCTGCCCGGGGTCTACTTCTAGTAGGGCAAACCCCGAAACCTTAACCCCTCAAACCTCCCTGTGTCATTCTGCTGCTTCAGGAGAAGTCTGGAGAACCCCTTGGAGACTTAGTTTACCACTGCAGCAGGCACTAATGACTGTGTGACCTTCATTTTAAGCAGTCACCTCCACAATAGAGGCTTTAAAAATTGCCCACTGATTCTACGTCCCTAGACACCCCCGGCATGTCAGAAACATTCTTCCAAAAGTGGGAGTTAATCTTATGTAGTTTCACGAGTTGTAGAGTTAGGACGCCACCTTATAAACTTAGTGAAACAATTCATAAATTCATAGATTCATAAATGTTCATGTCTTGTAAATGGGCACAGGCTGTTATTTCTACTCTTTAACATATATCATTCATTACCCTCTGTAGCGCCATTATTTTCATGCAGTTTTGTTGAATGTACACCATGTGCCGTCGGATCTTGGCGGTTCAATTCAATTCAATTTATTCATAGTATCAAATCATAACAAGAGTTATGTCGAGACACTTTACAGATAGAGTCGGTCTAGACCACACTCTATAATTTACAAATACCCAACAATTCCAATAATTCCCCCAAGAACGATCAGTAGCAGAGGCTAATGCAACGGTGGCGAGAAAAAACTCCCTTTTTGGAAGAAACCTGGGACAGACCCAGGCTCTTGGTAGGCGGTGTCTGACGGTGCCGGTTGGGGGTGTGATGAACAGTGGCAATAATAGTCACAAAGATAATGGAATAGTGACTACAAATGGTAGTCGTAGTAGTTCAAGTCATGGGCTTTACAGGATGTAGCAGGACACAGACCCTTGGCAGGACGCAGCCGGACACTGCAGAGCATTGCTGGACACTGCAGGGCATTGCAGAGCATTGGACCACACTGACAGCTACAACCAAGATCGTGGTGCCACACTAATCCAAGGGAATATTCTGGGCGTGAAAAGAAACATAAGGACTCCGGGGAGTAAACTCCCCAGAGCTAGGTTAGTAACAAGCATTTCAGGGGCAAGGATGCACACAAATGGAAACAAATGGAAAGAGAGAGGAGAGAGCAGCTCAGTGTGTTGCAGGCAGGAAGGAACTTCACCCATAGTTTAGAACTATAATAGCATAACTAAGAGAGGCAGGCAAAAGAGAGGTGCATGATCGGGCTAGAACTCTCCCCAACCAGACCGGGCTGTATCGGCCTGCCTCCCTCTACTCTACTCTATTCACTCCCTAACTTATAAGCTTTATCAAAGAGGAGTGTTTTCAGTTTATTCTTAAATATGGTGATGGCGTCTGCCCCCCAAACCCAGAACAGGAGCTGGTTCCACAGGAGAGGAGCTTGATAGCTGAAGGCTCTGGCTCCCATTGTACTGTTAGAGACTCTAGGAACCACGAGAAGCTCCAAATTCTGGGAGCGTAGTGCTCTAGTGGGACAATAAGGTACTATGAGCGCTTCAAGATATGAAGGTGCTTGACCATTTAGAGCTTTGTAGGTAGAAAGGGGGCTAGAAATAACGAATGCATGGACTAGTTGTTCAGCATCGTTTTGCGAGAGGATATTCCTAATTTTGGCAATGTTACAGAGATGAAAAAAGGCTGTTCTTGAGGTATGTTTTAGATGGGCATTGAAGGATAAATCCTGGTCAAAAATAACTCCTAGATTTCTGACAGTAGTGCTGGAGGCCAGGGCAATACCATCCAGGGTAGATATATCTTTAGATAATGAAGTTCGGAGGTGTTTGAAGCCCAACCCAATCACTTCAGTTTTGTTTGAGTTTAACATCAGAAAATTGTAGGTCATCCAAGTTTTTATATCTTTAATGCACTCATGAAGTTTAGCTAACTGACTGGTTTCTGATGCCGTAGATGATCGGGTTGAAACAGCCCGGGAACAGCAGGTACATTGTGCTGAAGAAGACTCGACTTGCAGCAGGGAGACCGTTTCTGATCCAATACGACAGGAAAGCAACAAGTTTTGCACATCAACCATATCAAAACACAGAGCTGACCGTAAGCCGTAAACACGCAAGAGGCCGTAAAATGTCACAAACTAAAGCAAAAAAAATAAAAACTGATTGAGATGCAGATTCTATATCCGCTGTATACATGTCCAAAGAATGCTTCTAAAACCTGAATAATACCGGTATATCCCACATATCTTAATCTGAAAAAGCTATATTCAGAAAAGGCCTTACTATGAATATCCAAACTAAATTTTCTGTTTGCATGACCGGGATCAAATTTTGACAATTGTCATATTTGGAACAATAGTGGAATATTAGTGTACAATAACATACTCAATGTTGTACAATAGTTTTGATTATTGGCATATCAGCATTTCATGTTCAGCATACTTTTGTCTGGAAAAGGCAAGACATTTTACATCACAGAAACATTTTAAATAGTAATAGATTCTTAAGAATGAGTCCCAGTTCGGACAAAGCGAAAGCACTTCAGTGTGTTCATGATCTGCTGTCTTATTTCGGTGGTTCTGATGCCGTAGATGATCGGGTTGAAACAACTCGGAAAGAACAAGTACATGGTGCTGAAGAAAACCCGAATGGCTTCAGGGAGACCGTTTCTGATGCGATACGACAGGAAAGCTATGAGTATGATGGTCAAACTGACACTCATGACTACAATGTGGGTGACGCAGGTATGCAGCGCTTTGATACCTGACTTGCCAGAACTCAGCACGGAGCTAAATATGGCGATGTAAGAGGCAGTGATTACAATAAAGTCAGCTACAGGGATGAGAAAAACTGTCAGCAACCCAACCAGGTTGTTGATGGCGATGCTTCCACAGGCCAGCTCCACTAAGGCCATGTGCTCACAGAAACAGTGGTTCATCACGTTTCTGAAGCAGAATGACAATTTTCCTGCCAGGCTCACAAACAGCGAGACCATGAACACATTTCTGAGCACTAGCGGGATGATAAACTTGAGGAATCTCGTTAACGCCATGCGTTCCTGATAGTAGAGTGGCATGCAGATGGCAAAGTAGCGGTCCAGCGCCATCCACAGCAGCAACGTCGACTGAAAAGCTCCTAGCAAATGAATCAAGTGCATCTGAATCAGGCAGCCAAACAGAGAGATTCCCCTCCAGTCAAACAGGAAGCTTAGCAGCATGTGGGGGACGAAGAACAGAGGGAGACTCAGGTCCACACATGCCATGCCGGCGATGAGGATGTACATCGGTGAGTGGAGGCTTCTCTGTGAAATGACGACGTACAGCAGCAAGGAGTTGGCCGACAGTGACACGACGAACATTATGAAATAAGGGATGAAGAGGACGGGTCTCAGCGCTCCGAGTTCGTTGAAGCCGTTGAGGATGAAGTGTTTGTGTGAAGAGACGTTCTCCATCCTTACTTCCTCTTAATAACCACCTTCAGGGTTGACTTTGATCAGCCTGAAAACAGAGCCAAACATTTGGATAGTTAATTCACTTCTCCACAAGTGTGTTCCTGTGTGTGTGGCACAAAACCATTCTAAGGGTGTTTTCACACCTATAGTTGGTTTGCTCTGGTCTGAATCAGTTGATGAGTTCTTAAACTTGGATCATTTTCCCCCCTTGGTTCAGTTTGTTTCCACACCGAGAAAAATCCAAGCCAACCAAAATGTATCATGACAAACCACGCAAGGACGTTCAGTCCTCTTATTGGTCAGATGTGTCTGGGGGGGGGGGGGGGGGGGCGAGAACAACAAAGTAAAAACAGGAAGAAGGTCCTGTGTTCTGGACGTCTCCATGGCCAAACCAGCTTATTTCATTTACATCATTTTTCAGACACTGTTTTTACATCTGCTCTGCTCAATGAGACTTTGCTCTGCTCTGCCGGTGTCTGTCTATAACTTAAGCGGGGGCTTGTTTGACCACGGAGATGCGAGTGACAGAAGGCAAGCTTGACCGCAGTCTACTTCTGTGAGAGAAACATTGAAGCTGCTACAGTTTGCTGCTCTGTCGAATCGCAGATTGCAGAGCACACCTGACTACAGGAGACATTAGCTGAGACTTGTGGAGTACACATAGTTAGGGTAGTTCGAGGTCAAATCAAGTTCTCACCACAAACAAACCACTCCAGATTTGGTTTGAAAGCGTCAAGGTGGTCTTGGTATGCTTCTTCGGTCAGCTTTTGGTGCACATTTGAATGTGATTGCTGTATTCACACATGCCCAAGCAAACTGCAATGAGGGGGAAAACCAACTCTAGGCCAATTAAGACAACTAAATGAGGCATGTGTGAAAGTCCCCTAAAAATGAGGTGCTTTCTATGGGGAGGCACACTACAGTTATCTTTATAGGATAGGAAGAAGTAAACCTTGGGCTTCAGCCAATCCTGTTTTGGGTTGGTGATTGTCTTTGTTATATTGTGTGGAATGGATTGGTGTAAACATGTATAATAATGTTTTTGTCAAATGCGCATTCACACAAATTGTCATGCTTTGTTCATTACAATGCAAACCGAAATACACCACTCATTCATTCATTCACCAAAATCCACAATACTACAATAATGGAGCCTGGTGTCACTCTCAAAAGGTATTTTAAAACAAGGACCTGAACTACAACTAAAACTAAATAAAGTTATTTATGAACTAGACTGTAGATTGGGAGACCTGTTCTCGGTTGTGGTACGCAGTGAATTTATAATTAAGTTTATGGTTAGGGTTAAGGTTTGTGCTAAAACGCAACGCCCGGGATGGGCACTGCGAGGGGCACGGGCACAACGGGACCACTGGTGTGAATAAAACACTTAAAAACCTCCTTAAAAAAACAAGTTTGGTTATATCAAAGCTGTTCAAAAGAAAGCAAGATATTAAAAGCCGGTTAAAACAACCACTGGACAGGACGGACAGTGGGAGAATACAACTTTAAAGAAAAGGTCTTCTCCACACCTGCCCTGGCCTCTCTCCTGAGGAGATTACAACATAAATAATTACAATAAATAAGAAAACATATTAAATTATGAAAACAATAGCCCCGGCGTAGTAATATAAAAAAATCTATCCCAATGTTAAAGGATCATTTAATATTAAAAAGGACTAAAAACATTTATAAAGTCTAAAATAATGTCTGAATTACTTGCCCTTGAGGTTAAAAAGTACAAATACCATTAAAAATTAGTAACAAGTGCTGAGGTTTAAAAGTGCTTAAACACATAATAAATAACCATAAATATTAGTCAATAACAATAGATAATATAGATATGTGAATATATAAAAACAAATACACAGTTATTATTAAACATAAATATGGATTACAGCAAAAAGACAAGTCATATCATTTAAAAGAGAAATATCGTATAAAAGAGAATGGTTAGGGTTAGGTTTGGGTTAAAACGCAACGTCCGGGATGGGCACTGCGAGGGGCACGGGCACAACGGGACCACTGGTGTGAATAAAACACTTAAAAACCTTCTTAAAAATTCAAGTTGGGTTATATAAAAGCTGTTAAAAAGAAAGCCTCATGGTTAGGGTTAAGTAAATAATAAGTACATCATTATAAAATATAATTCAAATTGAGACTTAGGCTCAAAAAATGCAATATCACAGTTTTGGTGCAACAGACACACAAAATATGTATGAATATAAATAGCTTTGTGAGGACTCACTTGCTTTTGGCTTCAATCAAATGTTAAGTAAGGAATAATGTAGAGCGAGCCGTTCATTATTATGAATTTGAACTCTGACAGCCTGAGGCAGGGCCCCGACACTAAGCCTAAAATGCTGGTATTGGTATCGGTGAGTATTCGAGTCTATGCACTGATCCGATACCACGTAACTTAGCCACGACAATAATCTACTTTAAAGTAGTTTGATTATGTTCTTTTGACTGACTGTCAAACTATTTAATAAAAGAAAGTTCTATGGCATACATCCTTTGTACGTATTGTTCATATTTGACAAAGAGTTTAAGCTGAGCCAGGCCATACAACAACGATAGCAATTTTATCATAAACATATAGGGTTAGTAGTTTACAGCTTGTTTTGTAATGCAATGTTATTGGATTGTTACTCCGTATCAGCCGATACGCAAGTTCAGGTATCAGGAAGGAAAAAATGGAATTGCAGCATCTCTATTTATAACTTAAATTACCTGAGGATGTTGAACGCTGAACGTTAAAAGATGATTAGAGATTACATATGTTTAGGTACTCACACAGCAAAAGAAATCTTTGATCAAAGTATGCTGTACAGTTTGCTAAGACCTGAAAAAAGTGTGATTTTAAAGCTGTACAAACACAATTGACTTGACTTCACTGGGTTGGAACTCTGTGACATAAAAAGCAAATGCATTATTAATTACACTGTGTAGAGGAAATTTGATTATTCAGTGAGTCCCAGAACAAACACATCGCTTCATCAGAGAAAGAAAAGAGGTTCCTGTTACAGGCCTACAGCCACTTGTTAGATTTCAGCATGAATTCAACTTGTTCTCAGTTCAGGTTCCCTTGTTTTGGAAGTTTTCCAAGGATGTCTCTATCTAGAAGAGTGCAACATACAAACATTGATCAATACATATGACAATAACATTATTTTAGAACACGTCAAACAACGCAAGGTGAAATAACCTCCCATCACTGTCTGACTGTTTTGCTGGTTTAAAGAAAATCTGAATTCAGGACTCCAACATGAAGAGCTGCTGACAGTTCAGCTCTGTAAAAAAGAAATCAGCAGATTTTTACTTGTTCTCTGTGTTCGTCAGTAAATGTGTCATGTGCTGACTCTCCTTCATCCATTCCTTCGTCTTCCTACAACTCAGCACTTTAATACCCTCCGTCTGACGCTGCCATTGGCTGCACAAAGTTCAACAACTCATCATCTTGCAGCCAATTAACTGAGTGTAAAAATCAAAGAGCAATGACAAGTTATGGCTGCTCACCAGGGCATTATAGGCCACGAATAGTGTTAGTTAAAAGTTTAGACAGCTCCCCAAAAGTCGATGAAAAGTCGAATATAATCTCGGCAATAAACATGAATGTCCCCAGATTTCCTTTATTGAAAAACATCAATAGTGGCTGACAAAGTGGAATGAGCTGTCATTAGGACACAGATTATTAACACATTTTCCTCAGATGTTAAGTGCAAACAGAAAATAGGTAATAAACATGCAAACAGAAATTCAAATAGTAGCCTACTAACCATATATAAACACGCCGTAATGAAAGTGCAAAAAGAGAAAATACTCAACATCTTTGTGTAATAAACTGACAGTTACTTGCTGTTGCTTCTGTCCTCATTGTTTATCCCCATTTTGCACTTCTGGTTAGCAACAAATGTCCGCTACTTTACTGCCTTGCACTACAGTGACTTGTTTACCCACAGAGCCCGTAAAGCCACAGATGAACAGATATTCCACAATAATGGGCTGCTACAATGAGCAGTTTTAATGGTCAAATATTCATAAACAGTCGACTATTGTGGAAAACCCCTAATGCTTACAATGTCTCATCAGCAACTGTAGTACTGTACTGTCATTTCATGCTGTATTCACATTGCTTGGTTTGTAGATGTCGGTTGTAGCAGCAATCATATTATGAGAATTTGGTCCTAAAATCTTTAGTTTTTAAGATTATATTGTGGGCATTCTAGACCCCCATTTCCACAGGACAGCCTAGACCTGACAGGGGAGAGAGAGGGGGAATGACATTCAGCAAATGGCCGCAGGTCGGAGTCCAAACCGTGGCCGCTGCATCGAGGAGCAAACCTCTACACATGGGTGCCCGCTCCACCAGGTGGGCTACCCAGGTGCCCAAGGTCCTAACATTTTTGACACTGTTAGAATTTTGACACAGGCTGACTTTGGTCCAAAGAAGTAAAGCAGTGGATCTTTGTCTCAATTCAATCCAGGATCACTGTTTTGTCACGACTGCCAACGAAAGTCTGAAATGGACCAAAATCTACCAGTGTAGGGAGGCCTTTATTTGAAAAAGATGGTCTTTTGCTGTGTTTTCACAACATTGTTCGGCTC
Organism: Zingel zingel; assembly: GCA_023566125.1. Classification (NCBI taxonomy): domain Eukaryota; kingdom Metazoa; phylum Chordata; class Actinopteri; order Perciformes; family Percidae; genus Zingel; species Zingel zingel. The sequence goes on along the minus strand of CM042316.1, from coordinate 43,440,034 downwards.
TGCTCGATTGCACTAAAGTTTTTGGTACCAATACTTTTCTCTTTTTGTTTGCCACTAAATATGGTACTCCCCTTAGAGTAGGGATTCCCAGCTGATCACCATAATGATGGCTTGTGATACTGCTGTGACATCATCTTCAACACAACACTTGCTGAATCCATTCATTGGCAACCAGAGGAACGTCCGTTTTTGTCAATTTATGGTGTAATGTACGTAGAATACGCCATAGTTTTGCTGGCTGCCTTCTTTTAAAATCTTGGTCAAGTGAATGAACAAATTGTGAATCTGTAATCTTGAAACCGAGATCCCCTGGTATCGAGGTGTTACCAAAAAAAGGGTCTCCCAGGACTCACAGGGGACGCAACTGGGGGGAACACACAACTGGGGGCACAACTGGGGGGGGTCCCACCCAGGTTGATGTGTATAGTGCTGCCATCCTCAACCCCACTGTCCACAGGTAGAGCAAGAGGACGGTATGGTGCGAGTCTGTCTTGGTGTAGCACCACCATTCGTCCCCGACAAGGCATGCGCAACCGGTACACCAACTCCGACAGCCGGCTCACAATCTCGCCAAGCCCCTGCCAGTGACTGCAAAGCTTAGGAGAAACCCCCTTGTTACGGACAGGGCAATACACCCATGCCTTGTCCCCTGGCTTGAAGACTTTTCCCTGACATGTGTCATAGGCCCTTTTCTGCCGCACCCCTGAGTTGGCTTGGGTCTGGCGGGTGTAGTTGTGTACCACCTGTAGGCGTTCTTTCAGCCTACGGTAGTAGTCCATTTCTTTTCCTCCAGCAATCTCAGGCTCAGGAGGGGCCCCGAATACCAAGTCCACCGGTGTACGCAGTTCACTTCCAAACATGAGGGCAGCAGGTGTGCACTGACTGGACTCCTGGACAGCAGTCCAGTAGGACCACAGGACCAGGGGCAGGTGGCGATCCCAGTCCCGCTGATGTTGGTTGGTGAGGATGGCGAGCTGAGTGGCTAGGGTATGGTTAAACCGTTCCACCAGCCCATCACTTTGAGGGTGGAGAGGCGTAGTCCTCGTCTTGCTCATCCCTAGCCTCTGGCCGACCTCACGGAAAACATGGGACTCAAAGTTCCTTCCTTGATCACTGTGGAGCTCAGCGGGGACCCCGAAGCGGGTGAACATCTCCTCAACTAGCTACTCCGCTGTCGTGGTGGCGCCCTGATCTGACACTGCATACGCCTCAAGCCACTTTGTGAAGTAGTCCATGGCTACGATGACGTAACGGTTCCCAGAGTCTGTGACAGGGAAGGGCCCCAGAATGTCCACTCCCACTCGCTCCATTGGGGCCCCCACCAAGTACTGCTGCAGAGGTGCATGGGAGCGCTGGGTAGGTCCCTTCCGGGCGGTGCAGGGTTCACAGCAATGCGCGTGTAGCTCCATATCTTGTCGACAACCAGGCCAGTAGAATCTATCCCTGAGGCGTTGGAGGGTCTTGGCATTTCCATAGTGCCCCACCCCCGCCGTGCCATGGACAACCTGAAGGACTTGGGGACAGAGTTCACTGGGCACCAGTGCAGTGCAGGATGTCATTTCCCCGTCTGGGAGCCTGTCACCTCCGGTACATCAGCCCATCATGGAGTTCGAAGTTGCCCCACTGGGAGTGGTAGGCCTTTACCTCAGGCCCCAGCGCCGACACCTCTGACCATTTAGGTCGACGTCCTGTCTCCAGCCAACCCCCCACCAGTGCCAAGGTCCCGTCCGCCTCCTGCTGCTGTCTCAGCTGTTGTGTCGTCAGTGGGAGCCATCCCTCCTCATCACTGGCAGTTTTGGCGGTCGCCCCTGTTGGCACCGTTTGGTCCTGTGCCTCTTGCCGCAGGCAGTAGCGACACTCCACTGCCGCACAGGGACGTCGGGAGAGTGCGTCGATGTTGCCATGTTGTCGCCCCGCTCGGTGCTGGATGTCAAAGTCATACTCCTGCAGGGCCTCCAGCCAGCGGGCCACCTGGCCCTCGGGATGCTTAAAGTTCAGGAGCCAGGTAAGAGAAGCATGAATGCGAATGACGAAGTGGCTGCCATGCAAATACAGTCGAAAGTGCCGTACTGCCTGGATCACGGCCAGCAGCTCACATCGTGTGACGCAATAGTTCTTTTCTGCCCTACTCAGGGCGCGGCTGTAGTAGGGCACAACCCACTCCCCATCTCCTGGCTGTTGGGAGAGAACAGCACCAATCCCCACATTGCTGGCATCGGTGTCCACGATGATTGTTGGGCATTGGGGTAGGCCAGGATGGGGGCTTCAGTGAGGGATGCCCTGAGTCGGGTGAAGGTTACAGCACATGCATCATCCCAGATGAACGGGCAGCCCAGGTCAGTCAGGCGGTTAAGTGGGCTGGCAATGGTGGCAAAGTTTCAGACAAAACGGCGGTAGTATGATGCCAGACCCAGGAAGCTCTTAAGTTCGCCGGTATTGGCAGGGGTTGGCCAAGCCCGGACAGCAGCCACCTTTTCTGGGTCAGTGGCTACACCAGAAGCGTTGATCACATGACCCAGAAACTTTGTCTCCCTCGTCAGCAGGCAACACTTTGTTGGGTTTAGCCGCAGCCCGGCCTGACGGATAGCAGTAAAGACCTCATGCAGGTTGGACAGTGCTTTGTCGAAGCTGTCGGCGTGCCCCAGCAGATCATCGAGGTACGCGACACAACGGCTCCGGGGCACGTCTGCCAGCACCCTCTCCATCAGTCGTTCAAATGTAACCGGGGCATTGCAGAGCCCGAACGGCATGACGCGGAACTGCCACGGTCCCTGCCCAATGATGAAGGCAGTCTTTGGTCTTGCTTCTGGGGCCAGTTCTACCTGCCAGTAGCCACTGCGCAAGTCGAGGGAGCTGAACCAGCTGGACCCTGTGATGTAGTCCAGAGCATCATTGATGCGATCAAGTGGGTAAGAGTCCTTCTTGGTGACGCTATTAAGGTGTTGGTAGTCCACACAGAACCGCCAGCTTCCGTTCTTCTTCCTCACCAGGACAACTGGCGCTGCCCACTGACTGTTGGAGGGCTCAATTATCCCAGCGGCAGCCATCTCCCGGATCTTATACTCTGCCACCTGACGCTTAGTGAGGGCCAGCCGGTGGGGACGCAGTCGGATTGGCTGGGCATCACGGGTCTCAATAGCATGCTGGACCAGCCCTGTCTGCCTGCAGTCTTCATCCCTGGCTGCAAAGATATCCATATAGTCATCAAGGAGGCGTTTCAACTGGAGGTGCTGCTGCGGGTCGAGACCGTCGCTGTTGCGTTGCCACAGGTCATGCATGGCCTCCGCCAACTCAGTCAGGGACGGGACGGCCGGCTCTTTGGTTGGGACAGGAGCAAGCTGTGGCTGGGCAGGGCTGCTGATAGTGGCAGTGTTGATGATAGGCATGCTGGTAGTGGTCGTGCTGGTAGTTGGCGTGCTGGTGGTGGCCATGTTGTTGGTGGGTGTGCTGTTGGGCGGTGGCACACAGAGGCTTGGTGCCCGCTTGACAGCAGCTGCCAGATGATCAGCCCCTTGGGCTCTGGGCCTCTTCTTCCCCCTACCTCACCGAAGTGCAATGGTCTCTGTGCCAAGAGTGATGGCAGCCCTTGAAACACTGACACAGGCACCCCAGGTGGTCAACAAGTCCAGCCCAATAATGCACGAGTCCTGGATGTAGGCTAGCCAGAACTTGTGTGACAGCTCCTGGTTCCCAGCTCGGACTTGCAGTAGCTTTGTTCCGCTCATGCCAGCAGTTTCCCCTGTCACCGTCATCAGCTTGATATCCGTTGGTGACCATGCCACAGGAAGTGGGCCAGTAGTACCTGGAAGGACACCCAGTCGCACCAGGGAAATGGTGGACCCCGTGTCAACTAGGGCCCAACAGGGTTGGTTGTCAAGATGGCAGTGCAGGTACAGCCCTTTGGCATGGCCTAAACGGCCAACCAGCATGCATCGGCCTTGGAGGGGGGGTAGAAGCTGGATCGGTGGTCCCCTTATTAGACCACTCCGCTGTAGTTTTCCGCCGGCTGGATGGCAGTGGATTTTGGAGTTGGTGTTGGGCAGTTGCAAGCTCTGTGGCCAGGCTCGCCACACCGGTAACAACAGTCGGTCTTTCGGGGTGGGCGTTGTCTTGGTGGTGGTGGGCGAGCAAGGCAGACTTCTTCAGCCTCCTCCTCAAAGTCAGCCACCCTTATGTGTGGTTGGAAGGTGGAGGTTTTCTGCTGGGCAGGCTGCGCAGAGAGTATCACCTCAGCTTGTTCAGCTTCGCAGATGGCTTCGTTGAGGGTCATGGGCCGGGCGAGGTGAACATGCAGGTGCAGCCGCTCCGGCCTGACACCCTGCAGGAAGGCATGAAGAGCCAGTTCCTCTTGAGCTGCTGCATTGATCTGTGGGTATCCTTGTTGAGTGTGTAGCCGAATATCTGCAGCAAAGGTGCCCAGGCTCTCCCCCTCTTGGCGGCGGCGATTGGCTAGTTGCTCTCTGCTCTGCTCAGTGAAAAGTCTCTGCCCTAATCGCCTTTTGAGTGCTGTCGTCAGGGCTTGAAGGTCCCGTTGCTCTGCTGGGGCTAGGTCAAGGAGCACCTGCAGCGCCTTTCCTTCCAATGCGAGCACCAGATGTACAGCAGCTTCCTCATCACCCCAACCGCTGTGCCATGTTGCTAGTCTGACTTGGGAGAGGAATGGCTTTAAGGGTGTCATCCCGTTGTACTTGGGCAGCTTGGCAGGGGTCTTAGGCACAGCTGAAGAGTAATGTCCTCTTTGTAAGGCAGGTGGTGATGGCTCATAGGCAGCAGTGGTGGTGACAGGCAGTAGATTGGCATATGTCATCTGCAACAGAGTATCACTGACAAGGGCACTCCCAACCTCTAGGGTCGATGGTGTGGCGCGCTGACACTGCCAGGGCGTGTAGTGGTACTCCTGGCCTCCAGGGGGCGATGTCGCGGCATGCTGGAGCCGTCAGGGAGGGTTGGGAGGAGTCTCTCCTCGTCAGCGTTGAAGCGGTCCAGGCTGCGACGGGTCAGCTTGATAGCTGTCTCCATTGACTGGATTTCGGCTTCTATTTGTTGTACCATCTCTTTAACTGTTTCTTCAGTTGAAGAGAAGTGGCGTGCAGATGGCAAAGTAGCGGTCCAGCGCCATCCACAGCAGCAACGTCGACTGAAAAGCTCCTAGCAAATGAATCAAGTGCATCTGAATCAGGCAGCCAAACAGAGAGATTCCCCTCCAGTCAAACAGGAAGCTTAGCAGCATGTGGGGGACGAAGAACAGAGGGAGACTGAAAAGCTCCTACAAAGTGAATGAAAAACATCAATCAGAGAACTTCCCCTCCAGTCAAACAGGAAGCTCAGCAACAAGAACAGAGGGAGACTCAGGTCCACACATGCCATGCCGGCAATGAGGATGCACATCGGTGAGTGGAGGCTTCTCTGTGAAATGATGACGTACAGCAGCAAGGAGTTGGCCGATAGCGACACAACGGACATTATGAAATAAGGGATGAAGAGGACGGGCCTCTGCGCTCCGAGTTTGCTGAAGCCGTCGAGGATTTGTTTTTGAAGTGTTTGTGTGAAGAGACGTTCACCATCCTTCTTTCTTCTTAAAACCACCTTGTTCAGGGTTTTAATTGGATTACCTGAAAATAGAGAAACATTTTGAAAAGTTCATGCACTTCTTTAACAATGTGTAATCCAAATTTATACGGTGTTCTGGGTGAATTCTCAATTCTGATTGCCTGCAGGGTGTCCATTAAAAAGTGTTATAGGACACCTACTAAGTAGTTCTGGTGAAACTGACTGTTTACTGTTCTAAATGAATGTGCTACATTAAAATAAAAAGAATATGTGAGTTAGAGTGCGGATCGGGCCGCATTTTTCTGTCTGAGCCCGACCCGAGCCCGACACAGTTAAAATCTTGTTTTTTTCCTCATACTTATGACACATGTACATTTGTTTGTGTGGAAAGCTTTTATTAAGCAACTGTAGGAAGGCATTCAGAAATGTCAACAGATGAGGCATCAACGCACACGGGGCAACAAGCACACGATAACCCAGGCGCGCACCTACATAAAAAAGTTGTTTTAAATTTAAAATGTTAAAATGCCTTATTGCGCTGATGTGACCGAGCCCGACCCGAATCCGAACATCATTTCTAAATATCTGTCCGAACCCCCCGGCCCGTCGGGTACCGTTGGGTCCATCCTCTAATGTGAGTATGTTATTTCCAACACTGTGTGTAGCCAACAGTAAACATGGAGGATCATTTGTTCGTGAAAATCTTTATATTGATTTGGGGACAAAGGCATGGCTGGATAACAATCAATACACAATGTTATTCACTTTAAATCTTGATAGCATATTGTTAGCTTTCTGACTTGTAGATGTCTGAGCTGAAGGGTTAAATTGGATCAATGCAACGTTCATACATGTGACTTTTAGTTGATCAACACTGATGGGAAAATGTTCTGGAGTCCCATCAAAACTCTTATCTCTCCTAACAGGCCTCAGTGACTGCTGTTATACTAATAACACTAAAAAGAGTATTTGTATTTCTGTGGGATTTGGGTTTGGCACCATAGACGAATAATATACATCAAAATGTACGTCTGTCTCTTAACCAGCTCAACAATAAAATGCTGCTCATATATTGTTAATGATAATCCAATAAAATATATATAATGACACTGACAAGAATGGACAAGGTACTTTTGCTTCTGATACTTTGAACCACAGGGACCAATACTGGACAACAACTAAATGATTAAATGATCATTGTTTTTTATGCTGATATACAGTATGTCTGTTTAAATCAGTGATTTTAGTAAACAAAGCAGGGTAAACATGACAACATTTTCATGATCAACTGTTTACACCAAAGCTGTAACTACACAATCACAAACAATCATACACCGCATAACTACAGTAAATCTGGCATAGTTGACAACAAATCAATAATTTATTCATTGATTCATCTTTGCAGCTCTAATAGGCATAGTCATTTGAAATGGTCTCTCTTGTTGCAAGATACAGACACATATTTCCATTATAAGTTCTGGGAAAATACTTTCACAGATTGACAGACAGAATGTTTGGTTGAAATGGTTAAAATTGTGATTTTTGATTTTTTTGATTTTTGGGAGTTTGTCAGTAAACGTGCCTTGGGTTGATGATGTCAGCTGCTGACTTTCCTTATCCATCCTGAACACTGACTCAGCACTTTAATGCCAAAGTCCAACACTTCGTCATGCTGTTGGTGTAACGGATTGAAAATCACAGAGAGCAGCGGCCTGACACAGCATATTGTTTTTTGTTTTTTTTAACCCTAACCATATCACGTCCGCCATTGTTGTTGTGTCGTGGCCATCACACACACACCTAAGCATGCCCGTAGTAGCCAGTAGCATGACGCCAATGAAAGCCGAAAGGAAGTTGTGTAGCTGATCCCCCTCCGTACAACTGTTGTTTTATACACAACAAGGTTTCACACAGTTATTTTTATACTTATACTACACTGGTATATTTAGGTTATAGAACAGGGGTCTTCAATGTTTTTTAAGCAAATGACCCCTTAAGTAAAAGAGAGATGGATCAGGGACCCCCTAATACATACAGTACATTGTATAAAATTAAGTTGCATATTAAACTGGGCCTAGAATAACGTGTGGGCGGCCTAAAGCCTTTTTACATACCTATTTGGTGCATAGAATACTAAGCTGTTAAAATAATAATTGTTGGCATGATTTTATAAATCATGTTTAAATGTAAAACATACATGTGGTACTCCTTAGGAGTCACTGTATCCGTGGATCTTAGTGACTACATTACCTATGGGCCAGTAAGCCTATCATCAGTCGGTTTTTTCACAAATTGTGAAGCGGCTTTATATTTGCTAATTATATTGCAAATAATATGTTGGATTCATATTAAGATTAAAATTTTCTTGGAAACTTTCAAAAAATTAACAATAATTTGGCGGCCCCCTCCTGCAGTAATTCTGAGGAGCCCCTTGGGGTCCTGGACCCCCTGTTGAAGATCTCTCTTATAGAGTATATGTAAGCCACGTTGTTTCTCTTTGAACCTATCTGGAAGCTATAGAACCAATCACAATGTTTGTTTACAATAAAACTATTGTGACTCCTACATTCAGTTTAACCCTGCTGAGCAAACAGGGACGAGGAAAAACTGGATTTACTTTCATCTCCTTCAACCAGTGGCACGGGCGAACCGGGCAGCCGCCCGGGGCGGCATTTTATCATGACACATGGGGGGCGGCACGAGCAGTTTTCTACTGTATTATCTATCATTTCACCGTGTGGGGAATTGGCAAATTGGTGTCCCTGCTTGCTGAGAAGGTACCGTGCCCAGAGAAGCTGTGAGAAGGGGAAAGGGGAGGGGGGAGCGGGGGACAGTTGACCTCTGGGTCGAACGGGTTGCTGGGCATAGGCTCCTATACCGTTGGTGCTCCCCTAATACTGAGCACCCACGAAGCTGATCGCGGTTATGTGTCAGTTAAGCTTTTCATCTCCAATCCTATCCTGAGTTGAAAGATAGCCTACTTTATGGCTTTATTATCCAGTTGATAGGCGTGTGTGTTCGTGTCGGCCGTCTGAAATGCATTTCATTTTTGAGTACTTTTTTTTAAAGGGCGTGCGCCCCTGAGCACCCACGGAGGAAAACAAATCGCCGCTTAAGTTGCTTGGTCTCCCAAATGGAACGGTCCGGACAAGGGGGAGAACGGGGGATGATAAGGATCTATCGGAGATCTACCCCAATTTTTTGACTGCTCTCAGGATTGGAATTACTCTGCCAGTCACTGTGGCTCCAGCAGAGAGGAGCTTTTCAAAACTAAAGTTGATCAAGTCATACCTGAGGTCAACCACGTCCTTCACGGCTCACTGGCCTTTCCGTCAGTATCAATCATTCAATAGGGGAGCAGATTTCATATGATGACATCATTGATGATTTTGCATCAAGGAAGGCCAGAAAGGTCAGGTTTTAGTTTAGTTATTTAGTCTATATTTTATTTGTATATTATTCTTAATATTTTATATTATTGTTGCTGTCTGCTCTTGTTAAATTTTGTATATATCTGATTGTATATATTTTTGGCACATCTATATATATATATATATATATATATATATATATATATATATATATATATATATATATATATATATATATATATTTATTTTAACAACATAAGTGAAAGAGAAAATTATATTTCTCAATTGCACAAATCTTTCATTAGAACATTTGAAAAACACATGTGGGTGTAATTCAATGTAGAACTACCCTTGCCTTCAACTGAAATGCATGTTTAATGCTTTCATATGTCACCACTTTGACTAATGTTAGCTTGGAGAGCTAATTTACCTGTTGGGTCACATACTAAAGCAAATGACACCACCCAAACTAGCAGTCAGTCCAACCGGCTGTGAGAACATGCTGTTCGTAATGTTAGATTTGGTTTATCAAAGACACTAGCAAAGCACAGCAGAGACCACAGAAAGGTTGGACCATACATCTTTAAATGTTACAGTTACCGCTAAACATAACAGAAATAAACACGTTTGCAGAATTCACACATCTCTACAATTCAAATCGGCCATTTATCTACGGGAAGTAATTGTTATGTTAGCGCATCGTCAGTGATTCGGTCTATTGTGCTTGATGTAAACACACTTGTTATTTTCCTGTATCTTTAGGAGAACATTAGTGCAGAGTTCATTCAGCATGAGGCCGATGTGTCTTCTGTGTCTCCGCATCAAGAAACAAACTTTCTGGAAATATCTGAACTCCTGCCAGAACTTAATGATGCTCAAACGCTAACACATTACGTCAACCAGGTAAAGTTCAGTGACAACTTTATTTCCTCTACAGGCCAAAGATCTTAAACATGTATTACATTGTTTGTGCTACAGTGAGATGTATGGTGAAGAGAGAGCGGGCAGTGGGGACTCTGATGTGTGATTTCATCATGTTTACTGTATCGTTTGACAGTAATAAGCCCTGTCAGAGTATCTTTCTGTGTCAGCGCCATCAACAACAGCAGCAGCTATTTCCATCTATTATTTCCACACAAGGCCAGACCTCAGAGGCATCTGTGGACACTTGGACACTCTGGAGGCTAATTAGCACACGCTGCATCATGACAGGGCACTCTGCTGTTGCGATGGTTACTGATGGAAACAGAGCAGCTTCAGATGCTTTGCTTTGGGTGTTTCTGCTCCTGTGTAGTGACCAAAGTTCATGTTTTGTTTTATCGTTGCTCCGGCAGGGGTTTGGTGGCAGCCACAACACAAATGTATTTCTTGGAGATTTGACAGATTAAAAAAGTGAAGCGGATAAGGGCCACTAAAGTGTTTATTTTTCATGTTTTATCCAAAGTACAAATCCTGTTTACTTCTCATCTTTGCGGATTATTATCCCATCAATTTTTTACATTGATTTACTTCCAAAAGAGCCACTATTTCATTTCATCTTGCCAATAAATGATCCATCACATAACTAACCTTTGTGTTTGAAAGAAGTCCACCTATACTCAAACATCCAATCTTCAGGGCCTCTAAAGGTCTGGGGTCACCAGGACAGCTGCCAACTTTGCCTGGTTGATAATCCAGCCTTGGGTCTGTGAATTATAACGCTATTAAGGTCTTTTTGAACCGTTGTTTTTGTCATTAGTACGTTAAACCAGAATGTGAATATTACGCGGTGATAAAACAATTATGTTTTTTTTTCGAAATGAGGTTGATTTCTCGGAGCTTTCGTTCCATGAATAAAGGCATCAACCAATCATGTTGTGATGTTTACATATGATGATTGTAAAATATACACCGGCTATTTTTTCACATTATCATGCCCCCGGTGTGTAATGGCCTTTACTGTTGAAAAGAGCAGTGAATAAGTCATAACTGTCGCAAGAAGTTCACTGTTAGAGATAAAGATTTTTAAAAAATCAGCCATGCTGTTATTACACGATTTCGTTGAATACTTAATTCTTGATTGGTCAATAATGGCAATCCATGATCTGTTTTTTCTTTATAACAGACCGTTGCTATGTAGAGCAGACCGTTCTAGCTAATTGCTGCTGCTCTGCACTGCGCACTACCTGGGTTGGGCTTCTGTCGGAGATCAGTGCTCATACTGATGCTGATCAGCTGATCACAAAGGAGAAGAGAAAGGTGAAAGAATCAGGGAGAGCTAACAGTGCTAAAGGCTACAGTGCAAACCGAGCATTAGTTAGCTCCATGGTTAGCTTAAACGCTCACCGGGAGACTTGGCTTCCGTTTGAGAGTGGTGCTCATCTGCGGTAACGTAAACCTTCCCGACGGGGAGGCCAGCATTATGAGCGGGTAACCTCTGTATGAGCCCCGATCTCCTGTGGAAGCCCGGCTTGGGCAGCATGTAGTGCAAATCAACCAGCCAGTGAGACATGAACATGAAAGGGGGGGGCAACAGTTTCAACAACCCGTTCATCCTTCCCAGGTCGTCAAATACTGATGCCAATAAAATCTTTTTTAAATCGATAGTTTGTGTCAAATTATTATTATTTCTTTAGTAATCGGCCATGTTATAATTGGGATAATGTAGCCCGAGCAGATTACTGTGGACATCGTTCCCATACGGCTCCATATCTCTGTTGAACTATGTCCCATTTCTTCCAGGTTATGAGTTTTTCCAGGTGTCCCTTCCATCTCTTCCTTGTGTCTAATGGTTTGGACTCTGAAAGCCTTCTCTCTTTGCTGGTAAACCATCTTTCCTTGCCCCTTGTGTCTATTTATCAGAAGTTTCTGGGGGTTTTGGTTGGACACCTGTCCTAGCTTCTCCATCACCTTACAAAGTGCACTGCACACTACTGGGACATGAATACCACATTCTGTTTTGATTTACCTTGGGATCCCACTCACATGGAAGACCTTCCCACATCTGCATACTCTAGACGCATCACAGACCTAATCTATAGTTTGCAGTTACAAGAGAAGTCTGTCCTGTAGGTTGATCCTTAAACATGTTTCATTCTTCATACTTCTCGCGGTCAGTGTGGTCTGGGCGGTGGAGATGAATCTCTGTGGTCATTCATAGATTCTGGTCAAAGCAACTCCTAGAACAGTCTGCTTTTTTAATAGTTCTCTTTGAATCGACTTCTGGGTCCTGTAGCAAGCCAATCATTGCCTGTATGTCTGCTTTGTTACAAAATCTTGGAGGTGCATGTTACTAAGACCCTCCGCCCAGGCCACAATTGCGCAGTATCCACCGACCACACCGCCCAGACCGTGCTGACTGCAAGCAACATGAAACACATTTCACTCCCCCTCACCCGACCTTAACTGGGGAGTTCCACTGAATGCAGAACCGGCTCCGCTGTGTGTCGGCTCCATGCTATGCCGTCCGTCAATACCCACTAGGTCCGGATTTGTTGCGGCACGGCTGTGGCCATGACCTACAGCTGAAGTCACGAGGACCCACGAGATCTCGCGAATTCACGTAGAATAGAACCAACAACAGTTAGTTTCCATCCAGAGGAGTAGAGGGGAAACAACTCTGTGCTGTGTTTTCAAGGTGTAGTGCAGGGAAATATGATCCGCCGTGAGCACGGTGCATTTTATTTTGAAAATTAACTGGATGTTTTATTTTGTTTCTGTGCTCGACTTCCTGTCCCGTACTATCTGCTGTGTGCTGAATTGCTGCGGAGCTCTCCGGCGTCCAGCAAAAATAGAAGCTCTGCATATCAGCTCCGGAGGGCTGCAGATCCACGGTTTCCTTTAACATACCAAAGACATGTAGGTGTCTTAAAATTGCTTAGGCCTGGCGGACAGCCGTGCTTGCAATATACTGTTGGTAACCCTGCCTCAATACAGCATTTCCGTATCAGTTGAATAGATAGAGGGATCGTCTATTTGATAGTATTGAAATCATCCTTTGAGATTTTGAAAAAACTTTGTATATCATAATGCCTTGATACCCATAACGTGCACCAAGCCCTAACCACTGACAACCAAAAATGGGAGTAGAGACCGGGTGGATAAAAGTGACACAATGAAAACATTAGTTGGTATTGAAGTAAGACCATAACCTACCAACTAACCAAAAGAAGGCGTTCTACAAAGCTGGCATTAATTAAACATGAGTATCAGTCAGTGGGTCCTTTCATAATGAGGTCACTCCGCTGCTGTGGGCGTCCTCTGACTTCTTTTAAACTTCAAGACAAAGTTCAGTTTCAGCTTAATTAGGAGGGACTCACAGTCTGTCGACAGCAGGTGAAAGCTCACATTTACACAGTGTCACAAACTACTTCTCTACTATCTACTTCTAACCTAAGCATTATATTTACACAGAAAATGGTAAACTATGATGACTCCATTTAGTACTATTATGCTGGCCACTGTTTATTTGTGCTTGATGTTTTGGCTGCGAATTGTGTCAAACAAGCAGATGTTTAAAACAGGCGCATTATAACCGACACCACAACTAAAAATGTAACAAAAGTTTTGCTTTGTGTGCACAGCAGTAGATTTGCTGTGAACCAGAACAAGGCTCATGATAAACTCCACTCAGGTTTCATATTTCATACTTGGTGCCTACTTTGACACCGGGCTGTTTAAATACCTATGTTTCATGATTGTTATGTCTCTATATGTTTTTATTATTTGTGCCAATCTTTTGCTGATTGTGGTTATCTGTATGAACAGAAGCTTATATGAACCTATGTACCTTTTTCTGTGCAGCCTGTTTGTAAATCAACTGTATGGTAGTACAGGGTTGTTTCCATTCCTTCTAGTTCAGATCCTCTCTGACATTCACACTATTTCTGCTCCTTTTTGTTTCCTGCAGATTTTCTTTGTGTACTCGTATGGAAGTATAGAATTTTTAAACTTAGCCGTCATGTCTTATGACAGATATCTTGCTATCTGTTATCCTCTACAATATAACACACGTATGACAAATAAGAAAGTTGCCAGCCTTATTGCCATAACATGGTTACTCGTATTTTTTGTGAATTTTTGTACACTGCCTTTGATTGTTCCTCTACAGCTGTGTGGGAACATCATCAACAAAGTGTACTGTGACAACCACTCTGTTGTAAAACTGGCCTGCTCTGACACCAGAGTCAATAACATTTATGGACTCACTGTTAGTGCCTTGTCAGTCTTTGTTCCTCTAATTTTGATCCTTTACACTTACATGAAAATCTTTATAGTGTGTTATTCTGGTTCTAAACAGACCAGGCAGAAAGCTATAGGTACCTGCACACCTCACCTCGCTTCTCTGATCAACTTTTCCTTTGGAGCTTGCTTTGAAATATTACAGAGCAGGTTTAATATGAGCAGTTTACCCATTATGGTGCGCATTTTTTTATCGTTATACTTTCTTACATGCCCGCCACTCTTTAACCCTGTAATGTACGGCCTGAAACTGTCCAACATCCGTGTTGCATGTAAAAATCTTGTAAAAAATATAAGCTTTTAGTATTAGCAGCCAGCTAACAGATGTGGACCTTTGTATTGTTCTGTGCATTGTGTTATCATCTTAAACAAGTAACAAACGCAGAGATATGACATCCACACTAGTAATGCGGCATATTTATTTTTACAGCACATTTCATACAACAAGAGTAGACTCAATGTGCTTGAAAATACAACGGAAAATATCATACATGACAAAAACATTTGAAACATATTTTGATCAGCACTTTTAGTGGACAGAAACTGAAGGTACATAAGTGTCCAATAAATAAAAATGTTTGTTCCCATCAGTCATTTTTAATACATAGTATAAATATCAGTGGGGGGAGCTGTTTATTTCACAAAAAAATGTAATGATATTTACAAGTTAACAATATTTGTACAAACTCATCTAAGAAGGTCACTCAGTCTCAGATTTGTGGCACATCAGGATGACTTTGATTAAAATCCCTGTCACATTCATTGATTATTGTGTTATTATTTTTTTCAGGCTGCACATCATTCTGTCAAATACCAATCAAAGGCGGATTTATAAACTTCATTTTAAATTATTTATGAGTGATGGATTTCATCTCCCTGTTCATGATCATTTAATTTGATCAAGAATTGTGAAGTACTTTGTAAAATCAGTTTCAAAATGTAATTCAAAATGTTGAATCATAATAAACTCACTATAAATATAAGAACTTATTGATCATCCTTCTGTCTGTGTACATTTAATAATAATAATGACGATTGAGATTTTACTGTGATGATGATTTGCAGAAACGTGATGAATTAGTGATACAGACGCTATAAATAGCCACAGCTGTGCAAGGTCACGGATAATGACAGCTGCTCTGGCATGTTGGGAAACTGCATTTTCTTTGCCATATTTCTAACTGACAGGTGTAATGAGTGGTTATGCAAGCGATGTTTGAGGGCATTTCTAAGTGGGGAGTGGAAATGAGGCCTAGCGCCACAAAGATTCAGATTTATTAAACAGAACCAAGGGTACGTGCAGATTTATAAATCGAGGCACATGCATATTATTGTCTTTGGCTCATCAAAAAAACATGAAACTGTATGGACAGAAAAGAGGCAGACGAGAAAACAGCGAAGTCGGCTGGAGTAGTGCGAGTGGGGAATCAAGCATATCATTTTTGGAGGGTCAAAAGGCCAAACTGAGGAGGCAGTGTGGCCATGGCCGTCATGGCTGCCGTGAATGTCCTGCCCTGTCTATGAACTGCTTCTAAAAGCCTATACCAGAGTGTGGAGTTCTAGTCAGGTTATGTTTGTTTTTGGAATCCAGGCTCTAACAATAGGTGGTGTCTAAAGATTGTAAAGCCCTCTGAGGAAAATTTGTGATTTTGGCCAATATGAATAAAATTGACTTGACTGAATGCTGCGCTCTGCCAAATGTTGAGAATTTTATTTTCAATATGCTAATGCTGTTATGTCCGTAACATGGGTTATCCTCCTTCCTTCCATCCATTTACTGCCGCTTATCTGGGGTCTGTCGCCATGACAGCCGGCTAAAAAAAAGGTAGTTCAGACATCCCTCTCCTCAGCAACATTTTCTAGATCCGCAGATGAGCCAGATGAGATATATAATCCCTCCAACAAGTTCTGGGTTCTGCCCCAGGGTCTGTTACCAGTTGGACGAGCACGAAAAACCTTCGAAGGAAGGCGCCCACAAGGATCCTGATCAGATACCCGAATAACCTAAACTTCCCTTTTAACACTAAGGGTATTTTAGGTATGTTGAGTACGATTTCACATCAGCAATGTTATTCCGTACTTGAGCGCACGTGTATTATCTTTTAAACTATTGTTTGAGTGTTCGTTGGCCTGTATAGACTGGGAAGCTGCAAATTAATTGCCCATTTGGAATTTAAAAAAGTGTCTTAACTGAACTGAATCTATCATTTGATTATGTAATGATAGAAAAGCATGCTGCAGATGGACCTTCTAAGACCAGACACTGGCAGAACAGCGAGGTGAAACTCCACGGCAGTCCTACGATGTCGTCTGATATAGTGGCATCAGTATTAAATTGAGACAGTCTCATAACCAATTTAAAAACTCCTTGTAGTCGTTTTGAATAGTACTCCACTTCCGGTTTTGGAACAGTTCAATTTTCAAACTTGTTGTGAATCATACCGGCGTACACATGATCTAAAATTTGTGGTCAAGTGTACTCTGATCCGTTCCGGGTCCCTGATGTGAAAGGCCCTTAAGGATCAGTGGCTGTACTTTGAACTCTCTCCGGGAAGTGTCCTTACCCTCTCTCTTAGGCTAAGCCCAGCCACCCTACGGAAGAAAATCCTTTTCAAACACTTGTGCCACAATCTCAATCTTTTGGTCACTACCCAAAGCTTATGACGATAGGTGGAGGTTGGAATGAAGATCTACTGATGAATTAACCCTTAGGTTGACTTCGGGTCAAATTGGCCCGTTTTAAATTTTTGTTTTATATCAGAAAATATTGGATGTAGAAATAAGCGCTGAAAATGTGTAGAAGAAAATTTTAAAACGTTTGAAAAAGCAAAAACAAATTGTTAAAAAAGGCGTCACAAATGTCAGTAAAAAAAGTGTTTTTTTTAAGGTTGAAATGAAGACAACACAAGGGTTAAAAGATTGTCCAGTACAACACCTGCATTACTGCTGACGTTGCACCACTCCACCTTTTGATCTTACGCTCCATTTTACCCTCACTCGTGAGCAGGACCCCGAGACACTTGAACTCCTTACCTTGGGGCACTCTCAACCACGGCTCTACTACTCGAGTCCAGTCTTTCAAATTATGCTCAGCTGAATTTAGTGTAGGCTGACAACCAGAGATGACTAATTTTGTATTGCTTATAATTGTTAGACCAAAAATTTGCAGCAATTTGTCCTCCCTCATTATATATACACAAGGAACTCAGGATACATTTTATTATAACTGCAAACAAGTAAAAATAAAATAACTTAAATCTTTTCAGCTTTTCAATCTTTTTAGCTTGGCACAACATATGGGCAGAGGACTTTAACCCAGCAGACTGGGCGTCATGTCCTGTTCTTGTCCCGCAGGTCACTAAAATGTCTTGTTTTGTCCACAAGCCAAAGATATTCAGTTTACTGTCACAGAGGAGCAGTGCTGTACAGTAACAAAGTACAAATACTTTATTACTGTATTTAATGGTGCTGTAGGTAGGATTTTGAATATCCAGGATTTAGCCAAAGAATTTGAACATCGACAACTTCTCAGTCCCTCCCCCCCTTTCTGCTAAAGCCCAAAATGGTCTCATAAGCCCCTCCCCCCACAAGGGAGAATGAATGCCTGTGCATGAGCAGTGATTGACACACAGTTAGACACCTCCTCTGGCCCTGATTGGTGCATCTGAACAGGGAGAGGTTGATTGTAGTGTGGAACACACTACAGGCTGTAGGTGGTGCCAGAGGAGCCGGATTTTTATTTAAATGACCTGCTTCATGTAGTTCTACTGGAACATAGGGTCAGTTTCAGCAAATATGACAGAAAGTTAGTTTTATAAGGCTTACCTACTGCACCTTTAAGTAGAATATGAATGTATTTGTACTTTACTTCGTTATTCATATTTTTGGAAACTTTTACTTTGACTCCACTACATTTCCCCTGAGCGTCTAAAGGCCCAGACACACCGACCACACGGCCGACCGTTGGCAGAAAAGGCAGTTGGACTGATCAGTCTCCCCAAGTTGGTCAAAAAAGTGCCTCGGAACACAAGAGACAAGACGTAATACGTCTCCATAACAGCAGGCGGCGCTAATCTGTATTGTCGCCCAAAAATGAAAACCGGCAACTGATTGGACGAACGCGTCACGTGGGTCTGGTTTCTCCAGAAATTCAAAGCCAGACGGTCATGGCGGCTCGTTCAGAATCCGATCTCATATTATCCTAAAATAGTTCACCGTAACGTGTTCCTGAGAACATGTTAAGAGAGGAATAGGCCGTGCAGTTGCTGAATCTGTCTTCATTTCAGATCAACAAAGGTCAGATTAACAGATCATCAGATTTTGAGAGACTCTAGTCACGCTCATCCCGCTCCCCGTTTCCGGGTTAGCTCTCCACCAATCAGATGGCTCATTTCAGTCCAACTGCCAGTAGTGCCTGCCCCGCCGATTATACATGTCAAATCGGCCAAAATGAAGGCCGACGGCCCCTTGGACGGATGACGGCACGGAGCACACCGACCAGACTCAAGTCACCGACCTCGCCAGACTGTCCGACGGCCGGTTATCGGCTCGGTGTGTCTCGGGCTTTAGTTACTCGTTACTATAAAATAAAATAAAATCAGAAGAAATTTGTTACAGTGGAAAAAAGCAGGTTTGCCGAATCATTGCTCCAAGATTGCAAGTTAATGCCCGCTCCGTTCCAGCTGTTGACCTAATGCCTGTTTGTTGCCAAGCGAAAAAAACAAAAAACAAAGGCCAAAACTAAAGAAGAAAAGGAGGATGCATAATGAGTAATACCGTAACGCAGAGGGGTCCTCAGAGTTTCTGCAGGGGGGCCACCAAATTAATTATAAATGTTTTGAAAGTTTTTTCAAAAATTAAAAACGTGAATGAATCACACATGAATCCCACATATTATTAGCAAATATAAATCTGCCTATTTGTTAAAAAACAGACATTGATGATAGGCTTACTGGCCTATAGGTAAGGTAGTCACTAAGGTAGCGATCCACAGATACAGTTCATCCTAAGTATTCACTGTGCCATATATATGTTTAATATTAAAACATGATTCATTAAAACATGCCACAATTAATATTTTAATAGCTTAGTATTCTATGCACTAAAGCGGTATGTATAAAGCTTTACACATTATTGTAGGTCCAGTTTAATATGCAACTTAATTTGTACAATATATGTAGTAGGGGGTCCCTGATCCATCTTTCTTTTAGTTAAGGGGTCCTTGGCTTATAAATCATTGAAGACCCCTGGCATAAAGGAAACACCTGGTGCAGGCTCTGCCGCCATGGTAACAGACGATGATCACCCCGACAACAGTGGTGATGAAGATAATGTTACACCCATTTGGCCATAAAGTGAATAATCAAAGTTATACTTAAGTTCATTTAATATCAGAAAATTACTTTTGATACTTAACTACAGTAAATATCAGATACTTTGAGACTTTTAATTAAGAAATATTCTAAGAAGTGACTTTAACTTCTTCCAAAGTTATTTTCTGGTAAGATACTTGTACTTTTACTTAAATATTGCTTTCAAGTACTTCATACAAGACTTCAGAGGAGAGAAGAAACTAAAAAATATTCATATATTTAACAAGCTGCAATCAGAGAACTTTCACTCTATAGGAATTAGGAAATTATAGGAAAATACTTCAAACTCTAGACAGGTGCGTTAGAGAGGGACAAGCAGGTCAAAATTTGGCGAAGAAACTCCTGCCCACTGTCTAACATGCAAAGAAAATATGTAATGGCTGGCAACATTTCTGTACCTTTATTAGGCAAAATGATGATTGTGCCTGATGAAGGCCTAGTACTGAAATGTTTCCAGCTATTACATTTATCTTTGCAAGTTAGACAGTGTGCAGGAGTTTCTTTGCAACTTCTTTTTTCAAAAGAAAAATGACTTAATTGATTATCAAAATAGTTGTAGTAACTTCATAGTTGAAAGCTGATTGATTAATCAATTAATCTTTACAGCTCTAGTACCCAGAGTGTTTAAAAGTAAAGCCAAGGGGTCCTGACCTAGCGTCAGTGTTTGACGAGTTGGGAGTGAGAATGTGTTGGCCTTGCACTTTCATTGTAGGTCTTTAGGCTGAGAAGGACATTTTCTATGCTATATACCTTGGTTTCCTTGTGTCTGTCCTTGTGACTTTTGGAGTGATGGAAAGTAACTAAGTACATTTACTTGAGTGTTGTACTGAAGTACAATTTGGAGGTACTTGTATAAACAGCAACAGAGGTTGAAAAGTTGAGTTAGTTAACTTTATTTTTCATAAAATAAAATGCACAGTTCTACATTAGAGAACGTATAATGTCTAATGATTACATTAAAGATAATAAGTAAATCTGTTGAACAACTTCATATTAATAGCCTACATTTGCCATCAGACTTTTGCCTATGACACGGATTTTGGGGTTGAAGAGTGGCGGGAATGTAAGAAAATATACTGATAAAAATATTCGCATCATAATGGGTACATTGCTCAAATTAAACCTGCTCTGTAATAATTCAAAGCTGGCCCCGACAGAAAGTTAAAGAGGGAAGCGAGGTGAGGTGTGCAGGTACTGACAGCTTTCTGTCTGGTCAGTTTAGAACCAGAAAAACACACTTTAAAAATATTCATGTAAGTGTAAATGATAACAATTAAAGCCCCAAAGATTACACCAAAAGATAAAATAAGCCCCAGTGCATTAACTATATGTGAATCTGAGAAGGCCAGCTTCACAATAGAGTGGCCATCACAATACACTTTGTTAATGACGTTCCCACAGAGCTGGGAATGGGAGTGCAAATATATACTATTAACAACACATGCAATCAAAGGGTATAACCAAGTTAGAGCAATAAGAGTGGCAATCTTGTTAGATGTCATACGAGTCACAATAATGCTTTGGTTAAAATTAAAATTAAAATTTTTAATTTAAATTGAAAATGCAATCTTCCCAATTACATTTATTTTATACATCTATTCTGAAAGCATCAACACATTTTTTGGGGTTGTAATAGGCCACGCGCATTTCAAGCAATCAGTACACCTTTGTGTTCCATCGTGTCTCAGGAGTGGCCCTAGATCGTACCCTGCAGGTTTAAAAAAAATCACATGAGCCTTTCATAAGATATACATTTTTCTTATTCCTAGGGCCCCCTGAAGGCCAATATTTGCCAAATTTTGGTCCAGAGCTTTAGAGTAGAATGGCAAACAAGAATCTTAAGTTTTGCATTGACAGCATTTAAATGTGGACGAGATATGCAAAAGTTCTTGTTTTGGTTGCTAGCTACAAATATATATATATATATATATATATATATATATATATATATATATATATATATATATATATATATATATATATATATATATATATATATATTCAGTTTTACAACTGAATAGAGATTTAGATATTTAAATATGGATTAACTGAACTATTACCTGATTTTATTTTCATTGTAACCTAAGCAATTGATTTTATTACTGAATAGTAATTGAGAGAAATGATTTGGCCTTATCTACAGGTGGAGGAGGTGGAGATTTGAGAAGCGCTACACAGGAGAGGTCCGGTCCAGAGAAGGATATTGGATCACATAGACTCTTCAGATCCCAGAGACGTCCAGGGTTGAGAGGTCCCCAGTTCAGTTGGCTGGGTGGTGAGCTACAGGATCCAGACTCTGAACTTAGACAGATTGCCCTGGATTCCTTCTTCATGGTGGTAGGACAAACAGAAACCAAACTCATATGGGCGCCAACGTTGAACATCTCTGAACTCTTGTCATCAAGGAACAGTTGAGCTCATAGAACTGAAAAGGGTTTCTGTTATGTGCACACTTTATTATTTTAGTTGTTATTTTTCATACCTGTGTTTATCTGTATGTATGCCATGTTTCTGTGTATATTAATACACTTCTCAAGTGGTGTCCTGGTTTCCTAGTCTCTTTATTGATGTTCAATATTCTGGCTCTTAACAATCTAGTTTTCTTCTGGTTCTGGTCCAAATTCACACTGATATCAACTACATAACACTACTATGACCTATTTCATAAATGTACATTCTTACTACATCATAATAAGGCTTACAAATACTTTTTTTTACTTGTGTCTCTTTGTATCTGCTAGCCTTTGCAAATCATTTATAAATGCTTTGTAAAGCATAACAAGTCCTCACTTTAGATTGGCTCACGCCATGTAGTCAACTAATGAGTAGTAACTCATGAGTTAATCATGAGTTGATGTGTTGGTAAGTGCTTGTTAAAGATGCATTAACACACTAACTATCCGTAGGCATATTTCTGAAGGCATGTCCAAATAGAACAATACATGTGTGTGTCCAGGTTCTGTTAGCCTTTGCAACTCATTTATAAATGCTTTGTAAAGCATAGAAAGTGCTCACTTTAGATGGGCTGACACAATACAGACCTGCCAACATGTATGCATTTTTCGTACTTGACACGCATTTTGACCCTTAAGTACGCTTGCACGATTCACAGCTCTATGTACACATTTTGTTAAATCTGGCATTTTGCCGGTTTCAGTTTCTATGCAATCTATATCTATGACGTTGATTCTGCCGCTGAGCCACAGCGTGTAAGTGGGGTGAAAAGCTTTCGGCCAATCAGAGTGCTGCATTTTAACCATCCGCCCACCCATAGCCAAATGCTTTGCACGTTCAATTCATAGACAGTATATAAGAAGATTCAATTCAATTCAAGCCAGCCAGGCTGGCCGGATGTTAGGCTTGCATGCCATGGGTGAACTGCCTTAAAAAAAGGTTCTTTACGATTTCTTATCGGGAGAGATGCCTTGCCTCCACATGTCCAGGCTACCTCATCACGCGTTATGCACCGTGTGCAACACAGACATCAGTCACCAAGGGGCAACCGGGGGCAACAGGTAACGAACACAGTCCCATAAACAAATACTCCCCACCCCCCGAAACATAATGATATTAAAAATAAATGGATTATAAGAAGAAAAAAAAGTTCATAGTGTCCTTCGGTGGTGGGAGTAACGCTTTTCAATCTGGTGGTTGAAATGACTGCACAGACGGATGCATTTTCGACATGGACATTATTTTCCGGAGTTTTTTTACGCTGCGTTAAAACGAGCTGTCCCGTCACTGTTCCGTGGTCAGAGCCAGAACCAGAGACGGTAACTGACAACATCTGGGTCCTGTCAGTGTCAACAGCAATGACCGAGCAAATGACAGATAACAACATGTCGGGAATTAATGTTTAGTCCTGCTACACCTAATATCATTACATTTAGTCAGCGGTGGAAAGTAACTTTAGCCTACCGTAGGCTACTTCGATTCAATTCTAAGGTGCTTTTAATATATTTTTCATATTTTTCATATAATCCTACTTAGGCTACTTCTAGTCCACCACAATTCAGAGTCAAGTAGACTATTGTGTTCGTTTTACGTAATTATTTATTTTATAGCTTCACCTTGCAGCGTCAGATTAATAATACAAAATAATATGAATAAATTATGATGTATTAAAGTGAATAAAGATGAGACTTTGTTGACCCCCTGGTGAAATTCACAAGCCAAGTCATACTTCCGCTTTTATTTTGGTGAAAGTAATGCAAAAGTAGTGTCAAGCATTACAATTCAGAGACAGTAATATTGTAATATAACTAATTACTCTCAAATGACAGTAACTAGTAATCAATAATGTATTACAATATGGCTATTTGCTAGGCCAATGTGATGGCAACTGACATAATGCAATGTCACCCATGTCAACCTTTTAAAAGCCTATCTTAAAATATCTGGCCCATATTATCTATTAGCCTATAATTGTCTCTCTGCCAGGCTTCAATCTTGGGCTTTTTTAGTAGTGTTTTAGGCCTATTTAAAGTTGTTTTATGAGTAAATCATTACTTAGACTACTTCATTTCCCTTCAGTAATCAGAAGAAGGCTATGTGTTAACCTAGTTCTAACTCTCATCTTTAACATAGAAATACTTAGGCATATTTATTAGCTCACTCCGCCTCCTATTAGTTACACTAACAAAAATATATGGGCACAAAATATTGGACAGGATATAAGAAAACATTTGCGTAGTTTCACTACACGTACAGCCATTCATCCACTCCATTCCTCTACACAGTAATAATAATTTATTGTAATCTAGAAGGTAGTGATGAGCCAAACAGTGTATTTTCAGGTGGAAGAAGTTGCCATGGGCTATGCCTCCTCCACAACAGTTTGTTTTTAATTTAATGTTGGGAGTGGTTGCAGTAATTGTATAACATTTATGGTCTACTTGTATATGGTTATGGAGTAACTAATAGATATTGATTGGTGAAAGTATATTATGTGTATATTATGTAGTATGGCGTTAGGTATCTCATAGGATTCTCACTGGTGGGTGGGCAACGGTGGAGCGTATATTGGCGGTGGGCTGTCGGGTGATTGCTGCGTGCGGGGTGTGGGGGGGGGTTGTACTCATAAAATTTCTTCAAGGTTGGCAGGTCTGACAATATACTTAAATAACGAGCAGTAACTCCTGAATTACATTATTCGTAAGTATTTGTAACAGATGTATTAACACCCCAGCTATTAGTTTAGGCCTTTTTCTAAATCATAACATTGTATTTAAGGCATGAACAAATGTAGTTGTAGATAGTCTGTTAATCATTAACTTCCTAGTTTTAAACGACCTTTTACGTTCCTGAGTACCTAGTTAATAATGGTAAAATGACTTCATTTACAAATGGTTAATGCATAATTTAGGAATTATTAAAAAAATAAACTTATAAACAGTTAAGTGGCCTTACTTACTATGGACAAACCATTTACTAACTGTATTTACAAATGCTGTACTGATTAGAATGAATGTAGGAACTATGATTCACAAATGATAAACAAAGAAATTACTAATAGTTTGTAAATAGTTTATAAAGGGAAAAAATATTGAATTTACCAATGTTTTTTGCAATACTTATTAAGTGTCAAACTTCTATTCATGAACATAATTTTCGAGAGCCTTATTTACTATGAACAAACCATTTATGAGCGTGTATACAAATGCTTTATTTATGAGAATTAACATAGGAGCAATGCTTTACAAATGATGATCAAAGCATTTAGCAATAGTTAGCAACTGGTTCATAATGGGAAAATTATTTCATTTACAAATGGTTGTTTCATTATCTATCAAGTATAAATCATCTACTTACAAACATATTTTTCAAGATAGACCTATTTACTATGAACAAACCATTTATAACTGTGTGGACGAATGCTTTACTGATGATAAATTATGTTAAGAACAATTAATTAATAATGATGAACAAACCATTAACTAATAGGCTGGTTTACTATGAACAAACCATTTATAACTGTGTGAACAAATCCTTTACTCATGATGAACTATGTATGAACAATTAATAAGTAATGATGAACAAACCATTAACTAATAGTTAACTAGTGCTTAATAAATGATGAATTATGGATAGTTATTATAAAGTGCTACCCAATTTTGTTTGGCAAATTTTCACTAACCAGTGTTGGGCGGGTGAAATTAGAAAGCCAACGTTAGCTAACGAGCAGCAGCCGAGTACGGTTCGGCAGAAACCGAACCCCGTCAAAAAGCCCAATATTCGGCTGAATCCGAACCCGAATCCTGGATTCGTTGCATACATAATAAATAATCATGAATAGTTCATCTCTGTTTCCTTCAAGTATTTTAAAAATCACAAAGATAAGATATGCTCTCTTTCATTAGAACATCCTTTAAAAGTTGAGCATGATTTCTGTACATACCTTCTCAGTAAACAAAACACAAAAAAATACGTGACTGAGGTCAATTTGTTCAATTAATCATGATTAAGATTTTAGCTAATATCGTTGAGCCCTATAGAAGACTTTTTCAAACAACGTGTGCTGTGATTTCAATTGTTGGAAATATTCAACAAAAAAACAAAAACATGTTGATCTGTGTGTTTCCTCTAAGTATTTTAACATCACAAAGTTAAGATAATCATCATCAGGGTCAAATGTTCAGTTAATCGTGACTTTAGGTAACATCGTCCAGCTCTGTAGGCCTGTTCTACATGATTTCACCAAAAAAAAGACTTCTACATATGTTACGGATTTTGGACATTTTTAGTCCGTACATTACAGGATTGAAGAGCGGCTGGCACGTAAGCCAGTACAATGACAGAAAAATGCGTAACATGATGGGTAAATGGTTCATATTAAATCTGCCTTGCACTATTTCAAAGAAAGCCCCAAAAGAAAAGTTGAGCAGGGAAAAAAGGTGAGGTGTGCAGGTATTTAGAGCTTTCTGTCTGGTCTCTTTAGAACCAGAAAAACACACTTTAAGTATCCTCATGTAGGAGTAAAGAATGAGAATTATAAGAGCAAATATTACAGTAAACATATACACAAGTCCATATATGTTGTTGACGGTTGTGTCGAAGCATGCCAGTTTAACGATGGAGTAGTTGTCACAGTACACTTTTTGAATTGTGTTCCCACACAGCTGTAAAGGGACACTCAGAGACATCATGACAACCGTTGCAAGTACACTGTATAACCATACGGACGCAATAAGCACACCAACCTTGATAGATGTCATACGAGTGTGATATTGCAGAGGATAACAGATAGCAAGGTATCTGTCATAAGACATGACTCCTAAGGTAAACAATTCTACACTTCCATAGAAATGCACACAATAAATCTGCAGGAAACAAAAATAAGCAGAAACAATGTGAATGTCAGAGAGGATCTGAACCAGAAGGAATGGAAACAGCATTGTACTACCATACAGTTCATTTACAAACAGGTTGCACAGAAAAAGGTACATAGGTTCATGTAAGCTTCTGTTAATACAGATAACCACAATCAGCAAAAGATTGGTACAAACTATTAACATATATAAAGCCATAACAATCATGAAATACAAATATTTGAAAGCTCCGGTGTCAAAATAGGCAACAAGTGCAAAATATAAAACCTGAGTAGAGTTTATCATGATCCCTCATTTGGTTCAATAAGCAATCAAAATATAGGAGGATAAACTAAACTATTGTGTGACATTTAGTTCCAGTTATGTAAAGATGCGGTTTACACTTTAAACTCATGTGAAGCAACAGTAAACAGATTCATTCTTCATTATGAAAGGAAATAAGCCACAAAACCCAAACTTACTGTTACCCTAAACTAAATCTATATAATACAAAGATTAAATCTTAGGAGGCACAGTTCATGATATTGTCTTAATCCTCACATTCATCTGCTGCTCTGCTCTACTCAACTGATTCCCTCCCAACTGAGCTGAAACTGTGAGTCTGGTTCTTTTAAGCTTTCCAAGTCATTTGATTCTCCCAGCAGCAGACTGACGTCCTCATCAAAGGACCTAGTGATTGTCTATGATTCCTATTGTCAGGTCAAATAGCAAACTTCCTTTGCGTACGTGTATATACATAAATGGATAGGAAATTTGCTTAAAAAGGATGTCAAAGTACCAAATTAATGAACACCCCGAGCTAGAAGCAAACTGTGGCAATTGTAAATAGTATTACAACAGTAACAGTAGGGATGGGTATCACCAATGATTTCCCGATTCGGTTCCAATTCATAACATTCTAGAAGAAGAAGAATGCCTTTATTTATCCCACAAGGGGAAATTCACAATTTTCAATCTGATAGTACAGTTGCAAACACAGGCCTGAATTACAAACATGCTCAGGATCTATACATGCTAAACACACTAATGGAGAGATGTCAGAGTGAGGGGGCTGCTCCTTGGAGGAGCGCCCCGAGCAGTTGAGGGTTCGGTGCCTTGCTCAAGAGCACCTTGGCAGTGCCCGGGAGGTGAACTGGCACCTCTCCAGCTACCAGTCCACACTCCGTACTTCGGTCCGTACGGGGACTTGAATCAGTTCCTAACCCTGAGCTACTGCCACCCCATCCCATTTGAATACATTTTTAATTAGATAACAATCAGGTTAGGGGAAATTCACTTACAATAGAGACAGAGCGCATTTAAGTCCCACCCCCACCGGAGGATATTTAAATTTTTATAAGCTGCCGACACGGAAGACTGAGCTTTTATGAAGACAAAATTGGGGAATGAGGAGACACTAAACTAACGTTATGTCCAACCGACGTTACGTGTGTTATCTTAACTTACAGACAGCTTAAAACTAACATTTGGATATTTGACATAAGAAAAAGTTTGCCAGTTTATCTCGGATATACAGTAAAAGATATTCTCAGAGAAATTCTGCTGTAAATTGTACAGCATGGCAGTACTTCTACTCTTTACAGTCTCTTTCGGGGTGTTCCATTTGTCACATCATACATTTTAAGCTTTCTGTGTCATTTTACGCCCCGTTCTCATTCACCACTCGTCACATGCCTAGCAGTGCCTAGCAGTGCCTAACCATGCCTAGCAGTGCCTAGCAGTGCCTAACAGTGCCTAGCAGTGCCTAACCATGCCTAGCAGTGCCTAGCAGTGCCTAACAGTGCCTAGCAGTGCCTAACCATGCCTAGCAGTGCCTAACAGTGCCTAACCGTGCCTAGCAGTGCCTAACAGTACCTAGCAGTGCCTAGCAGTGCCTAACAGTGCCTAGCAATGCCTAACCAAGCCTAACAGTGCCTAACAGTGCCTAGCAGTGCCTAACAGTGCCTAACCGTGCCTAGCAGTGCCTAGCAGTGCCTAACCGCGCCTAACCGCGCCTAGCAGTGCCTAGCAGTGCCTAACAGTGCCTAACAGTGCCTGACATTTTACTAGAAGCTAACAATGTATCTGTGGCTGAACTTTGTCTACTTTAGCATATAAAAATGAGCTCACTAAGAAACTGTGAACCACAATCCCAAACCTAAAATTATAATCCCAATATATCGCCTTTTGCACAGTATCGAAATATATTGCAATATATTGAATTGTGACCCATGTATCGTGATATGTATCGTATCGCCAAATTCTTGCCAATACACAGCCCTAATGGATTATTGCAACAGCCTCCTTTACTTGCTTGAACCAAAAATCTATTACTCCACTTCAGCCTGTACAGAACTTAGCTGTCAGGGTCAGCTGTCAGGTAATCAATGTATATTCAGGCGCAGTGGCGCCGGTAGGATTCTATTTCATAGTATGCCCAAAAACCGCCAGTCAGCTGCTCTTACGGAGGTATACAACCCTGTCCGTCAAGGGAGAAAGTCTTCTGCCCTCACAGATAGGGGGATCTGTAACCGACAAAACCTCTGTCTAAATAGCAACCTTTTCTAAAATACTGCTTGTTCTGTGGTGTTGGGGCTTCAAATCTGATGCCTGAAGTGCGCCATAGAAGCATCAACTGAGGCACATCAACTATCGCTTTCAGTGCATTTGGGCCATTAGAATACATTTGAAGATTTTACTGATCACTTTTGAGGCTCCTTATGGCCTCACACCCTTGCATATCTCTGACCGCCTACCTTACACGCTGGTATGTACTTTTAAATCCTCGGGCAGAGGTCTGTTGTCTGTTCCAGAGGCATGGCTGAAAATTAACCGGTACAGAGTGCTCGCAGTCTCTGGAACGATCTGCCCGTGGATATCAAGTCAGCAGAATCAGCGGAAGGAAAGTCTGAGGCCATGTTGTGGCTGGATGGAAAACACGCAGTTACAGTTTGTCACAATAAATGTATTTTTTATTGATGATGAGCAAAGCCTATTGTTGTCAGATAACATTTGTAGTAAGTAAGTAAACTTTATTTATAAAGCACCTTTCAAAACTATGCTTACAAGGTGCTATTCATCAAATAAGATACATACACAGATAAAATACAACTCAGCAATATAAGAAGCAAACAAAAACAATTGAAATAATAAAAACAACAAAGTTAAAGGCAAACAGGGGTTAAACACTCAAACAGTAGTAACTATATCAGAGGCACAGCACACATTAAAAGACAACGTGCATACAAAACAGATGAGTTTTTAACAGCTTCTTAAAACCATCGACATTCGCATTCATAAGCATTTTCTATACGGTATAGGGTCTGAGTCAGAGTCAAGTTCAGGTTCTGGTGGCTTTAAAACAGAAGACATGAGGCACATGGTAACTTTAAAGAAGAACAATGCATGAATCTACTGTTGGTGATTTAAAGAAAATCTTTCACTTAATGATTCAAAGCATGCTTTTCATCTGTATTTTATTAAAACACACAGTTACAGGTTGTCACATTATATAGTTAGATGAAAAAAGTATTATCAAAGGTAACTCATTTAATAAATGTATTTCTTTTTATTTATGATGAGCAAAGCTCTTAGTTGTCAGATAACATTTGTAGTTACCTTTTCCCCCCAAAGAGCAGACGTCTACATACAATGCGTATTTTGGACATTTTCAGTCCGTACAGTAAAGGGTTGATGAGGGGTTGGAATGTAAGCCAGTACAATGACAGAATAATGCGCAACATATTGGGTAAATAGTTCATATTAAACCTGCTCTGTACTAATTCAAAGAAAGCTCCAAAGGAAAAATTCAGCAGGGAAAAAAGGTGAGGTGTGCAGGTACTGAGAGCTTTCTGTCTGGTCTGCTTAGAACCAGAAAAACAAACTTTAAGAATTCTCATGTAAGAAAAAAGAATTAAGATTATGAGAGCAAAGATTACTGTAAACATGTGAACAAGTCCAAAAATGTTATTGGCTGTTGTGTCAGAGCAGGCCAGTTTGACAACAGAATAGTTGTCACAGTACACTTTGTTAATAATGTTTCCACACAGCTGTAAAGGAGCAGTCAGACCAAACACTATCAAAATATATCTAAGAAAAGAGTACAACCATGTTAGAGCAATAAGCATGGCAATCTTTTTAGATGTCATACGAGTGTGATATTGTAGAGGATAACAGATAGCAAGATATCTGTCATAAGACATGATGGATAAAGTCCAAAATTCACAAGCTCCATAAGAGTACACACAGAAAATCTGTATAAAACATACAGAAGCAGAAACAGTGTGAATGTCAGAGAGGATCTGAACCAGAAGGAATGGAAACAACCCTGTACTACCATACAGTTCATTTACAAACAGGCTGCACAGAAAAAGGTACATAGGTTCATGTAAGCTTCTGTTCTTACAGATAAC
>CM042316.1:43393802-43396302 GCA_023566125.1 Zingel zingel | reverse complement strand
GTTCGATTAAATTTTTGATTCAAACATTGTCTTTTCAACAGTGACAGCAAAGCCAAAATAAGAACCACTTGATGACAGAAGGGTACTATACAACAACACAGAGTTTCTCTGGGGGTTACGAAGTGCAATCAAAAGCATCATTAGTTTAACGAAGTGCACCTGAACGCACCATGAAGGTCAATCGGAGTCCGCAGACCCATGGTGTGTCTCAAAACAAGCACTTCTGTACTTACACTAGCTATTTTGAGTACATACTGTGTTACATTGTCGAAGTGTGATCAAATACAGTGCACTACGAATACCCGGATGGTGCACTCATGATATTCAAAATGTTGAGTGTGGAACGATGGACACTTTCCACCCTCAATGGTCGCCATCTTCGCTACGTAGCGGAAACGGGTGGAGCTTCCAAAAGTTGCTATACCTTCAATCCAGGATTGAATTTAAAATTCTTCTCCTGACCTACAAAGCTCTAAATGGTCAAACACCATCATATCTTGAAGAGCACATAGTACCTTATTGTCCCACTAGAGCAGTGGTTCCCACCCTTTTTTCCTTGGCGCCCCCCTACTTATGTCTAAGAAAAGCTGACCCCCCCCTCTGAAACCGAAGTTGAGGTAATTCTCGAGATAGAGCCTTACTTTCTTTTTTTGATACAGAGGAGTTATCAGCACTTTTACGTTTCTCCACCATGTTTCATTCATAAAATAGTGATGCCGTAGCGGCAGGAAAAATGAGGATGATAGCAACTAGCAGCTAACAGCTAGCAGCTAGCAGCTAACAACTAGCAGCTAGCAGCTGACTTGACGACAGCAAGAGCCACAGGTTAAGAGGTCCCAGAGGTTTGGCCTACTAAGTAGCCTGCCTACAATTTTAACAAAATTTAACAAAAATATATAGTTTTTAACAGCCTTTTGTATACATTATATATTCTAGTGTATTATCATAATTTGTTTAACATGTGCAAATTTTTTTTTTTACCTCAACTCAGATAAAGACTTGCGGCCCCCCCCTGTGATCTTTGCCGCCCCCCTGAGGGGTCCCAGGTTGGGAACCACTGCACTAGAGCACTGCGCTCCCAGAATGCAGAGTGCAGAGTTACTTGTGGTTCCTAGAGTCTCTAAAAGTAGAATGGGAGCCAGAGCCTTCAGCTATCAGGCTCCTCTCCTGTGGAACCAGCTCCCAGTCTGGGTTAGGGAGGCAGACCCCGTCACCACATTTAAGAGTAAACTTAAAACTCTGCTCTTTGATAAAGCTTATAGTTATGGAGTGAGCAGACACGGCACACCTTCTCTTCCTTACTTCTCTTTTTATTGTTTCTCGCCCCGTAGTTTTCCCCCCGTTGTACTATTTAGTTCAACATAATGTTTAGGTTACGAATTATTGATAAAACATTTGAGACATTGTGTAAATTTGAGCTTACACCCACTGTAGTCAGACTGAATCCGTCCTAACTGAGCTGAAACTTTGTCGCCACTCTTTTTTTTATCCTTTTCGATACAGAGGACACCCACAGCAGCAGAATGACCTCATTATGAAAAGGTCCCACTGAAAGATTCTGTTTGGTCAATGTCAGCAAAAAGTCAACTTTGTAGAAGGCATTTCGAACAACAGAAACAAAGACTAAATATGGTTTCCATTAGAGTTGTTCCCGTACCAATATCAGTATCGGAAAAGAAACTTTAAAGTAGTTTCCCCCTGATATATAGGCCATTTGATAATTGATATTGTTAGAGATTATGTTTGATCAATGTCAACAAAAAAGTAAACTTTCTAAACGCATATAGAACATTTCAAGTATGGGTGGGGAAGAAAAGCAATACAGCATACTCTCCTCCTTGATAAAACTTATAGTTAGGGAGTGAGGAGTGGCAGCGTTAGCCTAGAACGGAAGGAGGGTATATACAGTGCCTTGCGAAAGTATTCGGCCCCCTTGAACTTTTTGACCTTTTGCCACATTTCAGGCTTCAAACATAAAGATATAAAACTGTAATTTTTTTGTGAAGAAGGTACTTGAACTCCTTCACTTGCGGTAAGGACTCATTCCCTACCTGGAGAAGGCACTCCATCAATTTCCTGCTGAGAACCATGGCCTCCGATTTAGAGGTGCTGATCCTCATCCCAGCCGCTTCACACTCGGCTGCGAACCGATCCAGTGAGTGCTGAAGGTCACAGGCCGATGATGCCATCAGGACCACATCATCTGCAAAAAGCAGCGATGAGATCCCCAGCCCACCGAACTGCAACCCCCCTCCACCCCGACTACGCCTCGATATCCTGTCCATAAATACTACGAACAGAATTGGTGACAAAGCGCAGCCCTGGCGGAGGCCAACTTTCACTTGAAACGAGTCCGACTTACTGCCGAGAACCCGGACACAGCTCTCGCTTTGGTCGTACAGAGATTGGATGGCCCTGAGAAGGGACCCCCTCACCCCATACTCCCCCAGCACCTCCCACAGTATCTCCCGGGGTACCCGGTCATACGCCTTCTCCAGAT
>CM042316.1:43211302-43388802 GCA_023566125.1 Zingel zingel | reverse complement strand
TGCGCAACATACTGGGGAAACTGCTCATATTAAACCTGCTCTGTAATATTTCAAAGCAAGCTCCAAAAGAAAAGTTCAAGAGGGAAGCAAGGTGAGGTGTGCAGGTACTGACAGCTTTCTGTCTGGTCTGTTTAGAACCAGAAAAACAAACTTTAAGTATCCTCATGTAAGTGTAAAGGATTAACAGTAAAGAAACAGTGATTGTGCTAAAAGTGGCAATGAGTCCATAAATGTTAATTGCTTTTGTGTCAGAGCAGGCCAGCTTCACAACAGAGTGTGTATCACAGTAAACTTTGTTAATGATGTTCCCACAGAGCTGTAAAGGAGAACCCAAAGACAGCAAAACAACCATTGCAAAACAAGGATATAACCATGTTACGGCAATAAGCACAGCTACCTTTTTAGATGTCATACGAGTGTTATATTGTAGAGGATAACAGATGGCAAGATATCTGTCATAAGACATGATGGCTAAGTTAAAATATTCAACAGCTCCATAATAGTGTGCACAAAAAATCTGCAGGAAACAGAACGGAGCAGAAACAGTGTGAATGTCAGAGAGGATCTGAACCAGAAGGAATGGAAACAACCCTGTACTACCAAACAGTTCATTTACAAACAGGCTGCACAGAAAAATGTACATAGGTTCATGTAAGCTTCTGTTAATACAGATAACCACAATCAGCAAAAGATTAGCACAAACTATGAAAACATATAAAGACAAAATAAGCAAGAAAAATAAGTATTTAAAACCCCCGGTGTCAAAATAGGCAGCGAGTGTGAAATATGAAACCTGTGTAGAGTTTATCATGGTCCTCACCTTGGTTTATAACAATAAGACTGTGCCCACCAATGAATAATTACGTTAACTTCTGTTCTACATCTGTAAAACTATACTGTATGTAACTAGTTTACATTTGGGCTAGGTTGGCACAATGTACAACTTAAACACCAAGCATACATGAACATAAGTCAGTGTAGTAATACTAAACAGATTCATTCTCATACGAATAATTAATAAAACATTTGTGACATTGTATAAATTTGAGCTTACACCCACTGTAGTCAGACTGAATCCGTCCTAACTGAGCTGAAACTTTGTTGTGACTTCTTTTATCCTTTTCGATACAGAGGACACCCACAGCAGCAGAATGACCTCATTATGAAAAGGTCCCACTGAAAGATTCTGTTTGGTCAATGTCAGCAAAAAGTCAACTCTGTAGAAGGTATTTAGAACAGAAACAAAGACTAAATATGGTTTCCATCAGAGTTGTTCCAATACCGATATCAGTATCGGAAAAGAAACTTTAAAAATAGTTTCCAACTGATGTATCGGCCGTTTGATAATTGATATTGTTAGAGATTATGTTGGATCAATGTCA
Source organism: Zingel zingel (assembly GCA_023566125.1). Classification (NCBI taxonomy): domain Eukaryota; kingdom Metazoa; phylum Chordata; class Actinopteri; order Perciformes; family Percidae; genus Zingel; species Zingel zingel. The sequence goes on along the minus strand of CM042316.1, from coordinate 43,387,420 downwards.
GCAAAGAAAGTAAACTTTCTAAACGCATATAGAACATTTCAAGGATGGGTGGAGAAGAAAAACAATACAGCATAGTATCGCATTATTTTCTGTGACAATTTTTAAATCGATTTTAAGGTTATGGTTCGATTAAATTTTTGATTCAAACATTTTCTTTTCAACAGTGACAGCAAAGCCAAAAAAAGAACCACTTGATGACAGAAGGGTACTATACAACAACACAGAGTTTCTCTGGGGGTTACGAAGTGCAATCAAAAGCATCATTAGTTTAACGAAGTGCACCTGAACGCACCATGAAGGTCAATCGGAGTCCGCAGACCCATGGTGTGTCTCAAAACAAGCACTTCTGTACTTACACTAGCTATTTTGAGTACATACTGTGTTACATTGTCGAAGTGTGATCAAATACAGTGCACTACAAATACCCGGATGGTGCACTCATGATAGTCAAAATGTTGAGTGTGGAACGATGGACACTTTCCACCCTCAATGGTCGCCATCTTCGCTACGTAGCGGAAACGGGTGGAGCTTCCAAAAGTTGCTATACCTTCAATCCAGGATTGAATTTAAAATTCTTCTCCTGACCTACAAAGCTCTAAATGGTCAAACACCATCATATCTTGAAGAGCACATAGTACCTTATTGTCCCACTAGAGCAGTGGTTCCCACCCTTTTTTCCTTGGCGCCCCCCTACTTATGTCTAAGAAAAGCTGACCCCCCCCCCCTCTGAAACCGAAGTTGAGGTAATTCTCGAGATAGAGCCTTACTTTCTTTTTTGATACAGAGGAGTTATCAGCACTTTTACGTTTCTCCACCATTTTTCATTCCTAAAATAGTGATGCCGTAGCGGCAGGAAAAATGAGGATGATAGCAACTAGCAGCTAACAGCTAGCAGCTAGCAGCTAGCAGCTAACAACTAGCAGCTAGCAGCTGACTTGACGACAGCAAGAGCCACAGGTTAAGAGGTCCCAGAGGTTTGGCCTACTAAGTAGCCTGCCTACAATTTTAACAAAATTTAACAAAAATATATAGTTTTTATACAGCCTTTTGTATACATTATATATTCTAGTGTATTATCATAATTTGTTTAACATGTGCAAATATTTTTTTTTTACCTCAACCCAGATAAAGACTTGCGCCCCCCCTGTGATCTTTGCCGCCCCCCTGAGGGGTCCCCGGACCCCAGGTTGGGAACCACTGCACTAGAGCACTGCGCTCCCAGAATGCAGAGTTACTTGTGGTTCCTAGAGTCTCTAAAAGTAGAATGGGAGCCAGAGCCTTCAGCTATCAGGCTCCTCTCCTGTGGAGCCAGCTCCCAGTCTGGGTTAGGGAGGCAGACCCCGTCACCACATTTAAGAGTAAACTTAAAACTCTGCTCTTTGATAAAGCTTATAGTTAGGGAGTGAGGAGTGAGCAGACACGGCACACCTTCTCTTCCTTACTTCTCTTTTTATTGCTTCTCGCCCCGCAGTTTCCCCCCCGATGTACTATTTAGTTCAACATAATGTTCAGGTTACGAATTATTGATAAAACATCTGTGACATTGTATAAATTTGAGCTTACACCCACTGTAGTCAGACTGAATCCGTCTTAACTGAGCTGAAACTTTGTCGCAACTTTTTTTTTATCCTTTTCGATACAGAGGACACCCACAGCAGCAGAATGACCTCATTATGAAAAGGTCCCACTGAAAGATTCTGTTTGGTCAATGTCAGCAAAAAGTCAACTTTGTAGAAGGTATTTAGAACAGAAACAAAGACTAAATATGGTTTCCATCAGAGTTGTTCCCGTACCAATATCAGTATCGGAAAAGAAACTTTAAAGTAGTTTCCCCCTGATATATAGGCCATTTGATAATTGATATTGTTAGCGATTATGTTTGATCAATGTCAACAAAAAAGAAAACTTTCTAAATGCATATAGAACATTTCAAGTATGGGTGGGGAAGAAAAGCAATACAGCATACTCTCCTCCTTGATAAAACTTAGTTAGGGAGTGAGGAGTGGCAGCGTTAGCCTAGAACGGAAGGAGGGTATATACAGTGCCTTGCGAAAGTATTCGGCCCCCTTGAACTTTTTGACCTTTTGCCACATTTCAGGCTTCAAACATAAAGATATAAAACTGTAATTTTTTGTGAAGAATCAACAACAAGTGGGACACAATCATGAAGTGGAACGGAATTTATTGGATATTTCAAACTGTTTTAACAGATAAAAAACTGAGAAATTGGGCGTGCAAAATTATTCATCCCCTTTACTTTCAGTGCAGCAAACTCTCTCCAGAAGTTCAGTGAGGATCTCTGAATGATCCAATGTTGACCTAAATGACTAATGATGAAAAATAGAATCCACCTGTGTGTAATCAAGTCTCCGTATAAATGCACCTGCTCTGTGATAGTCTCAGAGGTCCGTTTAAAGAGCAGAGAGCATCATGAAGAACAAGGAACACACCAGGCAGGTCCCAGATACTGTTGTGGAGAAGTTTAAAGCCGGATTTGGATACAAAAAGATTTCCCAAGCTTTAAACATCCCAAGGAGCACTGTGCAAGCGATAATATTGAAATGGAAGGAGTATCAGACCACTGCAAATCTCCGAAGACCCGGCCGTCCCTCTAAACTTTCAGCTCATACAAGGAGAAGACTGATCAGAGATGCAGCCAAGAGGCCCATGATCACTCTGGATGAACTGCAGAGATCTACAGCTGAGGTGGGAGACTGTCCATAGGACAACACTCAGTCGTATACTGCACAAATCTGGCCTTTAAGGAAGAGTGGCAAGAAGAAAGCCATTTCTTAAAGATATCCATAAAAAGTGTTGTTTAAAGTTTGCCACAAGCCACCTGGGAGACACACCAAACATGTGGAAGAAGGTGCTCTGGTCAGATGAAACCAAAATTGAACTTATTGGCAACAATGCAAAACGTTATGTTTGGCATAAAGGCAACACAGCTCATCACCCTGAACACACCATCCCCACTGTCAAACATGGTGGTGGCAGCATCATGGTTTGGGCCTGCTTTTCTTCAGCAGGGACAGGGAAGATGGTTAAAATTGATGGGAAGATGGATGGATGGAGCCAAATACAGGACCATTCTGGAAGAAAACCTGATGGAGTCTGCAAAAGACCTGAGACTGGGACGGAGATTTGTCTTCCAACAAGACAATGATCCAAAACATAAAGCAAAATCTACAATGGAATGGTTCACAAATAAACATATCCAGGTGTTAGAATGGCCAAGTCAAAGTCCAGACCTGAATCCAATCGAGAATCTGTGGAAAGAACTGAAAACTGCTGTTCACAAACGCTCTCCATCCAACCTCACTGAGCTCCAGCTGTTTTGCAAGGACGAAAGGGCAAAAATTTCAGTCTCTCAATGTGCAGAACTGATAGAGACATACCCCAAGAGACTTACAGCTGTAATCGCAGCAAAAGGTGGCGCTACAAAGTATTAACTTAAGGGGGCTGAATAATTTTGCATGCCCAATTTTTCAGTTTTTTATCTGTTAAAACAGTTTGAAATATCCAATAAATTTCGTTCCACTTCATGATTGTGTCCCACTTGTTGTTGATTCTTCACAAACAATTACAGTTTTATATCTTCATGTTTGAAGCCTGAAATGTGGCAAAAGGTCGAAAAGTTCAAGGGGGCCGAATACTTTCGCAAGGCACTGTATCTTACATAAGTTACTGCGTTTTACAGAATCATGTAAAAAGCTAAACTGCTAGCATTACAATAGATGCTACGAACAAATACATGCAGAGCATTAAACCAATTCTCTGATACATTTAAACAATGACATGATATACAAACAACATGCTTAGTCTCATCTTACTTCAAATCATATTCACTGTATGTTATCTGCACAGCAACACTCACATACTCAACTACATGTGCTCAACAAAACATTCACAAATACAATGGTGTTAAGAATTACCTGCCACAAATACCCTTCAATTCAGGCTGCTATACATGGTAAAACACGTTCACTTACAGTCATTGCTTTTCTAAGCATTACAACCAAGGATTGAAAGTTATGGCTTCTGGTGCTAGCACATTGCTTGCAAACAGAAGCATGAGGATGGGAGGCTTTTAAAAACTACCTATTGCCTACTTCCTGTTTCCTGCTTCATGTGTGCAACCCACCTGCATAGGAAAGTCCAATAGGTGGCATGATTTCCCATGATTCCAAGCAGAGGACAGAACAGCTGTGTTTTAGTTGTTAAAATAATGTAATGATGTAATATACGATTGGAAGTCTGCACAGGCTGTTTATTTTGAAAATATACCGGATGCTATATCTCTGGGGTCAGCATCCTTTTTATGAAGTGGAATTTGAATGTTCTTGTTAATCAGCATTAAGCCTGCCATCATCTACCAAGCCGGCTCAGACAGTGTTATTTCTTTCTCTTTGTTATGCATTCTGTGAAGAAGGCAACGAGTACTAGCCAATCAGAGGTGGAGTAGGACGGGTCTTCTTCGATCAACATTTGTCATCAAAACAAACGTTAATTTTGTCTTTACAACAGGTGCATCTGTGGGCTTCAAGGAGCTGAATCAAAATATAATCATAACAACTGTTTCATCCTGTTTTAATTGAAATTGTGTTGGAAAATAAAACAGGGATCATGATAGTCTCTACACATGTAAGTGTAAATATTAAAAGTATAAGAATAACTGTAAAATTATAAACAATTCCATAGACGTTATTAACTATAGTGTTGGCGCATGCCAGTTTGCCAATTGTAACAGTACACTTTGTTAATGACATTGCCACTGAAAGGTATGTAAAAAAAAAAAGGCCTTAAGTCCTGTCAAATCTGACTCCAATTCATTAATTCCCCCGCCTTCTTACGTCATACTTAGGTTTACCAGAACACAAGGATCAATCTGAGATGAAGAGTTCAGTTAAGCAAGTTTACTGAAGTCCAGCATTTAAATCACAACACACATGTGGATTCACAAAATGACACTAAGTTTCTCTAACTTCAGACACCAGTATACGGAGTTCAAGTCAGCAAAGTCTATGTCAAATTATGAACCCCCCCTAACCATTTCCCTAATGTTTTATCATCTTCCTTGAAAAGGCGTCCCTCTTCTGTCTCTGGGCAGATCTTCCAGCTCTCACACACATACAGACAGACCCAAGGGCCACTCCTGCATTCCAACTCTCTGCCTGGTACAGAAAAACATGTTCCTGAAAGTTAATCAAAGTTCTATCTAACTATCCTGTGTGTCCCTAGTCAATACATTATACAGGGAATACAACTTTAATACTGAAATTAACACATCTACATTATAGAATTATTTCTACGCCACACAGTTGTAAAGGAAGACTCAAAGATATCAAAAAAATATATATAGCAATATTTTGTTATATGAATGAATGAATGACATTTTTTATTATTATAGTACCCAAAAGTTTAAATATCTGCAATTAGTATATATATATATATATATATATATATATATATATATATATATATATATATATATATATATATATATATATATATATATATATAACGATACTTGGCTTCAGTGCATCAATATAGGATTGCCACAGAAAATATTGGGATATTATGAGGTATTAAATCCCCCCCACCCCTAGCGTTAATAATAATAATAGTAATAATTATTATAATAATAATAATACATTTTATTTATATAGTGCTTTCCAAGTTACTCAAAGACACTTTACAATAGAGCACATTAAAAGCAAGTGAAACAGTAAAACCAGCAAATAACAGCAGGTGCAATGTTATCTTATTACAGGGTTAAGGCTTATCTAAAGTGTTAGGCTTTGCTAAGTCATTTTAATGTGTCCAGATCAGTTCAATTACAGATGTGTATGGGTAGGGAGTTCAACAGGTATGACTGGTTAATGATAACTTACCTTTCATCATCGCTGGTAAAAGGTTAGGTATCATTAGCTGGTCACTCACCAAAACACCTGCCCAGTACTCCACTGGTTTTCACAACTAAATGTTTTGCAGAAGACTGTAGTTCTACATAAGTTTCCTACAAAATGATTTATGGGGGTCACCACCCAACAAAACACTCTTTAACTTTAGTTTACATTTTACCAAGGATAATACATTTACACAAGCTACGTATTTTTGACATTTGCAGGCCATAGATTAAAGGGTTGAAGATCGGTTGGCAGGTCAGAAAGTATAATGACAAAAAAATGCGCAACATCATGGGCACGCTGCTCATATCAAACCTACTCTGTACTATTTCAAAGAAAGAACCAAAGAAAAAGTTGAGCAGGGAAGCGAGGTGAGGTGTGCAGGTACTGACAGCTTTCTGTCTGGTCTGTTTAGAACCAGAAAAACAAACTTTAAGGATCTTCACGTATGTGTAAAGGATTAAACTGAGAGGACCAAAGACTAAAAGACATATGTAAATGAGTCCATAAATGTTGTTCACTGTGGTGTCAGAGCATGCCAGTTTGACAACAGAGTAGTTGTCACAATAAACTTTGTTAATGATGTTCCCACACAGTTGTAAAGGAGCACTTAAAGATATCAAGACAGCAACTCCAACAAATGGGTATAACCATGTTAGAGTAATAAGCACAGTAACCTTGTTATATGTCATACGTGTGTTATATTGCAGAGGATAACAGATAGCAAGATATCTGTCATAAGACAGGATGGATAAGTTATGAAATTGTATAGCTGCATATGCAAACACACAATAAATCTGCAGGAAACAGAAGGGAGCAGAAACAGTGTGAATGTCAGAGAGGATCTGAACCAGAAGGAATGGAAACAACCCTGTACTACCATACAGTTCATTTACAAACAGGCTGCACAGAAAAAGGTACATAGGTTCATGTAAGCTTCTGTTCTTACAGATAACAACAATCACCAATAGATTGGCACAGATAATTAAAGCATAAAACCCCATAATAATCAGGAAAAATAAGTATTTAAAGAGCCCAATACTAAAGTATGCACCAAAAGTGAAATATAAAACCTGTGTAGAGTTTATCATAATTAGAGTTTGGTTCACAACACAAACTTTCAAGTTTGCACAAGATGAACAATTGACAATGTTACATTTTCCAGGAGGTTAGCAGAAATCAAACTAGTTTAGATGTCACATTTATGCTCATTCTGGACTCACTGCATTACACCCAAGCAATATTCAGCCTGCAGACAGTAAAGACATCAATTCTTACTAAAACACAGATTCTCCAAACTTATCATTTACCTTATTTAACAGTTAAACATTGCATTAATATTTACATTCATCAGCTGTCTAGCTGCAGTCATGCTGTGGCTGCTTTGCAACTGAGATTAAACTCTCCGTCTGCTTCCTTTAAATCTTTTCAAGTCAGAGGGTGTGCACATTAGCAGTCTGGCCTCATTACCACGGGACACATTTAACTGATGTCTAAACTTATCCTCTAAACATACTGAAAAACAACATTGGTCAGTAAAACAAAATATAAGCAAACATGAATTGATACTTTATTTCCCATTTCACATGGCTGTAGTTGTTAATCAAATAGTGAATCAACAGAAAATGTATGGCAACTATTTATGATAACCAAGAAATCATTAAAGTCATTTTTTTTAAGATTATTTTTTGGGGCATTTTTAGGCCTTTATTTGGATAGGACAGCTTAGACTTGACAGGGGAGAGAGAAGGGGAATGACATGCAGCAAAGGGCTGCAGGTCGGAGTCAAACCTGCGGCCGCTGTGTCAAGGAGTAAACCTCTATATATGGGTGCTCGCTCTACTAGGTGAGCTAACCAGGGGCCCATTAAAGTCATTCAATATTAATAATAGTATTTAATTACAGCTGCAAGCAGCGATGGACGGGCCCTCACTCCTCTGCGTACGTTGGGGTTACCGCCATTTGCCGCTCGTTATGACGGTGCATTTGCGCGGCACTCAGACACTGCAAATCATCACCAATGAAAAGGGAATTTGCTGCTGAGTTCAATGATACCTCACACAAGACTCTATGTCATACAGTTCATTAGCTGTGACAGGGAGCATGGCTAAATTATAGGGTGCGGATCAAACCATCACCAATTAAAAAGGAAATCTCTGCTAAGTTCAGTGATACCTCACACAAGGGGCTAACTTAAACGGTTGACATGTTATGACAGGGGGCGTGGCTTAAGCATAGGGGGCTGGTCAAATCATCACCAATGAAGAAGGAACTCTCTGCTGAGTGCAATGATACCTCACACAAGACTCTACCATAAACGGGTCACCAATTATGAAAGGGGGCATGGCTAAGCACAGAGGAGCGGACCAAACAATCACTAATGAATAAGGAACTCTCTGCTGAGTTCAATGATACCTCATACAAAGGTCTACATCAAACGTATCATTAGTTATAAAATGGGGCGTGGCTGAAGCTTAGGGGACGGGTCAAACCATGACCAATAAAAAAGGAAGTCTCTGCTGAGTTCATTGATACCTCACATAAGACTCTACCCTAAACGGGTCACCAATTATAAAAGGGGGCGTGGCTAAGCACAGAGGGGCAGGCCAAACAATCACTAATGAATAAGGAAGTCTCTCCTTAGTTCAATGATACCTTACACAAGACTCTACGTCATACAGTTAATTAGCTGTGAAAGGGGGCGTGGCTAAAACATCAGGGGCGGGCTAAACCATGACCAATGAAAACGGAACTCTCGGCTGAATTCAATGATACCTCACACAAGACTCTGCCTTAGATGGGTCAGCATGTATGAAAGAGGGCGTGGCTTAAGCATAGGGGGCGGGCCAAACCATCACCAATAAAGAAGGAAGTTGCTGCTGAGTTCAATGATACCTCACACAAGGGTCTACCTTAAATGGTTAAAATGTTATGAAAGGGGGCGTGGCTTAAGTATAGGGGGCGGGTCAAACCATCACCAATGAAGAAGGAACTCTCTGCTGAGTTCATTGACACCTCACACAAGACTCAACCTTAAATGGGTCACCAGTTATGAAAGGGGGTGTGGCCTGAGTAAGTGGGCATGGTTAAAGTATAGGGGGCGGCTCAGTATCACATGTAGACCACACATTATAAGTTTCATGTAAATCGGATGATGTTTGTCATATAAGGTATATTTCCTGTTGCCAGCAGGGGGGCGCCATGACCAAACGTCAATTTTGGCCTGTAGGTGTCCTCAGGCCTGGACCGTTGTCAAGTAGATATGACAATGTGCACTCAAGTTACAACAACTTCTTTGTTCATCGCTAAACACTCCAAATGTCTGCCACGCCACACCCACACGTCTGACGAAAAGTTTTTCTGTTAATAACTTTTCATCTTTAAGGTGTTGAGAAGATCCCGACCAAGTTTGAAGTCCATCGGATGAAATCTCTAGGAGGAGTTCGTTAAAGTATAGCACCTTGACTTTTAGGCCTACTTCCTGTTGCCACTAGGGGGCGCTATGACTTTAAGTAAATATCGGCCTTTATTTGTCCTCAGGGTTGGACTCTTGTGAATCCTGAAAAGTTTCGAGCCAATCGGACAATGTACACTCGAGTTACACCCACTTCCTGTTTCGGCGGCGAAACGCACAAAATGACCGCCCTGCCATGGCCACGCCCTATGACAAAAAGTTTTTCTTTTAACAACTTTTCATCTTTAATGTCTTCAGATGGCACAGACCGAATTGGAAGTTGATCGGATGAAATCTCTATGAGGAGTTCTTTAAAGTACGACATGTGAAAATGGGTTAGGGTTAGGGTTAGGGGTTAGGGTTAGGGTTTCGAACATTGAAATCAAAATGGCGAACTTCCTGTTGGGTTTAGGGTATGGCTCTAATTAAGTTTTTTGTACATCTTTATATGTTACATATGTTTACCAAGTTTCGTGAGTCTACGTTAAACACACAGCCGGGGCTCAATTTTTTTTAACTTTCTAGGGGGCGCTAGTGAGCCATTTTTCTGCGCCTATTTCCGAAACCCTTAAAATACGTAAAGCTTCGGCAGACTTGATGTGCCCGCCAATTTTGGAGTTTTTGAATATGTTAAGCCCCTCAAAAAGCCAATTTACCTACAGAAAATAATAATAATAATAATAATAATAATTCCTTCAGTTCCAATAGTGCCTTCGCCGCTGTCGGCGCTCGTGCCCTAATAATAATTCCTTCAGTTCCAATAGGGCCTTCGCAGCTTTCGGCGCTCGGGCCCTAATAATTGAAGTAATATTGTTTATACTGAATATAGAACATTTTATACAAAAAGCTGCAATATAATGTGGTTTAAGGACCACAATGTTGGGTGAGTGGGGTAGCAACCTTACTATAATCACGGATGAACCGACGATAAAAGTTGGCAAACCAGAGGAAACGCTGAGGCTGCTTCCAGGAAGCGGGGGTCAGCCACTCTGTCACCGCCATGATTTTGTTGGCATCTGGTCTCAGCTGTCCTTTCTCCAGAATGAAACCCAAGAAACTCACACAAGGGGAATGACATTCACACTTCTCAGCTTTCACAAATAATTTATTCTCCAGCAGACGCTGCAGCACCAACCTGACATGCTGGACATGTTCCTCCATGTTCTGGGAGAAAATCAGAGTGTCGTCCAAGTAGACAAAGATGAAGCGGAAGGAGATCATTGACAAGAGCTTGAAAAATAGCTGGGCCATTGGTGGGACCAATTGGCATGACTGAATATTCAAAGTGGCCGAGCGGAATGTTGAAAGCTGTCTCATCCCCAGCTCGGATGCGGATGAGATGGTACGCATTTCTTAGGTCTAGTTTGGTGAAAACCTTAGCTCGATTCAGGGGTTCAAAAGCAGGATCAATGAGAGGAAGATAGTACTTATTCTTCACAGTTATCTCATTTAGGCCGTGGTAATCAATACAGGGCCAGAGAGTAGAGTCCTTCTTTTTTACAAAGAAAAACCCAGCACCCACAGGGCAGGAAGAGGGGCGGATATGACCAGCAGCTAACGAGTCAGTGGTATATTTCTCCATGGATTATCTCTCTGGCTTAGATAGGTTTTACAACTATTGAGAGGGAAGTGGGGCACCAGGAAGAAGTTCAATAGCACAATCATATGGTCGGTGTGGGGGCAGAGAAAGTGCTTTCTGTTTGTTGAAGACGTCACCTAAGTCGTGATGAATGGAAGGTACTAGAGTACGATCTGGTGGCTCAGATAGCTGGGTGCTAGGGACATGGCTGAGGGCAAGTGCTGACTGCAGGCAGTGTGAATGACAAAAAATGCTCCATCTAGCTACTGAGTGTGTAGACCAGTCAATGTGTGGATTGTGTAGCTTTAACCATGTCTGGCCTAACACAACAGGGGAATGATGTGAGGAAATGACCAAAAGTTTAATTACCTCTCGGTGGTTGCTAGACAGAAGAAGGTTGAGGGGTGCTGTGATGTGAGTGATGTGTGCTAATAAGCGTCCATCCAGATCATTGACATCCTTGGGATCCGGGAGGAGTTCCACAGGCAGTCCAGCCATAGTCACTAGAGAGGAGTCGATGAAACTGACATCAGCGCCAAAGTCTACTAGGGCCATCATGGAGACGGACCCCCGGAACCCAGGATGTAGGCCTCCAGCTGTACGCGGTTATGAGGGACAAGGGTAGGATGTGGTGTGGCTCACTAGGATCCCTCCTCTCACTGATGAGCCGGGCCCGTGATGAGACCAATCACTGTAGTGTCATCTGCAAACTTGACAATGATGTTAGAACCATGTAGAGGTGTGCAGTCGTAGGTGAAGAGGGCTCAGCACACATCCCTGTGGTACGCCGGTGTTCAGGGTGATGATTGAGGACGTGTGATTATCTCACCTAACAGACTGAGGTCTGTTGGTTAGGAATTCCAGAATCCAGTTACAGAGGGAGGTATTGATAACCAGTTCACTGAGTTTGGTGATCAGTTTGGAGTGGATTATGGTGTTGAATGCTGAACTAAAGTCAATGAACAGCATTCTCACATATAAACAGTCTCACAGTAGGTGTTGCTATTGTCAAGGTGGGACAGGGCAGAGTGAAGTGCCATAGAGATGGCATCCTCTGTGCTCCTGTTCTGACGGTAGGCAAATTAGAAGGGGTCCAGTGAGGGTGGTAAGCAGGTCTTGAGATAGGCCAGGATCAGCCTCTCGAAGCACTTCATAATGATGGGGGTGAGTGCAACTGGACGGAAGTCATTAAGGCTTGTTGCTGTGGAGTGTTTTGGCACCGGCACAATGGAGAGGTTTTAAAGCATGTGGGGACAGCTGCCTGGGCTAGTGACAGATTAAATATGTCAGTCCAAACCTCAGTCAACTGCACAGCAAAGGCCCTGAGTACACGTCCGGGGATACCATCAGGACCAGCAGCCTTTCATGCATTAGTCCTGCTCAGTGCCACACACGCATCATTGGTGGAGAGTGTGAGGGGCTGGTGATCTGCAGAGACCACAGCCTTGATGGGCACCTCCTTGTTGTCCCTATCAAAGCAGCCATAGAAGTGATTCAGCTCATCAGACGAGGTGTCGGTGACAGAGGGTGTGGAGTTAGTAGTTCTGTAATCTGTGATGGCCTGGATGCCTTGCCACATGCGTCGGGGGTCAGGGTTTTTCTTGAAGTGATCCTCAATCCTTAGCTTGTGGTTGAGCTTGGCCTTTTTGATGCCCCTTTTCAGGTTAGCCCTGGATGAGCTATAGGCTTGAGCATCACCTGATCTGAAGGGAGCAGCTTTGTATACATCAGCCATATTTGTGTAGATTTGGTCTAAAATCTTTTCTCCTCTTGTAGGGCATGTTGGGTATCCGTAGGTGTACAGATCCAATTATTGGCAAATTATCAAAGATGTTTTATCAATATTAATAAAGTTATGAATATGGTTATTAATAACTTTATCAAATCAACAAACAATCAAAACGGGGCACCACCCTGGAACTTCAGGGGCCAATAACCAAGCTGTGATATATATAGTCGATATAGAATAGTCTCATTAGGTGGTATTCCTTTAAAATACAGATCTTAACTTGGTTAACTATCTGGTATTCTTTAAAGGAACAAAAGGAAGGGTGAACCCAAGCAACAACCTGTTTAACCAGCTTATTACAATAAGTATACAAATAATCACAGACAACTGCTAATTAAAGTATAGTAGAATTTATTTAACTTCAAAATCATCAATGGCCAATCGATAATTCTTCGATCAATCAAAACCAATATACCTCTTTTATAAAACTACAACCAAAAGCAAAACAAAACAAACCAGTATGTGATCTGAGGAGACACGTCTATGTCTGTAGGAGTGTGTGTGAGAGAGTGCGAGGAGGAGGGGGTGTCGAAATGTAGTCTAGCCCAAAGACTACAAAAAACTATTTAGCCTCAAGAGGGCGGTAGTGGTGCTGGGCGCAGCGCTGTATGGCTAGAGCAAGCCGGTTAGCTTTCAGGCTAACGTCTTACAGACCAAAGAACACACTAGCTACTTTGCTATGGGCTAGCGGTTTAGCTATTCATGCACATGTTTGTGTGTGTGTGTGTGTGTGTGTGTGTCTGTGTGTGTGTGTGTGTTTGTGTGCGTGAGGTTAGTGAAAGAGGAAAGAAAGCCCCTTGGGAAAAGAAAGACACTTTGAAAAACCTGATTATTTCACTCAGTACAATAACTAAAACTCTGTGAAATGGGAGTTAGCAGGTAGCAATTACAGCTTTAACAACCTAGCTGCAATATCAACACAACATATCAACAATGCACCGTGATCAGAGTATATTCACAGAAATAGATTTAACTCAGCGGTCACAATTATAGATTAATAAATCAAACGTGCAGCAGTAGCGTTATCAATCAATCACATTAATGGTAAAGCAATGGCAACATTAGCCTTTACACATTAATAAACATATTATGTTCTATCTCTGCCCAGAACACTAAGCCTTACTGTATGTAATCCATCAGTCCGTAGGTTTCCATGAAAGAACAGAACCGGTCCATGTTGTTCGTCAGCGGCCACGGAAAAACTTTCCCTCCAAAAAGGGCAGAAGGAGGGGAGCTATGTCGACTTTGCATTTTTCATAGGATCCACGATGCTCTTTGGACACCGAAATTAAATCCACTTTCTCCACAAAATAGAAGTTTTAGCACAAGCGCTTGTATGCCTCCTTTCAGCAACGGGGTTGCAATGGAAGGTATTTTTTTGGTGGTTAGGCTATTTATGGCTCAGGTCCCCTGACCTGGCTCCATGCTGTTTTATGGTCCCAGGAGCCAATGGGAGATCAGAGTTCTCGGACCTGGTGGCCATTTTGTACAGTAACACTTACGTGTGACCTGCAGGCTGTTGTTAGAAAATGGGTGATGAACCCTCTTTTCTGAGAAGACATGGATTGGAATTTTCCATGTAGGCCCTTCTTTGTCTCAGGCCCATTGTCTCTGAGCACATGTTGGCCGAAAATCCTTTGTTTGAAAAAGATAATGTTTAACCCACTAGTGGATGGTTCCAACAGGCATGACACATTTTGATGGAATTTAGTCAGTACAGTCTATAAATTTGAGTGGTTGAAGTCACCCCCGACAAAGTAGGCTGCCTCTGGATGCAGAGTTTGTTGTTTACTGATATCAGAATGCAGTTCTTTCATGGCAATCTCAGCATTAGCATACGGTGGTATATAGGCCGCTGTTACTACAGTAGATGTAAACTCTCTGGACAGATAAAAAGGTCTACACTTAACCATGAGATACTCTAGGTTAGCTGAGCAGTGACTCTCTGTGATGGTGGTGTCCGTGCACCACGTTTTGTTAACATAAATGCACAAACCCCCACCTATGGTCTTACCGGAGTCTTCAGCTGTTCTGTCCGCATGGAGGAGGCAGCGTCCAGGTAGCTCGATAGTGCTGTTGTGTATTCCACTGTTAAGCCAGGTTTCTGTGAAAATCATGATGTTGCAGTCCATAATAACTCTGTGTGTGGTGATCCGCAGCCACAGTTCATCCATTTTGTTCGCCAGCAAGCAAACATTGGCGTGGAAAAGGCTTGAAAGAGCGAATTGATGTGGAGTTAGCTTTAGTCTTGCTGAAATTCCACCGCGAGACTCTGCGGCAATGTTTGCATGTCCATTTGGTCGGTGTCGGGCTGTTCGGAGGTGCCGTTGGTTTAGTGATCTCTGGAATTATGCTAATAACGATATCAGAATTGCAGGAACCAATGTCCAAAAGTTCCTGTCAGGTGTATGATATGTATGCTAAACTGTTTTTACCGAAAACACTTGAGATAAACAAGCCTATTACCACTAATTTGCAAAATCTGGAGAGACACGAAGTGTCGCGATGTGCTCGCACCACCATCTTGCTCTTTATCCTTACGTTATATGGCAAACTTAATTATGGGTCAGCCCAGTGCTGTTAACTGTGGTTAAAACAATCAAACTAAGAAGAACCTTAATGAGCATGTTGTGTTATCAATACATTAGGTCTCTGCTGCATTAATAAATATCAATATTACCTATTGTACCTTTAAAAAATATCAACAGTGACTAGAATAGGGTAATAACAACACAAAGTGTTGATTTATTAAATTAAAGCGATGGACATGTACATCATGCTCAGTTCAGAGTTTCTGTTAAAAACATTTTGAAGTAGCAGCCCACCGTTGGACCAACTGGACTTTGGGGTCAAGTGTACTCTGGTCCGGCCCAGAATCGGATGTAAAAGCCCCCCTCCTGAAATTTGTGTAATTCCAAGATTTATTTGGTGCATACTAATGTATCACTCAATGTTTCTTTGGGTATAACCACCAGAACCCCCCCCCCCCCCCCTCCTCCCTCCCTCCCTCTTAATGTCTCCCCCCCAAAGGCCCATTCTGAGCCAAGAAAAATCCTAAAGATAACAAACACACAAAAAAGTCCATGTCCCCAAAGGAAAACATTATCATCTGTTTTATCTTTGAAATATACATTTTCTTTGTTTGTTCATCTCACTTCAATTTATCTTCTTTTCTTTTATTATTCTAGTACCCAAAAGTTAAATTCTCAAGTGCAATTTGTATTTAAAAATAATAAATATCTGGCTTCTGCGTATCAATATGGTATTGTCACAATAAATATCGCTATACTATGCTGTATCCATTTCCCCCCCCACCCCTAGCATTAACAGTAATAATACATTTTATTTATATAGCACTTTTCAAGGTACTTGTTAGGATAATTTTGTATCAAAGAATGGACAAAATCACTGGAGTTCTCTTAAAATTTAATTTACTTGCATCAAGTAGTCAGTTTTACAGCACTCACAGCAAGTACAGAAAAATGACTGAAGATTTGCTCACAACAGTCTCTTTTTAAAGAATCAGGGAGTAATATTACAAAAGAGATACTGTCTTCATCTCTGGTCAGGCCTGGCATCTCCACATGACCTTATGGGCATTCTGTGCTTTTCACAAGGTCAGTGGCTCTCATGATTATCTCGTGGGAGACAGAAATAGTTTGCGCACAGATGAAGCAAATAGTTTAACAGTAAAATGAAGTAAGCATAACTTTTCTAACAGTACTCAAAGACACTTTACAATGAAGCACATTCAAAGCAAGTAAAACAGTAAAACCATTTCCATTTTACATTCCCAAGTTTCATTATATTCCCTTGAATATGGGCGGTTCCTTGGATGAAAACTATCTCCATTGGTCCGTCGTTGCCTAAAAGAAGGCGTTATTTCCAAATCCATGTGTTTTGAGGTTAGATCCGGTCACAAACAAGATCATACCAGACGGCCCCCAGACAGAGACAACAAAAGTTCTTCCTGCCGTGTGAACGAAGAGCTTCCTCCTGTATGCTAAGTGACATACATGATCTAATTAGCACAATAAGCTGCAGACGGCAGGATGTTGATTGGGATGCAGTTGTCCTGCCTAACTCAGCTGCAGCGTACATTGTAACATGAAAACATAAAAGTTCACTGATATCAAAGCTCAACATTGTTTTAACGTTTTAAACTCAACAATGGCCATTATTTCTAGTTTCTACATCATTATCCAAATAATGTATCGACAGGGGTCTGTTAAGCATCAGTTTACGTTTTACCAAAGATAAGACTTTTACATAAGCTACGTATTTTAGACATTTGCAGTCCATACATTAAAGGGTTAAAGACTGGTTGGCAGGTCAGAAAGTATAATGACAAAAAATTTCGCAACATCATGGGTACACTGCTCATATCAAACCTGCTCTGTAATATTTGAAACAAACAACCAAAAGAAAAGTTGAGCAGGGAAGCAAGGTGAGGTGTGCAGGTACTGACAGCTTTTTGTCTGGTCTGTTTAGAACCAGAAAAACAAACTTTAAGGATCTTGATGTAGGTGTAAAGGATTACACTGAGAGGGCCAAAGACTAAAAGACAAGTGTAAATGAGTCCATAAAGGTTATTGACTCTAGTTTCAGAGCAGGCCAGTTTGACAATAGAATAGTTATCACAGTAAATTGTGTTAATGATATTACCACACAGCTGTAAAGGAGCACTTAAAGATATCAAGACAGCAATTGCAAGAAAAGGGAATGACCATAGTAGAGCAATAAGCAGGGCAACCTTGTTAGATGTCATATGCATGTTATATTGCAGAGGATAACAGATAGCAAGATATCTGTCATAAGACAGAATGGATAAATTATGAAATTGTACAGCTGCATATCCATACAAACAGAAAATCTGCAGGAAACAAAGAGAAGCAGAAATAGTGTGAATGTCAGAGAGGAGCTGAACCAGAAGGAATGGAAACAACCCTGTACTACCATACAGTTCATTTACAAACAGGCTGCACAGAAAAAGGTACATAGGTTCATGTAAGCTTCTGTTCATACAGATAACCACAATCAGCAAAAGATTAGCACAAATAATTAACATATATAAAGATATGATAATAATAAAATATAAATATTTGAAAACCCCGGTGTCAAAATAGGCACTTAGTGTGAAAAATGAAACCTGCGTAGCGTTTACCATGATCCTCCTGACTCTGAAAAACAAAAATTATAACATTTTACAAGATAACTTCGTGTTACATTTTGTTAAAGGATTTCTGAAAGTTTAGTTAAACCTTTAAAGCTTTCTTCAGACTGTGTACAGATATTCAATAGCATTGATCACAAACAGTATTCAATCAACAAACAGGAGAGAAATTAATTCCTCATACTTACCATTTCCCAAGTATGTGTTGTAATACTAAAGGTAAGACATTACACAACAGTTTATGACATTGCGTGAATCCTAACACTCATCTGCTTCTGTTGGACTGTGAGTCCGTCCTAACTGAGCTGAAACTATGGTTCTGCATCTTTTAACCTTTTCAAGTGAGGTGACGCCCACAGTAGCAGTCTGACCTCATGATCAGAGCACCTGCTCGTTGTGGCAACAAGTAGGTGCTTGTTTCTAAGTGATGCTTGAAAAAAATAACACATTTACACAATAACATAGCGCCATGAAACCATAAACATCACTGACTCTACCCAGTTTGCTGCTTCCTGTTTGGTGCAGGTGCCTGTAGCACAAGAGTAGAATGAAGAAATCCAGGATAACTGAAAAAGCGCGGCTTGACTTAGTCTCATCGTGGCTTAATCAGTTGCACGTTTGCCGAGCCAGGATGAGAAGGTGAAGCCATGTCAAGCCAGGTGTAGATAGCTGGGATAAGTGCATGTCCACGGCTTTCTTAAATAGACCACGGTATTGATCACAGATTTACTGATGCAGAAATGGAGAAGACGTGTGCGGCATATGTTTAACCAACCCGTTCTCATTCCGAACTCGTAAAATAAGGACGTTTTGACAGTGGCTGTCAACGTCTGATGGGACGTAAAAGGCGTCCTTCAGCGTACTTGTGCAACGCACCAGGGAGAGCAGCAGTTAGATAGGATTTAGTGAGTAGTGTGTAAGGGCAAGTTTTTGCACTGGGAGGTTGGGTGGATGGGTCAAACACAGGACTTTCACCCAGGAGAGCAGGGTTCATGTCCTGTTCGTCACGCTTGTTATAGTTGCATTTTTATTTTCTCCCGCGTGTCACAGAACCGTACGCCCACCCACCTTTTCCTTAACATAACTACATCAAAAGGGACAGCAATAGTCCCGACCAAGCACGTTTACTTATAGCGCTAAAGGAGACTTAGAACGACATTCGCGTCAATAAGAACGACAAAGGCACCTAACCAAATGTCCCTATTTTACGAGATGGGTGTGAGAATGTGTTGGTTTAACCCGCTGAGCAGCAGCTGTTAATGGAAAATTACGAGGAGGTGAAACATATAATATGCAAAAGGGGAAATACGGCTGTTGTTATCAGACAGAGAGAAAAAGCCCAACAGACAAAACAACCAACTGAATGCGTAAGGATTTAAAAAGATCTACTTAGGACCTACTAGTCACTCCACAATTTTACAACGTTATACACTTGCTTTTAATCTGCTTTTGTGTTGGTTGTATTGCTGTATCTGTTTTTATGTTCTAAATGTGCTTGTTTTACTGTAAAGTGTCTTTGAGTATCCTGTAAAGCACTGTATAAATAAAATGTTTTATTATTTAGCCTACTTTGCCTTAAAAGTGAGCAGAGGGAATTCATCTTCCTCGGGCAATTTAACCTAAGGACTATAGGCTTAATTTCAAACCCTTATTCATAATGAGAGAATATGTTTTACAACCATATCCACAAATCTCTATAAGCTATAATTCTAAATATCTTTCTACAATTAATGTTCATACAGAACAAACATGACTGACAAAAACTAGAAAAAGAAGAAGGTGACTTCAATACACATTGTAAGCATAGCTGTAAAACAATATAGCCTATTATTTGTTATGGTTTTGGGTATTTTGTCTTGTATTTTTGTTGCCTGTTTAGTTATTTCTGTATGTTTCCTGTGTTTGTATATTTATTCTATATTTTTCTGTTGTTGTAGATTTTCCTCATGTTGTGTATTCCCCGGGTTATGTTCTATTTCCTGTTTTATTTTGATAGTCTGTGTTCGATCTTGTCTTGTCTAGTTTTACTTTCTGTTTTCCCGCCTTGTCTGATTGTCCTGCCCCGCCCTAATGTGCTTCACCTGTTGTATCACCTGTCCCTCGTTTGTTCATTACCTCTTGTATTTAACCCCCGTGTTCCCTTTGTCTCTTGTCAGATCATTTTTGTATCCCCGTGCTGTCAGTCTGTGAGTCTTTTTGTATCCTGTTTTGCTCCTGCTTTTCTGTTTTTTTTCCCCTGCCGGACGTTGTGAGTTTTTCCAGTCTCTGTACTGCCGTTTTTTGTGTTATATTAAACTCTTACATCCTACCACCTCCTGCCTGTCCGCCTCTCTCTGCATTTGGGTCCTCTTTTCCTTGCTCCCTCATCACATTATTCATGTTTTTTTCTCACTCCCAAGCTCCAAGATGCGTGACAGCACCAAAATAAAAAGATTAAGAAGCTTTGTGGCATTCCAGCTCATTCTGGTCACGTTTTGGTCAGGTGCCATTGTCGTCGTTATTGACGCTAAAAGTCTCTTTTAGAGTCCGCTGCACAGTGTGGGAATAACTGTTAAACACGTTTATTTCGGATCAGAGCAGCAGCAGATTTAACACATCAGACTCAGATTCAATTTGCCTATTTGTCGTACATCAAGACATCAATTTTTTTATCCGATATACTGCTCAAGAGCCTATCGGAAGCCATTGTACTTCTGCTACCATCTACTATCTTTAGATGAAAAACATGTATTACATGGGTTAGGGTTAGGGTTACACGATGAAGCTTCGTGGAACCTAGGAGTACTCCTCAGGACCATACCCCTCCCAATCCACAAGGTACCGGAAACCATGGCCCTGCGTACACCGGGCCACCGCCCACGACCTTGGGCGGATGAGACGGTGGGCACAGAGGGCTGGTGGACACAGGATTAATCTGAGACAAATAAAAGGTGGGATGAACCCGTAGAGAGGCAGGAAGCTGGAGTTGCACATCAAAGGGGTTGACAATAGACAGAATCTTAAATGGTCCGATAAAATGAGGTGCCATCATTTTGGATTCCAAGTTCAGAGGAAGATCACGTGACTTGAGCCATACCTCTTGCTCGCGAGAGTAAGTGGGAACCCGAGAGCGGTGACGGTTGGCTTGCCTCTGCATCTTCAAAGATGCATGGGCCAGGGCTGTCCTGGCCTTCCTCCAAACTTTGAAGCAGCAGCGCATGTGTGTTTGAATGGAGGATACCGCCACTTCCCCTTCCTTCCCCATGGAGCTCCAGGACACAGGGTTGGCCTCCGTGACGCAGTGGAGCGTGGTCTCCATCTCCTGATTCGCTCTTTCGGATTGGTTTGGGGGTGGTATTCAGAGGAAAGGCTGGAAGTGATGGCTATGGGAATCACTTCAAGCCACATACTTGTGCTTACTGAAGACAGATGCCAGGTCATGATACATGTTGGGAACGGCAGAGAGGTCCACGGACTCCAGTGGGGGTAGAGATTCTGTACTGGCAGGGGTTAGAGCAGAATATAAACAGTTACAATGTCAAAAAGGGCTGTAGGAAACATTTTTAGCAGTCGACCAATCAATGTGCGGGTTGTGTTTGGACCAGGGGGGTCTGAGGGCAGTCAATTATGTGCAACTTGATCTTCTTCTGATAATTTCCTGAAATCCGGAGTAACACAGAACCAGTCTGATGAGTCACTCAAGCCAGTAATAACCCGTTAAGGGCCTTAGCCTGCAGTGGACAGTCAAGGGGAACAGTCTCAATATCCATTTGTTTGGCCAATTCACAATCCAAAAAACTCATCAACACCAGAGTCAATTACCTGAGATTTAATCAGGTAAGAGAAGGAAATCGCCACATTCTCCCATGTTACCACCGTAATGCTCTGGAGTAGGAACAAAAGGCTTTCTAATTTGCACTGGTGGAACAAGCAAAGCAGACGGACCGGAGGGAGAGGCGGCTTGCGTGGAGGGGGGTTTGTGTAGCGTTGACTTGAGTGGTTAGGGCAGATACTTGGTTTGTGAGGAGTTGGACCTGATTAAGCAACATCTGACTGTTATCGGAGATAGTCTTGAATAGTGTATCGTAATTTCAGGTGTGGGCTCTACATCTGCTAAACAGAACCCAAATGCAGACAGATGCAGAGCCAGGAGTGTGAATTTAACAGGTTTTATTCAAAGTACTCAAGTGTCAAGTCCAGGTTTCCAGGGGGGGAAAGGAAAGTCCAGGTTTCCAGGGGGGGAAAGGAAAGTCCAGGTTTCCAGTGTGGAGAAAAGGTCAGGTGAATTCCCAGAAAGAGCGGGTCTGCCAGAGAGAAACAGTAGGCTGGCTAGCGGGGGGTCCAGTGGTGGTGGTTCTGGTAGCAGGAGTCAGGATCCAATAGTAGCTGAGGCACAAGAGATGGGATCAGGACTGGCAAACATACAAGTAGACTAAACAAATAGGTAAAGGTTTGTCTGGAGCGAGACTACCTGTGGCAGTCTTGACTATGATCTGACACAGAGTGAAGGAATGACCCGGTATATGAAGCAGAGATTGTTTGTGATAGATGAGAAGCAGCTGGAACCCTGACTCCTGCACGCCAGACTCCACTCCTGCAATTAGGACAGAGAGAGGGAGGGAGAGAGGAGAGACAGAGAAGCTAACGAGGGGCAGCGGGCTTAACAGGACGGGACGGGTAAAATATTGCACATGATGTATGATTATTGTAATATTATTGCACTTGTGATAATAAAAGTAAGTTAATGGTTTGTCGTTTGTTGAGTGTTCTGATGGCTCATGGAAAGAAAGAGCTTTTCAATCAGTTTGTCCTTCCAGAGGGAAGCAGACTGAGCCGGTGATCCTGAATAACCAAAAGCAGCTGTTATAGATGAGTTAAGCCGACAAAACATAACTGTCATACGGCGACAACAGTTGAGTTTAGATGCCAAAACAACAAGGAAATATTCAAACATCCATTTCCTGGGTAAAAGTCTTATCAACCTTTCCTCGACATGAACTCCACTCCCCCACTTGAAAGCCCTGTGTCTTACTTTTAACATTCCAATATTTAAAATCATTTGTTTTGTTTGCAAAGAAAATGCTTATATATTTATTATTATTATTATTAAAAAGTTATTTATTTTCTACTTTTTAAGGAAACTAAAATGTGACTTTTTCTTAACTTTCTTTTCAAATAACATGTGCTGTGATTGCAATTGTTGGACATATTCAATAAATAACCAAAGATATGTTTGTTTCCTCTAAAGTATTTTAACATCACAAATAATCTGGAGCAGCTCGTACCAAAAGCAGCCGTTATAGATGTGTTAAGCCGACAAAACATAACAGTCATATGGCGAGAACGGTTAAGCTAAAACAACGAGGAAGGATTCGAACATCCATTTCCTGGGTAAAAGTCTTATCAACCTTTCCTCGACATGAACTCCACTCTCCCACTTGAAAGCCCTGTGTTTTACTTTTAACATTCCAATATTTAAAATCATTTGTTTTGTTTGCAAAGAAAATTCAAGTTATTCATTTTCTACTTTTTAAGGAAACTAAAATGTGTTTTTTTCTTAACTTTCTTTTTAAATAACGTGTGCTGTGATTTCAATTGTTGGACATATTCAATAAATAAACAAAGACATGTTTGTTTCCTCTAAAGTATTTTAACATCACAAAGTTAAGATATGCACTCTTTCATTAAAAATAAAATAATTCCTCTAATAGTTGAGCATGTTTACAGTACAAACCTTGACAGTGAAAAAAATAAAATAAAAAATCTTTCATTAATCATCATCAGGGTCAAATGTTCAATTAATCGTGACTTTAGGTAACATCGTCCAGCTCTGTAGGCCTGTTCTACATTATTTTACCAAAAGCAAGACTTCTACATATGCTACGGATTTTGGACATTTTTAGTCCGTACATTACAGGATTGAAGAGCGGCTGGCACGTAAGCCAGTACAATGACAGAAAAATGCGTAACATGATGGGTAAACTGTTCATATTAAATCTGCCTTGCACTACTTCAAAGAAAGTCCCAAAAGAAAAGTTGAGCAGGGAAAAAAGGTGAGGTGTGCAGGTATTTAGAGCTTTCTGTCTGGTCTGTTTAGAACCAGAAAAACAAACTTTAAGAATCCTCATGTAGGAGTAAAGAATGAGAATTATTAGACCAAATAATACTGTAAACATATACACAAGTCCATATATGTTAATGACGGTTGTGTCGAAGCATGCCAGTTTAACGATTGAGTAGTTGTCACAGTACACTTTTTCAATCGTGTTCCCACACAGCTGTAAAGGGACACTCAGAGACATCGTGACAACAACACGAAGTACACAGAATAACCATACGGATGCAATAAGCATGGCAACCTTGTTAGATGTCATACGAGTGTGATATTGCAGAGGATAACAGATAGCAAGGTATCTGTCATAAGACATGACTCCTAAGGTAAACAATTCTACATTTCCATAGAAATGTACAGAAAAAATCTGCAGGAAACAAAGAGAAGCAGAAACAATGTGAATGTCAGAGAGGATCTGAACCAGAAGGAATGGAAACAACCCTGTACTACCAAACAGTTCATTTACAAACAGGCTGCACAGAAAAAGGTACATAGGTTCATGTAAGCTTCTGTTCACACAGATAACCACAATCAGCAAAACATTAGCACAAACAATTAACATATATAAAGACATAAGAATGATGAAATAGAAATACTTGAAAACCCCGGTGTCAAAGTAGGCAACAAGTTTGAAATATGAAACCTGTGTAGAGTTGATCATGATTATTCTTTTGGTTGTTAAAGAGATTGTTAACAGTATTTAGTGGATAAACATATAACAGAAATTATACAACATTTTCTGGCAGCTTTACAAAGCTTTTTTGTGAAAGAAAAAACATCAATATAAAAATACACCTCAGTGTAATGCAGGTTGAGACACTGGATATATCTAACGTTGATCTGCTCACCTGCTATAGTCTCACTGTTATTCCCCCCCAACTGAGCAGATACACAGATTCTACTTCTTTTATTCAGAGAGCAGTCCGACGTCATCATCAAATCACACCCTGATTGTCTGTATTGATTTAAACTATTAAAAAACTATTACAATTATTGTTCTAGGGGTGCCTGGGTAGCTCGCCTGGTTGAGCGTGCACCCTATGTACAGAGGTTCAGACCTTGCTGCAGCAGCTGCAGGTTCAATTCCAATCTGCGGCCTTTTGCTGCATGCCATTCCCCCCTCCCCCTATTCCCCCCTTCATTGTCTTCAGCTTTCCTATGCAATAAAGGCGTAAAATGGCTCCAAATTTTGTTCACAAAGTTCTTAATATTTTTTCTTGTGGAGGCAATCTCTAGCTGACCAAGTGGAGTGTGGGTCTGCAGGGTCCTAGTGTCGAATCCGACCTACTGCCCTTTGTTGCATCTCATTCCTTCTCTCTCTCTCCCCCGTTTCTGGACCATCTACTATTCTATGTAATGAAATAGAAATAAAAAATAAAATCTTCTTGTCCTTTTAAATGAATTCTTCCGTAATAGTCATGAATAAATGTTTTGTGTGTTTAATGTTACAGTTTACTCCTTTTGGTGTGACTTGGATGTTACACGATAGTACAGGAACTTTTGACATTAGAGTTTTGTTTTACGCTCTTGTCCATGAAGTGTGTGCAAGCTCTGGCGCAAATCAGTCAGTTGAGAAGCTAAAGTTAGCTGAGTCGATGAGCTAATGTTAGCTTGTTAGTGTCTCTCAGTTCTGCTGACTTATTTATTATGCAGATTTTTTGTCTCTATTACGACTTGCATGACATTACAGAAGAAGTCAAGGGAAAAGTTGGCCCCAAAATGCAAAGTTTCCTCCAGGGCGGAGGGGAGCCACTAGAACTGGGCCGACTGCACTGGGCTGAGCCCGGCAGCCACCCCTGCCACAGGGCTGGTGATTTTTTTCTTCGTTTTTTATCATTATCCCCAATTATCAGCATTTCCGTCCTTAGCCACCCATCACATCTATCCGTAGGATAAGATGAATATTGTAGAACACTTGGGAGGGACTTTTGGGAGGACATCTACAGTTAAGATCACAACTCTTTGGAGGATTAAATACCCCATTAAAAACAGCAAATTCACATCTGTTCACATCTTTGCATTGACTTAGCACTACACAAAAAATTGGCTCTGCGTTTGGTGTGAACACAGCATTTGACCCAACCAGTCTACCCTGCAGCATTTGTGTGCATGTATCTAACTATAATATGTATTGCTCTCACAATTCAACAATGATCTAACGTTAAAAAAACTAATTCATAAATCAAAACTGCTCATGCCTTCTATTTTCTAGATGTTTATGCGAGTAATGCTTTGGCATGGCACACTTTAATTCACTTTGTGCCCCGCACTTTGATTAAAGAAAATAGAAGCCTGGGGTCCATTGTGGTTCTTATAACAGTGTGGAAATAGGCTTCTGGAGGTTGTTTTGTGGCTCTGGATCTCCCAGGAGTTACTGTAGGAGGTTCTGTGGGAGAATGGGGTGAAGCGGTCTCTTCTCTATTCCTGTACACCCAAAGCGAGAGCTGTGTCTGGGCTGTCAGTAGTGAGTCGGACCTCAGACTGGGCCTCAGATCCAAAGAAGGGTTGCACACTTGGGAAAAATGTATTTGGACTCGTATTGAAATAATAAACCAATAATAAACTTTACATCATGAAAAGTTAAACTGCTGTTTCAGTGTAACAAATGAGTACCAAATAAAGAATGGATTATATTCTAATATCAATTAATAAAGTACATCTAGTTTGGTACATCTGGTACTGAGAATATTAGTGTTGAACATTTCCCTTCAACCAGGGTTAGTGCTTTAATCTTTTAAAGAGGCCTGTGGAGGCTGGGAGATTGTGTGATATCACTCTGAGCAGTACCCTCTGATCATCAACAGCTGGAACGCTCCAGCTTCCTGCTGGTCAGCGTTATTGGTGGGGTTTCTTCTTCACGTTCAATTCCAATATGCGGCCTTTTGCTGCATGCCATTCCCCCCTCCCCCTATTCCCCCCTTCACTGTCTTCAGCTTTCCTATGCAATAAAGGTCGTGAAATGGCTCCAAATTTTGTTCACAAAGTTCTTAATATTTTTTCTTGTGGAAGCAATCTCTAGCTGACCAAGTGGAGTGTGGGTCTGCAGGGTCCTAGTGTCGAATCCGACCTTTGTTGCATCTCATCCCTTCTCTCTCTCTCTCCCCACTTTCTGGACCATCTACTATTCTATGTAATGAAATACAAATAAAAAATAAAATCTTCTTGTCCTTTTAAATTAATTCTTCCGTAACAGTCATAAATAAATGTTTTGTGTGTTTAATGTTACAGTTTACTCCTTTTGGTGTGACTTGGATGTTACACGACATTACAGGAACTTTTGACATTAGAGTTTTGCTTTACGCTCTTGTCCATGAAGTGTGTGCAAGCTCTGGCGCAAATCAGTCAGTTGTCGGGAAAGAAAAAAATGTCTTGTGCGGTGCTGACTTTTAGGCTTTTACAATGAGGCCGCATTCTCTTTGTTTGAAAAGGGCGCTAAGCCCGAATGTGGAATATGTGGTTTCCTTTGTTTCAGAGGTCACATGCTCTGAGATCTTTGTTTAACCCTTGGGTTGTCCTCGTGTCACGGGGACTTGTTTAGTTTATTTACTTTTCTTCTACGCTCGCGTTGTGCTCCGGGATCCCCGGGACCCCCGGGACCCTCGTGTGTATCATTTCACATCAACTGCTGCCGGCCTCGTCCTTCGGGACCCTGGTTTATTTTTTCGCTTGCTTATATATTTTCTACTACTCCCGCCTCGTCCTTCGGGTGCCGGGGACCCCAGCTTACTATGTACATTCACTCAGCGTCAACTGCCGCGGCCTTCAGGTCTCTGAGACCCGCCGTTTGTTTGCTTTCATTTTCTTGCTACCAGCCTCGCTGCCTGGTCCTACAGGTCCCCGAGACCCTGCCTGGGTGGGGTATGTGCGTGCATGTGTACGTGTGTGCGTGCCAGGGTGTGTGTGGGCGTGGTGCGTAACAGTATCTCACATCTCACACAGCACAAGTATCAAGGGTTTTTTATTCGGAATAACAGATTCAAGGTTCATTTCACTTCATTTCACTTCATTTCACTTCACATTCTCGTCGTCGTCGTCATCGTGTGGTGTAGGCCCGCGTGCAGCTCCCGCAGATGTATCTCTTGCAGCAGCTGCACACGGTGTGTGTTTTGCGCTCCGTCGGCTTCAGACAGAGCTGACACCTCTCCCTCTTGCTGGGCACTCTTTGTGCGCTCGGTTCCACATCCTCGTTGTCGTCGCCGCCCCCGTCGCCGCCACCGTGGCCCCCGTCGCCGCCGCCGATACGATCAAATACGATCAAATACAGGACGGGTCCCAGAGACCCAAAGGCCAGAGCCACGGTAATAGTGAAATACGATCAAATACAGGACTGGTCCCAGAGATCCGAAGGCCAGGGCCGCGGTAGTAGTGAAATACCATTGAATACTCGCCCAGGGTCCCAAAGACCCGAAGGCCAGGGCCGCGGTAGTAGTGAAATACCATTGAATACTCGCCCAGGGTCCCAGAGACCCGAAGGTCAGGGCGGCGGTAGTAGTGAAATACGATTGAATACTGGCCAGGGTCCCAGAGACCCGAAGGCCACGATAGTAGAGAAATACCATTGAATACCGGCCAGGGTCCCAGAGACCCGAAGGCCAGGGCCACGGTAGTAGAGAAATACCATTGAATACAGGACGGGTTCCAGAGACCCGAAGGCCGAGGCCGCGGTAGTAGTGAAATACCATTGAATACAGGCCAGGGTCCCAGAGACCCGAAGGCCAGGGCCGCGGTAGTAGAGAAATACCATTGCATACTGGTCCCCGGGACCTGAAGGGCCAGGGCCACGTGAAATGAAACAAGCGTGGGTCCCGGGGGACCCGAAGGCCAATGCAAAAAAGTCAAATAAACTGAATGGGTCCCCGTGACCCGATGGACAATACAAGGGTTAAGAGATAGTGTTTAACCACACACACACAGTCCCCCTTTTTGGTCTGAAGATCGAGTTGACGGCCTCAATCTTTGGAGCAAACCAAGGACTGAACAGTACATGGGTAAACGGTTACATAGTCAATGCATTCATGAATGGGTAAAAGTTCACAAGTCCATAGTGTTCATAGGTTGACTGAAGGTATAGCATCTGGGCAGACATTGAGGCAGCATCTGGGCAGCTAAACATAAAATGTTTGAATGATCAATACAGCTGACAGGAAACCACTGTTCTGTTCCTTGATTTTAGCTCAGCTTTTAACACCATTATCCCTGTCAAGGCTGTAGAACTCTCTTTTAGCCATAGGTGTTAATGATGTACTGTGTCAATGGATCTTGAACTTCTTGTCCTGTAGGAAACAATATGTAAAAATTCATAATAATGTATCATCAACAAGGGTTCTTAACACTGGCGCCCCACAAGGGTGTGTCCTGTCTCCTCTTTTGTATTATCTTTATACCAACAACTGTATATCCCACTCAACATCGGTTAAACTGTTAACATTTGCAGATGATACCACTGAAGTAGGTCTTCTCTCTGATGGTGATTAATCTGTTTACCAGGGTGAAGTAGTACAGCTGGTGAGGTGGTGTGAGAACAATAACCTAATCCTCAATACATCTAAAACCAAAGAGCTCATACTTGACTTTAGAAAGAAGGCAGCCCAGCACCTTCCCCTCTCCATAAATGGCCAGATTGTTGAGAGGGTCCCCTCCTTCCGCTTCTTAGGCACCACCACACTCCAGTCTCTCTCATGTGACCTGAACATCAGTCTCATTGTAAGCAAAGCCCATCAGAGACTCTACTTCCTCCGTCAGCTGAGAAAATTTGGAGTTAGCCAGAATGGCATGACGGTAATGCGACCAAGCAACAGCTAGAGAAAGTGGTGCGCAGAGCCTCCAAGATTATTGGCTGTAGTCTGCCTACCATAGCCTCACACTATGACACCAGAATCATCAAGAAGGCTAGAAACATCTCCACTGACGCCTACCACCCAGCACATCACCTGTTCACCCTTTTGCCATCAGGGAATAGGTATAGAGTGTCACCAGCAGAACATCACGCTTCAGAGATAGCACCTACCTCCAAGCCATACAACACTTAAACATGGCTTAACGTTTCAACGTTTTTCCCTGCGGTATTATGTACTTTTGGACTGTCCTCTCTGCACTATGGCTGCCCCCCTGCACTAGGGAAATTCCCATTTGCCATTGCACTATGAGCTCAGGCTTATGCTTCCTGCACCAAGCACTTTATGGACTGGTTCACAACCTGTTTACAAACTTTAATGTGCAATATGTGTTGTTTGTGTTCATGTCTGTGCATTTGATGTCAATATGTGAGGTATACGTGTACAATGTGTTGTTACGTCTGTGCATTGTTGTCAATTAGGTGGTATATGTGGGCACACCAAGACCAATTCCTATCAACTGCACTGTTAAAATGGCTAATAAACTAAAACTTGAAACTTGAACTTGATAACAGATCCTAAACCTTTGTCTTGTATTGTCGAGCTCTATCTCCACAGTGCTGGAGAGTAAGGTCAGGCTACACCATGGATACATTCTGGGAGAAAAAAAACACTCAGGGTTGTTTGCATTTCTTTAAACCAATCACAATGGTCTTGGGCAATGCTGAGCTCCGGACGCAGCGACGGTGGCTCTGCTAAATAGTCTCAGGAAGGAACTTGTTTTGGTGGAACTCTTGACACAATACAGTAATGTGAGCTATTTACATTAGCTGGATACATGGTTAAACCTCATTGGCCCTTACCAGTGTATTGCGGCACTGTAAACCCCATTGCTCAAATATATTAATTGGTATGATTACTGTAAACCTAAAACAAAACTGAGTGTTTAGACTTAAAATTATTCAATTTAATATTTTTAGTTGGATTTACTGATAATATTTGAGTTCGGCTTAATCAGTAGCCTACTGTAATCTAAAAATAAAAGTACATATTTAAGCTCTAATAACCTCAGACTGTTGAGTTTATAAACTCAAAACAATTGTGGCAACTGAATGCAATTTTTTTGATTCCTTCTTACACACTTCATCCACAGCAATCCCACCAATCGGTCCCAAAACATCCCAGTTAGAGATGAAATGCCGTAAACATATTCTTTGTAAATCTCTACAAGTTTTACCCAAAAATAACTTGTATAGAATATTTTTTGATTTATGTGTGTTAATGTTGTGTTAAAAGTAAGAAAAAAGTGGCTTTTCGTTTTTTTCTGATGTGTCAATCAACAATCAAAGACAGACACATGCAGGAAAGGAACATAGGCCTCACACTGAACATGCACCTGATGATGGTTAGGTAATCATGTAGCTCCATTGGGGTAAGAAACACCATCACCAATTTTGTTAACCATGGTATAGTTGTAAAGTTGTTTCATGGTCCCTCTCCTCTCTGGCTTTTTTTAATCGCTTTTAACTGCTCTTTAATGTTTTATGTAAAGCACTTTGAATTGCCCTGTTGCTGAAATGTGCTATACAAATAAAGCTGCCTTGCCTTGCCTCCTATAACAACAGTTATGTACTGACTGTCCACTGACCCACTGTTTACTGCTTACACTGTTTACCGGCTATATTAGCCCATATGCTAATATGATACGTGGAGTGTACCTGAACACATCGCAATGTCGACGTCATCCACAAGCTACAGCAGTCGGCGGGGAAGAGGCAACCGGCAGCTGCCTTCAACCTCCTACCCAACAGTCGGCTCTATAGCCTAGTTTTTATTATAATAACAAAGTGGGTAGCACTTTATAATAACTATCCATAATTCATAATTTATTAAGCACTAGTTAACTATTAATTAATCATTACTTATTAATTGTTCATACATAGTTCATCATGAGTAAAGCATTTGTTCACACAGTTATAAATGGTTTGTTCATAGTAAACCAGCCTATTAGTTAATGGTTTGTTCATCATTATTAATTAATTGTTCTTAACATAATTCATCATCAGTAAAGCATTCGTCCACACAGTTATAAATGGTTTGTTCATAGTAAATAAGTCTATCTTGAAAAATATGTTTGTAAGTAGATGATTTATACTTGATAGATAATGAAACAACCATTTGTAAATGAAATAATTTTCCCATTATGAACCAGTTGCTAACTATTGCTAAATGTTTTGTTCATCATTTGTAAAGCATTGCTCCTATGTTAATTCTCATAAATAAAGCATTTGTATACACACTCATAAATGGTTTGTTCATAGTAAATAAGGCTCTCGAAAATTATGTTTATAAATAGAAGTTTGACACTTAATAAGTATTGCAAAAAACATTGGTAAATTCAATATTTTTTCCCTTTATAAACTATTTACAAACTATTAGTAATTTCTTTGTTTATCATTTGTGAATCATAGTTCCTACATTCATTCTAATCAGTACAGCATTTGTAAATACAGTTAGTAAATGGTTTGTCCATAGTAAGTAAGGCCACTTAACTGTTTATAAGTTTATTTTTTTAATAATTCCTAAATTATGCATTAACCATTTGTAAATGAAGTCATTTTACCATTATTAACTAGGTACTCAGGAACGTAAAAGGTCGTTTAAAACTAGGAAGTTAATGATTAACAGACTATCTACAACTACATTTGTTCATGCCTTAAATAAAATGTTATGATTTAGAAAAAGGCCTAAACTAATAGCTGGGGTGTTAATACATCTGTTACAAATACTTACCAATAATGTAATTCAGGAGTTACTGCTCGTTATTTAAGTATATTGTCAGACCTGCCAACCTTGAAGAAATTTTATGAGTACAACCCCCCCCACACCCCGCACGCAGCAATCACCCGACAGCCCACCGCCAATATACGCTCCACCGTTGCCCACCCACCAGTGAGAATCCTATGAGATACCTAACGCCATACTACATAATATACACATAATATACTTTCACCAATCAATATCTATTAGTTACTCCATAACCATATACAAGTAGACCATAAATGTTATACAATTACTGCAACCACTCCCAACATTAAATTAAAAACAAACTGTTGTGCAGGAGGCATAGCCCATGGCAACTTCTTCCACCTGAAAATACACTGTTTGGCTCATCACTACCTTCTAGATTACAATAAATTATTATTACTGTGTAGAGGAATGGAGTGGATGAATGGCTGTACGTGTAGTGAAACTACGCAAATGTTTTCTTATATCCTGTCCAATATTTTGTGCCCATATATTTTTGTTAGTGTAACTAATAGGAGGCGGAGTGAGCTAATAAATATGCCTAAGTATTTCTATGTTAAAGATGAGAGTTAGACTAGGTTAACACATAGCCTTCTTCTGATTACTGAAGGGAAATGAAGTAGTCTAAGTAATGATTTACTCATAAAACAACTTTAAATAGGCCTAAAACACTACTAAAAAAGCCCAAGATTGAAGCCTGGCAGAGAGACAATTATAGGCTAATAGATAATATGGGCCAGATATTTTAAGATAGGCTTTTAAAAGGTTGACATGGGTGACATTGCATTATGTCAGTTACCATCACATTGGCCTAGCAAATAGCCATATTGTAATACATTATTGATTAATAGTTACTGTCATTTGAGAGTAATTAGTTATATTACAATATTACTGTCTCTGAATTGTAATGCTTGACACTACTTTTGACACTAAATAAAAGCGGAAGTATGACTTGGCTTGTGAATTTCACCACAGGGTCAACAAAGTCTCATCTTTATCCACTTTAATACATCATAATTTATTCATATTATTTTGTATTATTAATCTGACGCTGCAAAGTAAAGCTATAAAATAAATAATTACGTAAAACGTACAATAGTCTACTTG
Source organism: Zingel zingel (assembly GCA_023566125.1). Taxonomy (NCBI): domain Eukaryota; kingdom Metazoa; phylum Chordata; class Actinopteri; order Perciformes; family Percidae; genus Zingel; species Zingel zingel. The sequence continues at coordinate 43,353,676 of CM042316.1, read as the reverse complement.
ACTCTGAATTGTGGTGGACTAGAAGTAGCCTAAGTAGGATTATATGAAAAATATGAAAAATATATTAAAAGCACCTTAGAATTGAATCGAAGTAGCCTACGGTAGGCTAAAGTTACTTTCCACCGCTGACTAAATGTAATGATATTAGGTGTAGCAGGACTAAACATTAATTCCCGACATGTTGTTATCTGTCATTTGCTCGGTCACATTGCTGTCGACACCGACAGGACCCAGATGTTGTCAGTTACCGTCTCTGGTTCTGGCTCTGACCACGGAACAGTGACGGGACAGCTCGTTTTAACGCAGCGTAAAAAAACTCCGGAAAATAATGTCCATGTCGAAAATGCATCCGTCTGTGCAGTCATTTCAACCACCAGATTGTAAAGCGTTACTCCCACCACCGAAGGACACTATGAACTTTTTTTTCTTCTTATAATCCATTTATTTTTAATATCATTATATGTTTCGGGGGGTGGGGAGTATTTGTTTATGGGACTGTGTTCGTTACCTGTTGCCCCCGGTTGCCTCTTGGTGACTGATGTCTGTGTTGCACACGGTGCATAACGCATGATGAGGTAGCCTGGACATGTGGAGGCAAGGCATCTCTCCCGATAAGAAATTGTAAAGAACCTTTTTTTTAAGGCAGTTCAGCCATGGCATGCAAGCCTAACATCCGGCCAGCCTGGCTGGCTTGAATTGAATTGAACCTTCTTATACACTGTCTATGAATTGAACGTGCAAAGCATTGGCTATGGGTGGGCGGATGGTTAAAATGCAGCGCTCTGATTGGCCGAAAGCTTTTCACCCCACTTACACGCTGTGGCTCAGCGGCAGAATCAACGTCATAGATGTAGATTGCATAGAAACTGAAACCGGCGAAATGCCAGATTTAACAAAATGCGTACATAGAGCTGTGAATCGTGCAAGCGTACTTAAGGGTCAAAATGCGTGCCAAGTACGAAAAATGCGTACATGTTGGCAGGTCTGTATTGTGTGAGCCCATCTAAAGTGAGCACTTTCTATGCTTTACAAAGCATTTATAAATGAGTTGCAAAGGCTAACAGAACCTGGACACACACATGTATTGTTCTATTTGGACATGCCGAGATGTATGGTGGACAGAGAGTTGGCAGTGGGGACTCTGGTGTGTGATTTCATCATGTTTACTGTATCGTTTCTGTGTCAGCGCCATCAACAACAGCAGCAGTTATTTCCAACTGTACCACAACACAAGGCCAGACCAGAGAGGCGTCTGTGGACACTTGGACACTCTGGAGGCTCAAACCAGCTTTACTAACAGGCTAATTAGCACACTCTGCATCATGAGAGGACACTCTGCTGTTGCGATAATTACTGTTTCCAGTGTTTGTGCTCCTTGGTTTCAGCCCGTTGACCTCCGACTGGGCCTCAGATCCAAAAAAGGGTTGCACACTTGGGAAAAATGTGTTTGGACTTGTGTTGAAAAAATAAACCAATAATAAACTTTACATCATGAAAAGTTAAACTGCTGTTTCAGTGTAACAAAGCGACCCATAAAATTGTGGGTTCCACAACTGAAGGTGCATTAGATATAAGTAAAGTCAAGTCAAGTTTATTCATATAACCTGTTTCAAATAACCAGAGTTGAACAAAGTCCAGGTTTCCAAGAGGGGTCCAGGTTTCCAGGGTGGATAACAGGTCTGGTGAATTATGGGAAGGAATCCAGTGGTGGTGGTTCTGGTACCGGTGGATGGCAGGAGTGGAGCGGTAGGTAGCTGAAGCAGGAGTTAGCTTCCAATGGCAGCTGGTGGCAAAAGAGAAGGGATCTGGACTAAAGTAGACTAAACAGATAGGAAAAGGTTTGTCTGGAGCGAGACTACCTGTGGCAGTCTTGACTATGATCTGACGCAGAGTGGAGGAATGACCGGGTATGTGAAGCAGAGGTTGATTGTGCTAGATTAGAGGCAGCTGGAACCCTGACTTCCCCACACCAGACTCCACTCTTGCAATTAGGACAGACAGAGGGAGGGAGAGAGGAGAGAACAGAGAAGCTACCTAGGGGCAGCGGGTCTAACAGTACCCCCTCCCCCTCTACGGGTGCCACCTGGCGACCGACAGAGCTTGTCAGGATGCAGCCGATGGGATCCAGGATGAAGCTTTGTGGAACCTAGGAGTACTCCTCAGGACCATACCCCTCCCAATCCACAAGGTACGGGAAACCATGGCCCTGCGTACACCGGGCCACCGCCCACGACCCTGGGCGGATGAGACGGTGGGCACAGAGGGCTGGTGGACACAGGATTAATCTGAGACAAATAAAAGGTGGGATGAACCCGTAGAGAGGCAGGAAGCTGGAGTTGCACATCAAAGGGGTTGATAATAGACAGAATCTTAAATGGTCCGATAAAATGAGGTGCCATCATTTTTGATTCCACCTTGAGAGGAAGATCACGTGACTTGAGCCATACCTCTTGCTCGCGAGAGTAAGTGGGAACCCGAGAGCGGTGACAGTTGGCTTGCCTCTGCATCTTCAAAGATGTACGGGCCAGGGCTGTCCTGGCCTTCCTCCAAACCTTGAAGCAGCAGCGCATGTGTGTTTGAATGGAGGATACCGCCACTTCCCCTTCCTTCCCCATGGAGCTCCAGGACACAGGGTTGGCCTCCGTGACGCAGTGGAGCGTGGTCTACATCTCCTGATTCGCTCTTTCAGATTGGTTTGGGGGTGGTATCCAAAGGAAAGGCTGGAAGTGATGGCTATGGGAATCACTTCAAGCCACGTACTTGTGCTTACTGAAGACAGACGCCAGGTCATGATACATGTTGGGAACGGCAGAGACGTCCACGGACTCCGGTGGGGGTAGAGATTCTGTACTGGCAGGGTTTAGAGCAGAATATAAACAGTTACAATGTCAAAAAGGGCTGTAGGAAACATTTTTACCAGTCGACCAATCAATGTGCGGGTTGTGTTTGGACCAGGGGGGTCTGAAGGCAGTCAATTATGTGCAACTTGATCTTCTTCTGATAATTTCCTGAAATCCGGAGTAACACAGGAACAGTCTGATGAGTCAATCGAGCCAGTAATAACCCGTTAAGGGCCTTAGCCTGCAGTGGACAGTCAAGGGGAACAGTCTCAATGTCCATTTGTTTGGCCAATTCACAATCCAAAAAACTCTCATCAACACCAGAGTCAATTACCTGAGATTTAATCAGGTAAGAGAAGGAAATCGCCACATTTTCCCATGTTACCACCGTAACGCTCGGGAGTAGGAACAAAAGGCTTTCTGATTTGCACTGGTGGAACAAGCAAAGCAGACGGACCGGAGGGAGAGGCGGCTTGTGTGTGTGGGGGGGGGGGGGGGGGGGGGGGGGGGGTGTAGCGTTGACTTGAGTGGTTAGGGCAGATACTTTGTTTGTGAGGAGTTGGACCTGATTGAGCAACATCTGACTGTTACCGGGATAGTCTTGAATAGTGTATCGTAATTTCAGGTGTGGGCTCTACATCTGCTAAACAGAACCCAAATGCAGACAGATGCAGAGCCAGGAGTGTGAATTTAACAGGTTTTATTCAAAGTACTCAAGTGTCAAGTCCAGGTTTCCAGGGGGGGAAAGGCAAGTCCAGGTTTCCAGTGTGGAGAACAGTTCAGGTGAATTCCTGGAAAGAGCGGGTCTGCCAGAGAGAGACAGTAGGCTGGCTAGCGGGGGGTCCAGTGGTCGTGGTTCTGGTAGCAGGAGTCAGGATCCAATAGCAGCTGAGGCACAAGAGATGGGATCAGGACTGGCAAACATACAAGTAGACTAAACAAATAGGCAGAGGTATGTCTGGAGCAACCTGTGGCAGTCTTGACTATGATCTGACACAGAGTGACACAGAGTGAAGGAATGACCCGGTATATAAAGCAGAGGTTGTTTGTGATAGATGAGAAGCAGCTGGAACCCTGACTCCTGCAAGCCAGACTCCACTCCTGCAATTAGGAAAGACAGAGGGAGGGAGAGAGGAGAGACAGAGAAGCTAACTAGGGGCAGCGGGCTTAACAGGACGGGACGGGTAAAATATTGCACATGATGTATGATTATTGTAATATTATTGCACTTGTGATAATAAAAGTAAGTTAATGGTTTGTCGTTTGTTGAGTGTTCTGATGGCTCATGGAAAGAAAGAGCTTTTCAATCAGTTTGTCCTTCCAGAGGGAAGCAGACTGAGCCGGTGATCCTGAATAACCAAAAGCAGCTGTTATAGATGAGTTAAGCCGACAAAACATAACTGTCATACGGCGACAACAGTTGAGTTTAGATGCCAAAACAACAAGGAAATATTCAAACATCCATTTCCTGGGTAAAAGTCTTATCAACCTTTCCTCGACATGAACTCCACTCCCCCACTTGAAAGCCCTGTGTCTTACTTTTAACATTCCAATATTTAAAATCATTTGTTTTGTTTGCAAAGAAAATGCAAGTCATTCATTTTCTACTTTTTAAGGAAACTAAAATGTGAGTTTTTCTTAACTTTCTTTTCAAATAACGTGTGCTGTGATTGCAATTGTTGGACATATTCAATAAATAACCAAAGATATGTTTGTTTCCTCTAAAGTATTTTAACATCACAAAGTTAAGATATGCACTCTTTCATTAGAAATAAAATAATTCCTCTAATAGTTGAGCATGTTTACAGTAAAAACCTTGACAGTAAAAAAAATAAAATAAAATAAAAAATCTTTCATTAATCATCATCAGGATCAAATGTTCAATTAATCGTGACTTTAGGTAACATCGTCCAGCTCTGTAGGCCTGTTCTACATTATTTTACCAAAAGCAAGACTTCTACATATGTTACGGATTTTGGACATTTTTAGTCCATACATTACAGGATTGAAGAGCGGCTGGCACGTAAGCCAGTACAATGACAGAAAAATGCGTAACATGATGGGTAAACTGTTCATATTAAATCTGCCTTGCATTATTTCAAAGAAAGTCCCAAAAGAAAAGTTGAGCAGGGAAAAAAGGTGAGGTGTGCAGGTATTGACAGCTTTCTGTCTGGTCTGTTTAGAACCAGAAAAACAAACTTTAAGAATCCTCATGTAGGAGTAAAGAATGAGAATTATTAGACCAAATAATACAGTAAACATATACACAAGTCCTAATATGTTATTGACGGTTGTGTCGAAGCATGCCAGTTTAACGATTGAGTAGTTGTCACAGTACACTTTTTCAATCGTGTTCCCACACAGCTGTAAAGGGACACTCAGAGACATCGTGACAACAACACGAAGTACACAGAATAACCATACGGATGCAATAAGCATGGCAACCTTGTTAGATGTCATACGAGTGTGATATTGCAGAGGATAACAGATAGCAAGGTATCTGTCATAAGACATGACTCCTAAGGTAAAAAATTCTACATGTCCATAGAAATGTACAGAAAAAATCTGCAGGAAACAAAGAGTAGCAGAAACAATGTGAATGTCAGAGAGGACCTGAACCAGAAGGAATGGAAACAACCCTGTACTACCAAACAGTTCATTTACAAACAGGCTGCACAGAAAAAGGTACATAGGTTCATGTAAGCTTCTGTTCATACAGATAACCACAATCAGCAAAACATTAGCACAAACAATTAACATATATAAAGACATAAGAATGATGAAATAGAAATACTTGAAAACCCCGGTGTCAAAGTAGGCAACAAGTTTGAAATATGAAACCTGTGTAGAGTTGATCATGATTATTCTTTTGGTTGTTAAAGAGATTGTTAACAGTGTTAAGAGGATAAACATATAACAGAAATTATACAACATTTTCTGGCAGCTTTAAAAAGCTTTTTTGTGAAAGAAAAAACATCAATATAAAAATACACCTCAGTGTAATGCAGGTTGAGACACTGGATATATCTAACGTTGATCTGCTCACCTGCTATAGTCTCACTGTTATTCCCCCCCAACTGAGCAGATACACAGATTCTACTTCTTTTATTCAGAGAGCAGTCCGACGTCATCATCAAATCACACCCTGATTGTCTGTATTGATTTAAACTATTAAAAAACTATTACAATTATTGTTCTAGGGGTGCCTGGGTAGCTCGCCTGGTTGAGCGTGCACCCTATGTACAGAGGCTCAGACCTTGCAGCAGCAGCTGCAGGTTCAATTCCAATCTGTGGCCTTTTGCTGCATGCCATACCCCCCCCCCCCCCCCCCCCCCATTACTCCCTTCACTGCCTTCAGCCTTCAATGGCTCCAAATTTTGTTCACAAAGTTCTTAATATTTTTTCTTGTGGAGGCAATCTCTAGCTGACCAAGTGGAGTGTGGGTCTGCAGGGTCCTAGTGTCGAATCCGACCTACTGCCCTTTGTTGCATCTCATCCCTTCTCTCTCTCTCTCTCCCCACTTTCTGGACCATCTACTATTCTATGTAATGAAATACATAGCTTGTTTTTACGCATCGTGCCCACCACGGAGATGCGCCTCTCGTCAAGGAGCCGTTGGGCCAGCTCGTAGGAAGTGAAGAAGTTGTCGCACGTGACGTTGCGCGGGCCACTCAGCCCCTCGGTCACGTCCAGCACCACCCGGGCGCCCTCACAGACTTGCCCGTGTAGACCTGCACGTTCCACGCGTAGCTGGACCCGGCGTTGCAGGCCACCCACGACTTTAATCCGTACCTAGCGGGCTTGCTGGGCATGTACTGGCGGAAGAACTTTATGGACTGGTTCACAACCTGTTTACATACTTTAATGTGCAATATGTGTTGTTTGTGTTTATGTCTGTGCATTTGATGTCAATATGTGAGGTATACGTGTACAATGTGTTGTCATCCCAGTTAGAGATGAAATGCCGTAAACATATTCTTTGTAAATCTCTACAAGTTTTACCCAAAAATAACTTGTATAGAATATTTTTTGATTTATGTGTGTTAATGTTGTGTTAAAAGTAAGAAAAAAGTGGCCTTTCTTTTTTTTCTGACGTGTCAATCAACAATCAAAGACAGACACATGCAGTAAAGGAACATAGGCCTCACACTTAACACGCACCTGATGATGGTTAGGTAATCATGTAGATGATGCTTTGTTAACCGCCTGCTTGGACGTGGCTCATAATCAGTCGCTCCGGATCTCATCTCTCTCAGCGGCCTTCCAGGACACCGCGCCATGGGACCCAGCTGCCTGCCAACGCCCATCTTCTTGCTCAACACCGGTTATCAAGTCATCCTGGACTGAGGTGGTTTGGGGCCAAAAGAGAACCTCGATTAGGGCTCCATCGCCTCCTGCCCTCAGCCTCTCCAACCGTCTCATTGACTTGTCGGAGTCGGAACCGGTAGCGGCCGATGCGGTTCGCCGGGCTCGCCCCGCTTCAAAGCCAACTGGCTAGCCATCGTCACAGAAGAGGACTGCTACCGCGTGGCGAAAGCTTCTGAGGGATGCGATAGTCAGACGGTCCGACCTCTATTAAACGAATCATGGTCCATTGTGGACATAACGACATGGCCACTCAGATTCAGGAGTGTGGGCGCACAAGGCAAGACATTACCACTCTCATTGAGGCTTTAAAAAGCACTGGGAAGTCGGTTTTTATTTCGGGCCCACTTCCAGCTTTAGGTCCCGGATCATGCCTTTTTAGCAGACTACTCTCCCTTAACACCTGGCTCCAGCTCACATGCAGCATTCACAATATAGGTTTTATTGACAGTTTTAATCTCTTTTGGGAGCGTGGCTCCATGTTCAGCAGGGATGGGATTCATCCCAATACACGCGGAGGCCAGATGCTACGTGGAAATTTGCACCACGCCCTGCACACGTAGAGCTATAATTGACTGCTTGCATCCCGTAAACACTCTCACAAGCACACTGACCGGACACTCTCCCATAAGCTCTCACTCCTTTACAAATAACTCTGTTAACCCACAGACCAGCTATATCATTTCAGTTATAATCAATAATATCAGTAATCAGAGATACAGTGCTACACGCCCCTCTGTGCTCCCTTTGGAACAATCACCCATTCAGATTCCCATAACCACGGTGTCAGTCCCACGACTGAGACTGATTAAACCAAATGCTGAAAAAAGAGGTGCTATACTCAACAACCTAATTGGAATTAAAACAACCACTGCAGCGATAGAACAGAATAGGAAAATCAAATGTGGACTATTAAATATTAGATCTCTGTTGTCTAAAGCAATATTGGTAAACAAATTGATATCAGATTACCAAATGTATTTATTCTGCCTCACCGAAACATGGCTGGGCCATGAAGAATATGTTAGTTTAAATTAAGCCACTCCTCCCAGTCATAATAATACTCAAATTCCACGAGGCTCAGGCCGAGGAGGGGTAATTGAAGCCATATTTGACTCAAGAGTGTTAATTAATCCTAAACCTAAACTAAATTATAACTCGTTTGAAAGCCTTGTTCTTAATCTTCAACACTCAACATGGAAAACAGTACTGCCAATTATATTTGTTGTTGTTTACAGAGCACCAGGTCCGTATTCTGAATTTTTATCTGAATTCTCAGAGTTTTTATCATGTGTAATCCTTCAATCAGACAAAGTACTTATTGTAGGTGATTTTAATATCCATGTGGATGTTGACAGCAATAGCCTTAGTACTGCCTTCAACTCATTACTAGATTCAATTGGTTTCAGTCAGAGTGTGCATAAGGCCCTGCGCTGTTTTAACCACACTCTCAACCTTGTGCTGTCATATGGCATCAAAACTGAAGATTTAATAGTATTTCCACAGAATTCTTTACTATCAGACCATTTTTTAATAACAAATTCTTTCTACCCCACTATACAAAATTAAATAAAACCTTCTACACTAGATGTCTATCTGACAGTGATATCGCTAAATTTAAGGAAGATATTCCAACAGCATTTAACCCAATGTCGTGCTTTAATATAACAGAGGACCTTTATGTTCATTTTAGTCCCTCCCAAATTGATAATTTTGTAGACAGTGCTACGACCTGCCTACGGACGACTTTAGACTCTGTTGCTCCTCTCAAAAAGAAGATGATGAAGCAAAGAAGATGATGAAGCAAAGGAAACTAGCACCTTGGTATAACTCCCAAACTCGCAAATTAAAACAAATCTCATGAAAACTTGAAAGTAAGTGACGTTCCACCAAATTGGAAGAATCTCGTTAGACTGGCAAGACAGTTTGAAAACATATAGGAAGGCCCTCAGAAATGCCAGATCAGACTATTACTCATCATTAATAGAAGAAAATAAGAACAACCCAAGGTTTCTTTTCAGCACTGTAGCCAGGCTGACAGATAGTCACAGCTCTACTGAGCCATCTATTCCCCTAGCTCTTAGTAGTGACGACTTTGTGAGTTTCTTTAACACTTCATTACTAGATATGATCAATATGTCTTTATTAACAGGTTATGTACCACAGTCATTTAAAGTAGCTGTGATAAAACCTCTTCTGAAAAAACCCACCCTCGATCCTGAGGTCTTAGCCAGCTATAGACCTATATCTAACCTTCCCTTTCTCTCCAAGATCCTTGAGAAAGTAATCGCTAATCAGTTATGTGACTTTTTACATAGGACTAGTCTATTTGAGGACTTCCAGTCAGGATTCAGAAAGCATCATAGCACAGAGACGGCACTGGTGAAAATTACTAACGACCTTCTAATGGCTGCTGACGAAGGACTCATCTCCATACTTGTCTTATTAGATCTTAGTGCTGCATTCGACACTATCGGCCATACCATCCTTTTACAGAGACTGGAACATTTAGTCGGCATTGCTGGTTTAAGTCCTATTTCTCTGATTGATCTCAATTTGTTAATATCAACATTAAATCCTCCAATTATGCTAGAGTTAGCCATGGCGTTCCTCAAGGCTCAGTGCTTGGACCAATTCTTTCCCTTGTATATGCTTCCTCTAGGCAATATATTATTCAATTAACTTTCACTGCTATGCAGATGACACCCAATTATACTTGTCAATCAAGCCAGACGAAACCAGTCAGTTAGCTAAACTTTATGTGTGCATTAACGATATAAAAACTTGGATGACCTACAATTTTCTGATGTTAAACTCAAACAAAACTGAAGTGATTGTGTTGGGCTCCAAACACCTCACACCTCACCTTCATTATCTAAAGATATATCTACGCTGGATGGTAATGCCCTGGCCTCCAGCACTACTGTCAGAAATCTAGGAGTTATTCATGATCAGGATTTATCCTTCAATGCCCATCTAAAACAAACCTCAAGAACAGCCTTTTTTCATCTCGTAAAATTGCCAAAATTAGGAATATCCTCTCCCAAAATGATGCTGAAAAACTAGTCCATGCATTTGTTACTTCTAGACTGGACTACTGCAATTCCTTACTATCAGGATGTTCAAATAAATTCCTTAGGACTCTCCAGCTGATCCAGAATGCTGCAGCACGTGTTCTGACAAGAACTAAGAAAAGAGATCATATTTCTCCTGTATCAGCCTCTCTGCATTGGCTTCCTGTAAAATCCAGGATTGAATTTAAAATCCTTCTCCTGACCTACAAAGCTCTAAATGGTCAAGCACCTTCATATCTTGAAGCGCTCATAGTACCTTATTGTCCCACTGGAGCACTACGCTCCCAGAATTTGGAGCTTCTTGTGGTTCCTAGAGTCTCTAAAAGTACGATGGGAGCCAGAGACTTCAGCTATCAGGCTCCTCTCCTGTGCAACCAGCTCCTGGTCTGGGTTCGGGGGGCAGACACCATCACCATATTTAAGAATAAACTGAAAACACTCCTCTTTGATAAAGCTTATAAGTTAGGGAGTGAATAGAGTAGAGGGAGGCAGGCCGATACAGCACGGTCCGGTTGGGGAGAGTTCTAGCCCGATCATGCACCTCTCTTTGGCCTGCCTCTCTTAGTTATGCTATTATAGTTCTAGACTACGGGGGAAGTTCCTTCCTGCCTGCGACACACCGAGCTGCTCTCTCCTCTCTCTTTCCATTTGTTTCCATTTGTGTGCATCCTTGCCCCTGAAATGCTTGTTACTAACCTAGCTCTGGGGAGTTTACTCCCCGGAGTCCTATGTTTTTTTTCCTGCCCAGAATATTCCTTTGGATTAGGGTGGCACCAACATCTTGGTTGGAGCTGTCAGTGTGTTCCAACACTCTGTAATGCCCTGCAGTGTCCGGTGATGCCCTGCAGTGTCCTGCTACGCACACTCATGCTGTGCTGTGCCATGCTACATCCTGTAACGCCCATGACATGAACTACAATGACTACCATTTGTAGTCACTGTTCCATTATCTTTGTGGCTATTATTGCCACTGTTCAGCACACCCCCAACCGGCACCGTCAGACACCGCCTACCAAGAGCCTGGGTCTGTCCCAGGTTTCTTCCAAAAAGGGAGTTTTTCCTCGCCACTGTTGCATTAGCCTCTGCTAATGATTGCTGTTGGGGGAATAACTGGAATTGTTGGGTATTTGTAAATTATAGAGTGTGGTCTAGACCGACTCTATCTGTAAAGTGTCTCGAGATAACTCTTGTTATGATTTGATACTATAAATAAATTGAAATTGAAATTGAATTGATATGCACAACCCCTAACTCCCTCATTCCCCCAGCCTGGACTAAGGTCTAACTTAATACTTGAACAATGGCTGTAACACTATTACTTCAAACCTCTAATATTGACTGATTTGTGTCTATCCTACTGTCTACTTTATTCCCTTATAATGCCCATATTTAATACTGTCTTTTTAACTTCATCCTTGCACTGCTATATAGTCTTTATATTACTATGTGTACATCATTCTCTTAAATTGTCCATATGTAATAGACTTTCTGCTTGCACTTATTTGCACTACCACCATGACACACACTCTCATAGAGCACCTTACTATGCAGACTGAATCACAGGGTCAGTCCCTGCCCTGTCACTGCAAGCGTCTCATGCTTAAACATCCCTTAGTACATTCATGTAGATTTTTTATTTAGTATCTTTTCTTTTATTGTCCATATTATTCATGTGGATTTGTTATTTTATCATGCTGTTTATGATGTATTTTTATGTTGTATCTATCTATCTTTCTATCTATTTATCCATCTATCGATCTATATATAAATTCCTTGTTTCAAGAAAAAAATTACTAATAGGTCAATAGCAAAAGTTGAATATAGAAAATTAAATATAGATTATGATCTGAAATGTCTTCGGTACCTCAGTTAATTAGATATTTAGACGATGTTGCTTATGAAGTTCATCTAGAGCTGATGACTGCTGCTATATATATATATATATATATATATATATATATATATATATATATATATATATATATATAGCAGCAGTATATATCAATTAATTAATCTGAGAAAAAATAATGCGTTAAAAAAAATAACGCAGATTAATCCATTCCATATTGAGGTTTGACCCGGAGCCGTTCTAGCCTCCATTGAACTGTAAAATGAAGGAGGGAGGTGAGAATGTGCTGCCTGAATCATTAATTGGAACATTTACTTGTAAAAATCTTCTTCCTGCCAACCCTGGCTACTGAAATCTGGAGCCACTGATATGTCTGCTCTTCTCTCTGATGCTCTGAAACAGACGATACAGGCTACACACACACCGCTGCACGGGACGCTAGTTAACACTATACTCGACAGCAGCTAACGTTAGCCTACCGCTAGCTAGTAGCTGGATTAAAAACGGTTAAAATGCTGACAGCTAACGCTAAACGGTGTCAAGTGTGACTGTGTTTTACTGTAGAGGATTCAACACCGGGATGTAACAATCTGCAGCTGCCATCGGAAAAACAATACAGACGGTGTGTTCATTGAAACTGGTAAACTACAGCCTCGTGGTGCATTTCAAGTTATTGTAAATATCCTTTTCCCATCTGGTGGTTGTTTTTGTCATTCAACAGCAATTTACTAGTGAAATAAGTTATTGTTATTGTTATACATTATTATTAAATCATTTAATTTTGACCATATGGCCTTAGCAATAAAGAAGCGATTCTTTAATGTCACGACTGTTGTTAAGTACCCCTTTTTTTCTTTTCTTTTTTTACTTTCTTAAAGTATCGGTTCAGGCACCGTTAATTATGTATGCGATTAATTTCGATTAATTAATCATAGAGTATGTAATTAATTAGATCAGAAATTTGTAATCGATTGACAGCCCTAATGTATATATATATATATATATATATATATATATATATATATATATATATATATATATATATATATACACACACACATACATTATGTTTTTACTATTCTTACCTACGCTGTACAGGTTTTAGACACCCTATGTCTATTGATTTGTTTTCTTTAGTGCTGAAACAAATGAAAATGCTAAAATAATTACAAGAAGTCAAATGAAGAACATGGCATGAATCTACTGTTGGTGATTTAAAGAAAATCTTTCACTTAATGATTCAAAGCATGCTTTTCATCTGTGTTTTATTAAAACACACAGTTACAGGTTGTCACATTATATAGTTAGATGAAAAAAGTATTATCAAAGGTAACTCATTTAATGAATGTATTCATTTTTATTTATGATGAGCAAAGCTCTTAGTTGTCAGATAACATTTGTAGTTACCTTTTCCCCCCAAAGAGCAGACGTCTACATACAATGCGTATTTTGGATATTTTCAGTCCGTACAGTAAAGGGTTGATGAGGGGTTGGAATGTAAGCCAGTACAATGACAGAATAATGCGCAACATATTGGGTAAATAGTTCATATTAAACCTGCTCTGTACTAATTCAAAGAAAGCTCCAAAAGAAAAATTCAGCAGGGAAAAAAGGTGAGGTGTGCAGGTACTGAGAGCTTTCTGTCTGTTCTGCTTAGAACCAGAAAAACAGACTTTAAGAATCCTCATGTAAGAGAAAAGAATTAAGATTATAAGACCAGAGTTTACTGTAAATATGTTAACAAGTCCAAAAATGTTGTTGGCTCTGGTGTCAGAGCAGGCCAGTTTGACAACAGAATAGTTGTCACAGTACACTTTGTTAATAATGTTTCCACACAGCTGTAAAGGAGCAGTCATACCAAACACTACCAAAGCATTGGAAAGTGAAGGGTACCACCATGTTAGAGCAATAAGCATGGCAATCTTTTTAGATGTCATTCGAGTGTGATATTGTAGAGGATAACAGATAGCAAGATATCTGTCATAAGACATGATGGATAAGGTCCAAAATTCTCTAGCTCCATAAGAGAACAAACAGAAAATCTGTATAAAACAAAGAGAAACAGAAACAGTGTGAATGTCTGAGAGGATCTGAACCAGAAGGAATGGAAACAACCCTGTACTACCATACAGTTCATTTACAAACAGGCTGCACAGAAAAAGGTACATAGGTTCATGTAAGCTTCTGTTCATACAGATAACCACAATCAGCAAAAGATTGGTACAAATTATTACAATATATAAACATATGACAATAATGAAATATAAATATTTGAAAACCCCAGTGTCAAAATAGGCACTTAGTGTGAAAAATGAAACGTCTGTAGCGTTTACCATGATCCTCCTGACTCTGAAAAACAAAAATTATAACATTTTACAAGATAACTTTGTGTTACATTTTGTTAAAGGATTTCTGAAAGTTTAGTTTAACCTTTAAAGCTTTCTTCAGACTGTGTACAGATAAAGCATTGATCACAAACCGTTCAATCAACAAACAGGAGAGTATTGAATTCCTCATACTTACCATTCCCCAAGTATGTGTTGTAATACTAAAGATAAGACATTACACAACAGTTTATGACATTGCGTGAACCCTAACACTCATCTGCTTCTGTCAGACTGTGAGTCCGTCCTAACTGAGCTGAAACTATGGTTCTACGTCTTTTAACCTTTTCAAGTGAGGTGACGCCCACAGCAGCAGTCTGACCTAATTATCTGAGCACCTGCTCGTTGTGGCAACGAGTAGGTGCTTGTTTCTAAGTGATGCTTGAAAAAAATAACACATTTCACATTTAGCGAAAGCTTTTCAGAAAATCTTAAAACATTCTACTTTTGGTTTATACATCTTTGGTAATATTGCACGCGCAAGCATTGCACAGTCCTAATGGCATGGTGGTGACCTGCCACTGGCCCCGCCCCATAGTAAAGGTGGTCTTGGCTTTGTCTTCAGGAGCCATGGCCACCTGCCAATATCCACTCCGGAGTTCCAATGAAGAAAAGCAGGCCGAGCCTATCTGCGGCAGTGGATAAGAGTCTTTCACTGTTTTGTCTTTAAGGGTCTGAAGTCAACATAAAACCTCCAGTTCCCATCCTTTCTAGGATCCATAACAACCGATGACACCCATGGACTTTCTGAAGGCTCAATAAAGCCTGCATCTTTCATTTCTTGTAGCATCTGGTTCGCAGCGGCTTGGTGGGCATAGCGGACGCACCTAGGCTGCTGGTGGATTGGCTGTGCATCCCCAGTATTGATGCAGTACTGAACCAACTGAGTGAGCCACGTCGTTGGGGTCGGTGAAAAAACTGTGTCGATACTCATGCAGGAGTTTCCAAAGCTTATTCTGCTGCTCCAAGTTCAAACCTTCACGATTTTTCTCCCACAGGTCCTTGGCGGTTGTACTGGCTGCTGGCTCTTTCTCGGACATGGGGGCTACACTTGCGGTCTGGGTAACTGCAGATAAGTGTGGCTGTTTGTCCAATGGAACTGGGGCTGTGGGGTTGTCAGCGGTTAGTGGACAAAGGCTTTCTGCAGAAGGGACTTACCTCTGAGAAGAGTCGGGAGAATGGGTCGGTTCTCCTTGTGCATCACCGTCCTCAACTACATTACTATTACTATCATTTGGGGATGAGGGGGTATAGAAGGGAAGGGAATAGATACGCAATTGTCTGTGTGTGGAAGTCCAGTACAGTTCTTGCCTCACACAGAAAGTCCAGTCAAAGTATACAACTCTCTGTTACTTCAGCGACCCTGACCGGTTGGCAGGCTGAATAAGCCCCCACTTGGATCTGTTTTTCACACCTCCCCAGCATGGGAGCTTTTCCCCCATTGACTGTGGTGTGCGGGACATTGGTGGCTTGGGGTTGAGTTCCAGCTGGCAGGAGATCAGGGCGAAGGAGAGTGGAAGTTGAGACTGAGTCGAGCAGGGTGTTGGTCAATTGGCCATTGACCAATACGGGTACTCGGCAGTTGTCATTGTTTTAGGTCTTTTGGGTGCAAAGGGCATGAGTGACAGGGAGGCCGCGTTTTTCTACCGCAGACTGATTATCACAACCTCTGGGGAGTGAAGGTTGGCTCGGGTTGCTCCCCTCTACACTGAGCCTTGTGCGTTTACCGATGCCGGCACACCCAAAGCAGAATCGGGGACAGGACAGAAGCGCCATGTATGACCCCCCTGGTTGCACCTCCAGCAGATTTGCCTCTGTCGATGTTCTGGTGAAGAGGAAGGATGTCCGTGGCCCGTCAGCAAAGAGGTTGATCCATTAGGCAGAGGAGCTTGTCTCTTCGGCCTTGTCGACACCTGTCTGGGTTGATTGTCGAAATCTTCTATGAGGATTTCGACAACCGCCAGTGCTTTCTCTAGAGCTGCTTCCAGGGTCTGTGGGTCAGCAAGCTGGACTTGTTGACGCAATGGAAGGGGTAGGAGGCCGCAAATGAATGCCTCCTTAGTTAGCACCAAGCATATATCATCATCAAACTCAGGGAATCCTCTATAAGCGAGATAGCGCAGCTCCGCTTCAAACACTCCTAGCTGTTCTCCAGGTGCCCGCACTCGTTCGTTAAACCTCTGCCGCATCACAACTGCGGGGGTGGTGGTCCCAAAGCATCTCTCTAGTGCCCTGGATATAGCTTGTGGGTTCTCCAGGTCTGCTGCAGTCACATCAAGCAGTACTTTACAAGCTTCACCTTCCAATGCTGAGATCAAATGGACAGCTCTCTCGGATGGGGACCAGCCATTTGCGGTTGCTAGAAGACCAAACTGGGCCCAGTATGTTTCCCAGTAAGTGAGTCCATCATAGCACCCAACCTTTAAGCGGCCATCTCTGGGGGCTGGGGCTGGTTGTGTCACCCTCACTAGGGCCGTGGTTAGTGCGGCAGTCAAAGCAGGTACCTGGTTGGTTAGCGGCCGCATGTGCACTAGCTGGGGCAGCAGTAAGGGCGCAACACTTTTCAGGTCTCTCCACAGGGTGAGAATCTGAATTGGCACCCTCATCTGAATGGTGGGTGGGTTGTGAATACAAGACATCCACAGGAACATTATCATCATGGGCAATTGCAACTGCAGCACGCTTATGTTCGGATGTGGGTGTTTTAGCATGGGCATTTTTGGTGCACACATTCTCCTGATAAGCGTTAGCATAAGCCTCTGACTCACAAAAAATTCAGGAAAAGAAAGAAAAAAAAGCACGCTCTATTGCAAGGCTCATTCTCTGCATTAAGCCATCCTCTATTCTAGCTGTAATGTCTTTCTCTAACTCTGTGATAGAACTTGGTTGGCCATCCATTTTACCTTTGGGATCTGCCAGCGTAGTGACATCATGGATTGTTTACATTTAATCCTCCGGGGCATGGTCTGGCCGGTGCGGCAACTTGAAACAGACTTTTTGCCATAGCTTCGGGGATGTCCGTCAGCAATGTGGCTAGTGGTGAGTGAGTTACTTTTCCCACCTTTCTCCGTACAACTTGGTCGTCCTCTGTCAGCTTCCTCTTTGGTGTTTCAGGGGGACTATATAGGGCATAGCGATCCCACTTTCCGTTACGTTCAGTCATCTTGTTTCCTCGGTGGTGGCTAGCAGTGGTAGCTAGCTAGCTATCATGCGGGGAATGGAAACGTGGTTGATCCCGCTTCTGACACCAGTGTAGCGCTCGCGGCTCTGCCACATGGCTGGCCAGCTAGCTGAATGACGAGGAGACAGTGGCTGAAGTTTAACCGCATAGACCGGGTTTTATTACCCTAGAATACAGGCTAATAACAGGGTTGGAAGAGTGCCCAAAACAAAAAAAGGCTGGTGGCCATAACTAGCTAGTTAGCTTCCTCTCGTAACATAAGCACCTCTCCCCTTTACCGCTTCTCCTCCTTTCCTCTTCTTTTTTTCCTGCCCCTTTCTGAACCTGACCAGTCAGCTGAACTAGGGCAACATCTTCCCCCAATGAACACCCCAAACGTCTCTCCTATACTAGTCCTGCAGGGTTGCTACAATATCGAGTTTGACAAAATATTACCACAAACAATTTCATGAGTTGATACATTTTTTTGTTTACAAATATGAAGTATCTATACCTGCCTTAACTTTTTTTAAGGATGATTAGCTCTCCAAGCTAACGTTAGTCAATGTTGACATATAAAAGCATCAAACATTCATTTTAGATGGAGAAAGAGTATATCCAGTTGTTCCTCGCCATTACAGTGCATGTGTGTAATTCTTGACCTGCAGTCAGCAGCTTTTTACTGATGAAGAAAATTTGAACTGCAGCAGTTTGGCTAAGTTCAGGCACAAAAACTACTTAGTTCAGTATAGAAAAAGAGTAAACCGCCTGCAGGGTTCTGCCCTCGCCGCCGGCCGCCTGAAGGATTCTGCCTTCGCCGCCGGCCCCCTGAAGGATTCTGCCTTCGCCGCCGGGCCCCTGAAGGATTCTGCCTTTGCTGCTGCTCTCTGTCCCCTGTTGCCGAGGCCTCTCTGTCCCGGGGTCTCTCTGTTCCCTGTCCCGAGTGCCCTAGTGCTCTTTGTTCCCTGTGCCCCAGAGCCCTCTGTCCCCAGTTCCCTGGGTCCTGCTGTCCTCAATTTCCCTTGCCCCCACTGACTCTGGTGCCTTCCCTGGCCCCTCCGGGGTTGATTTATTTTTACTTTTTGGGTCGTCCCTCAGCCCTCCCTGGTTTGTTTCTGCCTGTTTTTTGTTTTGTTGGACATCTGAGATCTGTCCCTTGGGGGGTTCCTGTTATGGTTTTGGTGTTTGTCTTGTCTTGTTGTAGTTTGTTTTGTCTTGTCTTTTTGTAGCCTGTTTTCTGTCATGTCTTGTCTCCTTGTGATTTTGTGATTTTTGGTCTGGTTTTATGTTCTGTTTCCTGTTTTATTTTGATAGTCTGGTTTTCTGTCTTGTCGTGTCTAGTTTTACTCCCTGTGTTTTCCCACTCCTGTGATTGAAGGTTTTCCACTTGTTTCCCAGCCCTTGTGTCACCTGCCTCTTGTTTCCTCATTACCCTCTGTATTTAGTCTTTGTGTTCCCCTTGTCCTGTGTCAGATCATTGTTTGTGTGTGTTAGTGTTGGTTCCTGTCATGTTTCTCCGTGTCAGCTAGTTAGTTTTCTGTGCTTCTTATATTTTATTGGTTTTTGTATTTTCCATTGTTTTTTGGATTCCCTGTTTCTACATTCTGGATTTTGTTTTTTACCTGCTGCGATCTCAGGACACCCTTTGTTCATTTTTGTACTTTGGTCTAATAAATCTTCATCTCCAACTTTCTCCTGCCTGCTTGCCTGCTCTCTGCAATTGGGTCCAATTATTCCCTGCAACATAACATTAATGCTACAAGTCTAATATATTATGTTACTCACGCGCTGCTGTTGTTTTAGCAGCTTTCTGCTTCCAGAACAGACATTCACCATTTTGGTAATCATTTAAATGATCAATACAGCTGACAGGAAACCACTGTTCTGTTCCTTGATTTTAGCTCAGCTTTAAACACCATTATCCCTGTCACGGCTGTACAACTCTCTCTTAGCCATAGGTGTTAATGCTGTACTGTGTCAATGGATCTTGAACTTCTTGTCCTGTAGGAAACAATATGTCAAAATTCATAATCATGTGTCATCAACCAGGGTTCTTAACACCGACGCCCAACAAGGGTGTGTCCTGTCTCCTCTTTTATATTATCTTTATACCAACAACTGTATATCCCACTCAATACCACTGAAGTAGGTATTATCTCTGATGGTGATGAATCTGTTTACCGGGGTGAAGTAGTACAGGTGGTGTGAGAACAATAACCTAATCCTCAATACATCTAAAACCAAAGAGCTCATACTTGACTTTAGAAAGAAGGTAGCCCAGCACCTTCCCCTCTCCATTAAAGGCCAGATTGTTGAGAGGGTCCCCTCCTTCTGCTTCTTAGGCACCACCACACTCCAGTCTCTCTCATGTGACCTGAACATCAGTCTCATTGTAAGCAAAGCCCATCAGAGGCTCTACTTCCTCTGTCAGCTGAGGAAATTTGGCGTTAGCCAGAATGGCATGACGGTAATGCGACCAAGCAACAGCTAGAGAAAGTGGTGCGCAGAGCCTCCAGGATTATTGGCTGTAGTCTGCCTACCATAGCCTCACACTATGACACCAGGATCATCAAGAAGGCTAGAAACATCTCCACTGATGCCTACCACCCAGCACATCAACTGTTCACCCTTTTGCCATCAGGGAATAGGTATAGAGTGTCACCAGCAGAACATCACGCTTCAGAGATAGCACCTACCTCCAAGCCATACAACACTTCAACATGGCTTAATGTTTCAACGTTTTTCCCTGCGGTAATATGTACTTTTGGACTGTCCTCTCTGCACTATGGCTGCCCCCCTGCACTAGGGAGCTCGGGCTTATGCTTCCTGCACCAAGCACTTTATGGACTGGTTCACAACCTGTTTACACACTTTAATGTGCAATATGTGTTGTTTGTGTTTATGTCTCTGCATTTGATGTTAATATGTGAGGTATACGTGTACAATGTGTTGTTACGTCTGTGGATTGTTGTCAATTAGGTGGTATATGTGGGCACACCAAGACCAATTCCTATCAACTGCACTGTTAAAATGGCTAATAAACTTAAACTTGATACTTGAACTTGATAATAGATCCTAAACCTTTGTCTTGTATTGTCGAGCTCTATCTCCACAGTGCTGGAGAGTAAGGTCAGGCTACACCATAGATACAGAACACATAGAAAAAACACTCAGGGTTGTTTGCATTTCTTTAAACCAATCACAATGGTCTTGGGCAATGCTGAGCTCCGGACGCAGCGACGGTGGCTCTGCTAAATAGTCTCAGGAAGGAACTTGTTTTGGTGGAACTCTTGACACAATACAGTAATGTGAGCTATTTACATTAGCTGGATACATGGTTAAACCTCATTGGCCCTTACCAGTGTATTGCGGCACTGTAAACCCCATTGCTCAAATATATTAATTGGTATGATTACTGTAAACCTAAAACAAAACTGAGTGTTTAGACTTAAAATTATTCAATTTAATATTTTTAGTTGGATTTACTGATAATATTTGTGTTGATGACTGCTGTAGTTTGTCAATGACTGTCAATTTAGTACTGGGAAGTAAAAACTACTTTAAACAATCTTTTTTGGGGGGGGGTCGGTTGATGGTTTAAACATTAACCTGGTGCATTATCAAAAATATTTGAGGGTTGCATTTTGAATTAATTTCAGTTAATTTACAGCAGAAGTTCTCTGAGAATCTCTTCTATGTTCAAGCTAAACTGGTATTGTATCTAAAATGTAGTCGAATCAGGATCTTGTGAATCAGGAAATCATTGGTGATACCCAGCTGTATTGTAATGCAAATTCAAGAAAGAAAGGGCAGACCTGGCTGTACTTCCTGAGGAGGCTGCAGTCCTTTAATGTCTGCAGCAAGCTCCTCTGAATGTTTTACTAGTCTCTTGTTGCCAGCATACTTTTCTATGCTGTGGTATGCTGGGGAGGAAGCACTAAGAAGAGGGATGCTGGGCGACTGGACAGGCTGGTAAGGAACGCTGGCTCTGTTGTGGGCGCTGAACTGGAGTGCATCACTTCATTGTCATATAAAAGGACCCTGAACAAACTGCTCAACATTTTGGACAATGACTGTCATCCACTCCACAGCCCTATCACAAAGCACAAGAGCATGATCAGCTCAAGACTACGCACACTGCCATGCACAACTGACAGACTGAGAAAGACATTTGTCCCCAGGGCCATACAACTATTCAATGCTTCACAAAAAGGAAGAGGAGACATAGACTTCTCTGCATAGTCTGTCTGCAAACCTTCCATTTTTAAGTAAAATCATTGAAAAAGCATTTTTTCAACAACTCAACCTTTTCTTGTCACTGAACAACACCACAGCACTGAGACAGCTCTTGTTAAATGCTTTTTATTTTTATGTCTTTACAATTCTCCCTAAAAAAATTAACCAGACAGCTGATTCAGAACGCTGCTGCTCGAGTCCTCACTAAGACCAAGAAAGTGGATCACATCACTCCAGTTCTGAAGTCTCTCCCCTGGCTTCCTGTGCCTCCAATAATTGATTCCAAAATACTTTTGCTGGTTTATAAATCACTAAACGGTTTAGGGCCAAAATACATTTCTGATCTGCTACACTATGACCCACCCAGACCTCTCAGGTGGTCTGGGACAGGTCTGCTACACTATGACCCACCCAGACCTCTCAGGTGGTCTGGGACAGGTCTACTACACTATGACCCACCAGACCTCTCAGGTGGTCTGGGACAGGTCTGCTACACTATGACCACCCAGACCTCTCAGGTGGTCTGGGACAGGTCTGCTTCACTATGACCCACCCAGACCTCTCAGGTGGTCTGGGACAGGTCTGCTACACTATGAACCACCCAGACCTCTCAGGTGGTCTGGGACAGGTCTGCTACACTATGACCCACCAGACCTCTCAGGTGGTCTGGGACAGGTCTGCTACACTATGACCCACCAGACCTCTCAGGTGGTCTGGGACAGGTCGGCTACACTATGACCCACCCAGCAAGCTGCTTTGCCTTGCCTCCTATAACAACAGTTATGTACTGAGTGTTCACTGACCCACTGTTTACTGCTTACACTGTTTACTGGCTATATTAGCCCATATGCACAACCCCTAACTCCCTCATTCCCCCAGCCTGGACTAAGGTCTAACTTAATACTTGAACAATGGCTGTAACACTATTACTTCAAACCTCTAATATTGACTGATTTGTGTCTATCCTACTGTCTACTTTATTCCCTTATAATGCCCATATTTAATACTGTCTTTTTTAACTTCATCCTTGCACTGCTATATAGTTTTTATATTACTATGTGTATATCATTCTCTTAAATTGTCCATATGTAATAGACTTTCTGCTTGCACTTATTTGCACTACCACCATGACACACACTCTCATAGAGCACCTTACTATGCAGACTGAATCACAGGGTCAGTCCCTGCCCTGTCACTGCAAGCGTCTCATGCTTAAACATCCCTTAGTACATTCATGTAGATTTTTTATTTAGTATCTTTTCTTTTATTGTCCATATTATTCATGTGGATTTGTTATTTTATCATCCTGTTTATGATGTATTTCTATGTTGTATGCGATGCATTTAAGCTACTGGGACCTTGGATTTCCCCTTGGGGATCAATAAAGTATCTATCTCTCTATCTATCTATCTATCTATCTATCTATCTATCTATCTATCTATCTATCTATCTATCTATCTATCTATCCATCTATCGATCTATATCTAAATTCCTTTTGTCAAGACAAAAAAAACTAATAGGTTAATAGCAAAAGTTGAATATAGAAAATTTAATATAGATTATGATTTGAAATGTCTTCGGTACCTCAGTTTATTAGATATTTAGACAAAGTTGCTTATGAGGTTCATCTAGAGCTGATGACTGCTTCTACATACATATATACACACACACACACATATATATATATATATCCCTTGTGTTGACTGCGGGTCACATTGACCCGTTTTAAATTTTTGTTTTATATCATAAAACATGGGATGTAGAAATAAGCGCTGAAAATGTGTAGAAGAAAAATTTTACAATATAAAATGTTGGAAAAAGCAAAAACAGAAGCGTCAAAAACGTAGGAAAAAAAAGTGTTTTTTTCAAGGTTGACAGGAAGACAACACAAGGGTTAAATATATATACAGTATATATATATATATATAGTATGTTTTTACTATTCTTACCTACGCTGTACAGGTTTTAGACACCCTATGTCTATTGATTTGTTTTCTTTAGTGCTGAAACAAATGAAAATGCTAAAATAATTACAAGAAGTCAAATGAAGAACATGGCATGAATCTACTGTTGGTGATTTAAAGAAAATCTTTCACTTAATGATTCAAAGCATGCTTTTCATCTGTGTTTTATTAAAACACACAGTTACAGGTTGTCACATTATATAGTTAGATGAAAAAAGTATTATCAAAGGTAACTCATTTAATAAATGTATTTCTTTTTATTTATGATGAGCAAAGCTCTTAGTTGTCAGATAACATTTGTAGTTACCTTTTCCCCCCAAAGAGCAGACGTCTACATACAATGCGTATTTTGGACATTTTCAGTCCGTACAGTAAAGGGTTGATGAGGGGTTGGAATGTAAGCCAGTACAATGACAGAATAATGCGCAACATATTGGGTAAATAGTTCATATTAAACCTGCTCTGTACTAATTCAAAGAAAGCTCCAAAAGAAAAATTCAGCAGGGAAAAAAGGTGAGGTGTGCAGGTACTGAGAGCTTTCTGTCTGGTCTGTTTAGAACCAGAAAAACAAACTTTAAGAATCCTCATGTAAGAGAAAAGAATTAAGATTATAAGAGCAAAGATTACTGTAAATATGTTAACAAGTCCAAAAATGTTGTTGGCTCTGGTGTCAGAGCAGGCCAGTTTAACAACAGAATAGTTGTCACAGCTGTAAAGGAGCAGTCAGACCAAACACTATCAAAGCATTGGAAAAAGAAGGGTACCACCATGTTAGAGCAATAAGCATGGCAATCTTTTTAGATGTCATTCGAGTGTGATATTGTAGAGGATAACAGATAGCAAGATATCTGTCATAAGACATGATGGATAAGGTCCAAAATTCTCTAGCTCCATAAGAGAACAAACAGAAAATCTGTATAGAACAAAGAGAAACAGAAACAGTGTGAATGTCTGAGAGGATCTGAACCAGAAGGAATGGAAACAACCCTGTACTACCAAACAGTTCATTTACAAACAGGCTGCACAGAAAAATGTACATAGGTTCATGTAAGTTTCTGTTCATACAGATAACCACAATCAGAAAAAGATTGGTACAAATTATTACAATATATAAACATATGACAATAATGAAATATAAATATTTGAAAACCCCAGTGTCAAAATAGGCACTTAGTGTGAAAAATGAAACGTCTGTAGCGTTTACCATGATCCTCCTGACTCTGAAAAACAAAAATTATAACATTTTACAAGATAACTTTGTGTTACATTTTGTTAAAGGATTTCTGAAAGTTTAATTAAACCTTTAAAGCTTTCTTCAGACTGTGTACAGATAAAGCATTGATCACAAACAGTATTCAATCAACAAACAGGAGAGAAATTAATTCCTCATACTTACCATTCCCCAAGTATGTGTTGTAATACTAAAGATAAGACATTACACAACAGTTTATGACATTGCGTGAACGCTAACACTCATCTGCTTCTGTCGGACTGTGGGTCCGTCCTAACTGAGCTGAAACTATGGTTCTGCATCTTTTAACCTTTTCAAGTGAGGTGACGCCCACAGTAGCAGTCTGACCTCATGATCAGAGCACCTGCTCGTTGTGGCAACAAGTAGGTACTTGTTTCTAAGTGATGCTTGAAAAAAATAACACATTTCTGTTTTGCACAGCGCCATGAAACCATACACATCACTGCCTCTACCCGGTTTGCTGCTTCCTGTTGTGCTGGAGGGAGTGTTTCCATTGGTTTTTAACGTTCACATGATTTAACTTTACTAGCAAGACTTCGAAACTTTGGATAATCCAAACTTTGGATAATATCAAAACAGGTTTGATTTTGTCGGAACGTCAAGATGGAAAAACGACTAACTGGGACTGAGAACTGGAAATTTGCCTCAAGAAAAAGAAACCATTTCATTAGTTTTCATTCCATGCTTGAGGGTGGTGCCAAAATAATTGAAATACAAATATTCAGAATAATCATGAAATATAAATATTTAAATACTCCAGTGTAAAAGTAGGCAGCAAATGTGAAATATGAAACCTGTGTAGAGTTTGTCATGATATCCTTTTGGGTCTTATTTTTAACACTTCAATTAATAACACTGTTTAGTGGAAGAACATATTACAGAAATTATGTAACATTTTCTCACAGCCCATAGTTCTGCTGGGAGACTTCAACGCGCATTTGGGCAATGATGGAGACACATGGAGATGTGTGATTGGGAAGAACGGCCTCCCTGAAATAAACCGAGTGGTTGTTCGTTGTTGGACTTCTGTGCTAGTCATGGATTTTCTATAACAAACACCATGTTCGAACATTGGGATGTTCATGAGTGTACCTGGTACCAGAGCACCCTAGGCCAAAGGTCAATGATCGATTTTATAATCGTTTCATTTGATCTGTGGCTGTATGTTTTTGACACTCGGGTGAAGCGAGAGGCGGAGCTGTCACCCGATCACCATCTGGTGGTGAGTTGGGTCAGAGGGTGGGGGAAGACTCTGGACAGACCTGGTAAGCCCAAACGGGTAGTGCGGGTAAATTGGGAACGTCTGTCCGACAGACTTTCAACAAGAGCTCTGGGTGTGGAGGGGCTGTCTTGGACATGTCTCTTCAACATTGCATGGAAGTTTGGGACAGTGCCAAAGTACTGGCACACTGGGGTGGTGGTTCCACTGTTCAAAAAGGGGGACCAGAGGGTGTGTGCCAATTACAGGGGTATCACACTTCTCAGCCTCCCTGGTAAAGTCTACTCCAAGGTGCTGAAAAGGAGGGTTCGGCCGATGGTCGAACCTAGAGTTGAAGAGGAACAATGCGGATTCCATCCTGGTTGTGGAACAACGGACCAGATCTTCATTCTCGCAAGGATCCTGGAGGGAGCTTGGGAGAATGCCCATCCGGTCTACATGTGTTTTGTGGATCTGGAGAAGGCATATATCCAGGTCCCCTGGGAGATACTGTGGGAGGTGCTGTGGGAGTATGGGGTGAGGGGGTCCATTCTCAGGGCCATCCAATCTCTGTATGACCAAAGCAAGAGCTGTGTCCGGGTTCTCTGCAGTAAGTCTGACTCGTTTCAGGTGAGGGTTGGCCTCCGCCAGGGCTTCGCTTTGTCACCAATCCTCTTTGTAATATGTATGTAGTCGGGGTGGGGAGAGGTTGCAGTTCGGTGGGCTGGGGATCTTATCGCTGCTCTTTGCAGATGATGTGGTCCTGATAGCATCATCGGCCTGTGACCCTCAGCACTCACTGGACGGTTCGCAGCCGAGTGTGAAGCGGCTGGGGTGAGGATCAGCACCTCTAAATCTGAGGCCATGGTTCTCAGCAGGAAGCTGATGGAGTGCCTACTCCAGGTAGGGAATGAGTCCTTACCCCAAGTGAAGGAGTTCAAATACCTTGGGGTCTTGTTCGCGAGTGAGGGGACAATGGAGCGGGAGATTGGTTGGAGAATCGGCGCAGCGGGGCCAGTATTACATTGAATTTATCGCACCGTTGTGACGAAAAGAGAGCTGAGTCAGAAGGCAAAGCTCTCTATCTACCGGTCAAATTTAGTTCCAACCCTCATTTATGGTCATGAAGGCTGGGTCATGATGAAAGAACAAGGATCCAGGGTACAAGTGGCCAAAATGGATTTCCTCAGGAGGGTGGCTGGTGTCTCCCTTAGAGATAGGGTGAGAAGCTCACTCATCAGTGAGGAACTCGGAGTAGATCAGCTGCTCCTTTGCATCGAACGGAGCCAGTTGAGGTGGTTTGGGCATCTGGTAAGGATGCCCCCTGGGCAACTGGGAGGAGGCCTTGGGGAAGTCCCAGGACTAGGTGGAGGAATTATATCTCCAACCTGGCCTGGGAACGCCTCGGGATCCCCCAGTCGGAGCTGGTTAATGTGGCTCGGGAAAGGGAAGTTTGGGGTCCCCTGCTGGAGCTGCTGCCCCCATGACCTGACACCGGATAAGCGGACGAAGATGGATGGATGGATGGATGGATAGATGGAAGTTAAAAGGAGATTCTCAAAGAACTTTGTACAAGCAAGAAATAACCCTTAAATTATTATTTTTATAATTAACCAGGTTAATGTTTACATTAAGAACTGAACCACCAAAAAGTTGTTGTTGGGTTATAGATCCATGGTGAAAGCCAGATATTCAAAGATCAATTTCTGGAGTTTATTAATATATCAGATCACTCAAACATATAGAGTTTGACAAAATATTACCACAAACCATTTTATGATTCCATATCTTTTTGTTTGCATTTTTACAAATAAGTATCTATACAGCCTTAACTTTTTATCAATTCAATGAATGAGGTCAGACTAGTGCTGTGGGCGTCCTTTGACTTGAAAATGTTAAAAGACGGAGAAGCAGTAGTTTCTGCTCAGTTAGGAGGATGGACTCCATCTGACTCCATCTCCCTCATCTCCATGATCTCCATCTCAGCAGATATGTGAGGATTCACACAATTTCACAAACTGTTTTCTACATTGCCTGACGTTAGTGTAGACTTTAGACTTTATATAACAAAATGGTACATTTGTAAACAATTTTTACTTGATAATGAATGTTTTTATTTTGTGTCGGGTGAATACTATGTGTGTTTAAAATGTTGACTGCACATAGTCCAAAACAAGTGTAGATTGTTTGCAGTTCTACAAAAACACCATGTAACTCTTAGTGAAATTAGTTTGTCATATAAACAGTGTTATGAGTGCTTAATGAGGAGAAAGGAGATCATGATAAACTCTACTCAGGTTTCATATTTCACACTTGGTGCCTACTTTGATACCGGGCTTTTTAAATACTTCTATTTCCTGATTGTTATGTCTTTATATATGTTAATAGTTTGTGCCAATCTTTTGCTGATTGTGGTTATCTGTAAGAACAGAAGCTTACATGAACCTATGTACCTTTTTCTGTGCAGCCTGTTTGTAAATGAACTGTATGGTAGTACAGGGTTGTTTCCATTCCTTCTGGTTCAGATCCTCTCTGACATTCACACTGTTCCTGCTTCAGTATGTTTCCTACAGAATTTCCTTTTATTCTCTTACGGAGGTGTAGAATATTTAAACTTAGCCGTTATGGCTTACGACAGATACCTTGCTATCTGTTGCCCTCTGCAATATAACACCCGAATGTCATTTAACAAAATTGCAATGCTTATTGGTGCAACATGGTTTTACCCTTTACTGATGTGTGTCGTGATGACATCCTTAAGTCGTTCTTTACAGCTGTGTGGAAACATTATTAACAAAGTTTACTGCGACAACTACTCTGTTGTCAAACTGGCCTGCTATGACACCAGAGTCAATAACATTTATGGACTCTTTGTTACTTCACTCTCAATCATTTGTCCTCTTATTCTAATCTTTTACACTTACATGAAGATCCTTAAAGTTTGTTTTTCTGGTTCTAAACAGACCAGACAGAAAGCTGTCAGTACCTGCACACCTCACCTGGCTTCTCTGATCAACTTTTCCTTTGGTTCTTTCTTTGAAATATTGCAGAGCCGGTTTGATATGAGCAGTGTACCCGATATTTTGAGAATCTTTTTATCATTATACTGGCTTTCATGCCAACCGGTTTTTAACCCTTTACTTTATGGTCTAAACATGTCAAAAATTCGCATAATATGTAACAGTCTTGTCTTTGCTAAAGTGTAGGCCACTCACCCAACAGACTTTCATGTTTCTAAGAAACTGAAATTGTATTCATGTAGTGCTGCAACTACCGATTTTCACTCTCGATTAATCTGCGGATTATTTTCTGGATAAATGGATTAGTTGTTCGGTCTATAAAATGTCAAATGGTGAAAAAGGTCAATCGATGTTTCCTGAAGATCAAGATGACGTCCTCAAGTGTCTCGTTTTGTCTTTTGATTAATCGATTATCAGTATAATTGGCAATTATTTTAATAGTTGACAGCTAATCGATGAATCTTTGCAGCTCTACATGTATGATTGTTTAAGGTCTAAAGTATGACACTTGAAAAGTAGCTGCACAACTGCTGTGCATTAACAAGCACCTGATTAGTGTATTAGTTTTTCATGACGATTTTAAGTTAATGAACATTTTCCTATACTGTTATGAAATGCTTTTTTCACAAAGATCTATGAAATAAAGTTATCAAAAATAAATGAAATGTGTTTTTATTGAAAGCAAGGTTTAGTTAGTTTTAAGGCTTTTGAGAATGCTTCCTATAGTTGAATTATGTTGTATTTACACATCACAGCCTTCGCTGTTTGCCCTGTGAAAGTAGATTCGATAAATCCAAAGATATGATTCAGAAAACATTTAAATAACGTTTCATCAATTATATTTACTCACAAATACTAAATAAAAAAAGCTTGGCCATGATAGTTCTAATTAGAACCTAGAGCAGTGGTTCCCAACCTTTTTGGTCTGAGTTTCCCCACACAGTCCTGTCAGATGATCTCATGTACCCCTTCATCAATTCACAATGTATATTCCAAATTTATAACACTATTCATTACATAAAAGGACATATTGTTAATTATCCCTAATACAATAACTGTCCATTTTAAGGTTGGTTTGGTCAACAATCATACTACTACCAACCTTCTAGGCTTCTACTACTTAGAGTGACGGCAAACCGTTTATCCATTAAGCCATTACCTTTAGCTAAATATTTTAACCATTAGCTATTTTAACCTTTTCTCCATTACTTTAGCTAATCATTCAAACTGTTTATTTATTAGGCTACTTTTAGCTAGTTATTTCTACCATTTATTCATAACTTTTAGCTACACTTTTGTGCTCACTTGCTAACTAGTTTTCACACACTCTTACATACTGTAACTGCAACATGTGCTGTTCAGGTGTTACAGTTGTCTTCATGTTAATATGTGGATATGCTCTTCCAATCTAATCATAATTTCTATATTTTCCAATTGGTTTAGCTACTCTACGATCTTTCCAAGTACCCCCTGGCAACTGCAGAACTGCTCTGTGGGGTACAAATACCCCTGGTTGGTAATCACTGGCCTAGAAATCCAGGCAGCCCAGTCTGCCTATTTTCCAGTTCTCTCAGCCCTAGCACACCTGAACCAGCTAATTCTCAAACCCTTATCCAACAGGAAGGACTGTTGTGTTCAAAACATGACCTGATGGGGATGTTACTGACTAGTGTTGTCATTACCAATTTTCATGAAACTAGGTGGGAGGGTGTAGCATAGACCAAAGATGAACCCATTCATTTCTGATCGGATCCGAATCACGGGGCGGATACATTAATCATCTTTCACTTACGTAAACATTGGGAAATAAGGCATTCATGCTACATTCATGGTGTTGGAATGTAATTAGAATCAGACAAGGGGTTTACTGCCACAGTAAGTTACACTTACCTGGAATTTGCCTTGGTGATTGGTGCATACATAAACAAACATGCTCTTTGGCTGAGTAGTTAAAAGAAGTAGTCCATGGATTTCAGCATCCTCTTAACATCCACTCAGTCTAGTTTGAAGGAATAAGTGACATTCATCCTGCAACACAGGGAAGACAAATACATGCACACAATTTGAAAATAAATAAATAACCAACAAAAAAAGAAAAGATATTTAAAAAAAAAAAATAGTTCACATTTAAATAGACATTCAAATTAATTGTTTCGCTAACTCTTAGATCACATCATTTGAAACAGTGTGTAACGATCGGGGACCATTTATTCAGGAACACGGTTTTTAGTTGTAACCTTGCGGTTGTATTTTCCATGCGGTAAACTTTCTTTACTTTTGCCCTCTATTGTGTCACCGTGGGAGCCAGGAGACTGTGATCATCTTTTCAGTAATC
The DNA here is from genome assembly GCA_023566125.1 of Zingel zingel. Lineage (NCBI taxonomy): Eukaryota > Metazoa > Chordata > Actinopteri > Perciformes > Percidae > Zingel > Zingel zingel. The sequence goes on along the minus strand of CM042316.1, from coordinate 43,321,999 downwards.
TACATCGACGACGTTTCATTTCCGGGATTGTTCAGGTGCCACCGGAAACTGCTGGTTAACTGCTCCTCAGATCTCTGCAGGGTAAATCCAGACAGCTAGCTAGACTATCTGTCCAATCTGAGTTTTCTGTTGAACGACTAAAACTACTTTTGAACGTCCACATGTTCCACCAAAACAAGTTCCTTCGCGAGGCTATTTTGCAGAAGCACCGTGGCTCTGTCCGGTGCTTAGCACGATTGTGATTGGTTTAAAGAAATGCCAATACACCTGTTGTGGAAGTTTCCTTTGCAGCAGGGGGAGAGGTGTAGATTCCAAAGTTTAGTAAAAATGAAACAAATAAGACAGAACTGAGACTAAAACCAAGTTGGGTTTTTGTATTTTATTAAAAGATATATTTGCAAATAGGAGGAATACAGTTTCACAAGAAGCACGTAGCTCAGTGTGTAAAGGATTCATCAAATGAGTGGAAGGAAAGAGTGAGCTTAAATGCACATTGGGAGAATGGGGAGTGACATTCGAGCACATTCTTACAGACAATAAAGATAGTAACCTACTAGACCTTCTCTTCCTGTGAGACAGATAAGATATAGGTCCAGTAGATTTACATTTTATCAAAGAAACATAGGCATGCGTCATTAATTAGTTTAATCTAATCCTCTGTTCCTGTCTGCCCCAGCTCTGGGTCACGCTCCCTGTGCATCTAACCAGACCAGAGGAGAACGTAATACGGGAGAGGAGGATACCAGAGTTGTGGCCTTGTGGGTTATCAATTCACACACAAAGGGCATACACTTTCTTCTGAGACTCTCGGTCTCTGAAGTCTAAACAACCTCCAATCCACATGCAGGAATGCAAATGAACTGTTGTTTAGATTGGTGTATGAGAATGCAATGTGCTGAATGAAAAAACACAAGGCACAATAAACACTAAAGGCTTAAATGTGATTTTGCCATTACACACCAGAGCATGTTTTTTCCCTTCCTGGAATGTTGTGTGGACTAGCCAGACCTTCCTCTGCAGCACTGTGGAGGAAGGTCTGGTAAAGAGAGATTATCTTTTTAGCAATTAGAAGAAGGACTCTAAGTAGTTACTGCCCTCTACATCTTCTGGTAGTATTCCTAATACAAAATAAGATTGTTGCAATAGCAATTCTGTATATAACATGTGTATTTATTTAGTTTTTTACATTCTTCCAATATCTTGATATTTTGGACAGTCCCAAAATATGTGTGTGTGGTCTCCCACCAGGCCACAGCTCCTCCAGTACTGATCTGAGGCACCACCAAACTTTGATATGGCAAGAGGAGTCCTGAAGAATCTCATTCCCTACCAGACGGGACTATTTGTTATTTCAGGTCCCTCTCTGCATGATGATTCCCAGGTTGTATCTGAGATAATGGTGCTCATCTTAAATTCACATTTTTCCTTAATATCCAAACTGTTATCAGTTGATTATAATATATTTTTCATCAGATAGTCCCTTCAATCGTCAACATATATATATTCAGTCCTTCCAGAAAAGGAGTTTTTTGTGATTGTTGCGGGCAAAAATCCTTGATTATGCGGCACGTTTTCTTAAAAAATTAGATGGAATATGCGGGATATTTATGGAACTTACAAAAATTGCGGGGACTTGCAAAAACTGCAGTTTGATGAAAAAGAGAGAAAAAAAGTGATTTCCCCCAACACCCTGCTTTTCGATGACGTTCGTGTCACTTCATAACGTCCCCATGGCAACGGGAAAATGGCTGCTCTTGTGTGAAGTAAATGCAACAATTTTCAACTTTCTGCTAAGTTATATTTTTGCAACAAAAATGCGGGGATTATGAAATCATGCAAGACCCGCATATTTTGCGTGGAAATAGGCAATTTATGCGGCGAAAGTGCGGTGTATTTGAAAAAATGCGCCCCCCCCCCCCCCCCGCATAAATATGCAGACTTTGGCTGATTATGCGTTGAATTATGCGATCACATTATCATGTTTTTCTGGAGGAACTGTATATTGGATGGTGATAGACATAGATTATCCGATTCTTTTGTTTCAGCTTAGTAAGGTCTAAGCTGTAGGTATTTAAAAAGGTCATGGACTGGAAGGTCATATTTATGTTGAAGTTGTTTGAAGGACATTAGGTATCGTTCTTCAAATAACAGACCCAGCATGATAAAAAAACTTTTTCTACCCACTTTCTAAATGCAGCGCCTAATTTGGATGAAATAATGTTGGAATTATGTGCAGTCTTCATTGCCCTGTATAATGGCATTCTTCCTCACCATAGTTTATATATTTTTTAAAGTGGTTATTATCTATTGGTTACTACTTGTCTTTATTCTCCAGGCAGCTTGATTTATAAATGGGATTGTGTCTTAAGTGTACTTCTGGGCAGTCTGTCTGCTCCATCCCAACCCATATCAAGCTATGCTCCCCATTTTCTTATGGACATACCATTCTTCAATTCTTCAATCCTAGTTCTGCAAAACTTGAACTGTAATTTATGTTGTAAATGTTTTTTATATGCAGGTCATTGTTTAGTTTATCTGAGGCCAAAGACTAGCTGGTTGACACTCCCGAGACTAGCCGTTTGGGAGCCGTTTTAACTTCAAATTTAAATTTTGAAAAATGTCATGACTCATGTACCTCTTTAGTATTCACCTTAACTGCCCATGCAGTTACCGACATCTAAAATGTCTTTAACAAAAGAATGTTTTTTGTTGCGCATTAGTAGTTTGCTCTTAGTTTCTTGCATCTAGTTCTTGTTCCATTTAAGACAAAAACATCTAGACCAGTGTTTCTCAAACTTATTTAGACCAAGGACCAATAAAAAAACAATTCACGGATCACCTAACTGCTAAAATATTCCCTAAAACAATAGGCCTCATACTTCAACATCGTATTATAAATCACAGCCACATTAAAGTGGCTATATGTAACTTTTAGTTTGTGTTGATTCTAGCGACTGCTTTGGACAACGGCGGGGGTGTTTTTACCACACCTGCTGTCCTAAAGGTCTTTTCTGTACGGTGCTGTATTACCCACTGTAGATTACTGAGTTAGAGTTACATATAGTCATATAATCAAGATGAATGTTTTGCTCAGAGAGAAAATCATTCATTTACAATAAGAGAATTCAAGGGTAGCATACAGGGCAAAAACAAAACCTTAACCCGTTTAACCCACCCACACATTACACTAGAGACATTGTTAGTGTTGATACAGTCAGGGGAGGCATTTATTATTGCTGTTTCATGTATGTAAAACTGAACTAATCTTACACTTTACCACACACCAGACGTTTACAGATCATGCGGATTTTAGACATGTTCAGCCCGTACAGCACTGGGGTAAAGAGCGGCTGGCATGTTAAAAAGTATAACGATAATAAAATGCTCAACATGTTGGGTACGCTGCTCATATCAAACCTGCTCTGTATTATTTGGAAAGAACCACCAAAAGAAAAGTTGAGCAGAGAAGCGAGGTGAGGTGCGCAGGTAGTGACAGCTTTCTGTCTGGTCTGTTTGGAACCAGAAAAACAAACTTTCAAGATTTTCATGTACGTGTAAAGGATTAAAAGTAGAGGAATGATGATGGAGATGACAGTGTAACAGAGTCCATAAATGTTGTTCACTCTGGTGTCAGCGCAGGCCAGCTTAACAATGGAGTAGTTTCCACAGTAAACTTTGTCAATGAGGTTTCCACACAGCTTTAGAGGTACACTCAAAGATATCAAAACAGCAATTGCAAGAAAAGGGAATAACCATGTCAGAGCCATAAGCATGGCAACCTTGTTATATGTCATACGTGTGTTATATTGCAGAGGATGACAGATAGCAAGGTATCTGTCATAAGACATGATGGCTAAGTTGCAAAACTCTACACTGACATAAGTATACACACAGAAAATCTGCAGGAAACAAAGAGAAGCAGAAATAGTGTGAATGTCAGAGAGGATCTGAACTAGAAGGAATGGAAACAACCCTGTACTACCATACAGTTCATTTACAAACAGGCTGCACAGAAAAAGGTACATAGGTTCATGTAAGCTTCTGTTCATACAGATAACCACAATCAGCAAAAGATTGGTACAAATTATTACAATATACACTGATATGATTATGAGAAAATATAAATATTTGAAAACCCCAGTGTCAAAATAGGCACTTAGTGTGAAAAATGAAACCTGCGTAGCGTTTACCATGATCCTCCTGACTCTGAAAAACAAAAATTATAACATTTTACAAGATAACTTTGTGTTACATTTTGTTAAAGGATTTCTGAAAGTTTAATTAAACCTTTAAAGCTTTCTTCAGACTGTGTACAGATATTCAATAGCATTGATCACAAACAGTATTCAATCAACAAACAGGAGAGAAATTAATTCCTCATACTTACCGTTCCCCAAGTATGTGTTGTAATACTAAAGATAAGACATTACACAACAGTTTATGACATTGCGTGAATCCTAACACTCATCTGCTTCTGTCGGACTGTGGGTCCGTCCTAACTGAGCTGAAACTATGGTTCTGCATCTTTTAACCTTTTCAAGTGAGGTGACGCCCACAGCAGCAGTCTGACCTCATGATCAGAGCACCTGCTCGTTGTGGCAACAAGTAGGTGCTTGTTTCTAAGTGATGCTTGAAAAAAATAACACATTTACACAATAACATAGCGCCATGAAACCATAAACATCACTGACTCTACCCAGTTTGCTGCTTCCTGTTTGGTGCTGGACAGAGCCTATATTGTTGACAACGTTCAAATGATTTAACTTTACTAGCAAGACTTCAAACTTCAGATAATATCACACAGGTTTGATTTTGTCAGAACTTCTAGATGGGAAAAAGACTGACTGGGATTGAATTTTTACGATTTACACCAAACGATCGACACGACGGGAGCTCCCCGACTCTAGCAAGACACTTGTCTGCGACAGAGGAATCGCTTGGAAAGTCATTTGGTGGAATGTTGGCATTAGGTGCAGAGGAGGCTGGAGTAACAGGATCAGGATCATGCAACAAATTTCCACTGAAAGAAATCCTATTCTTAAGCAAACTCAGGATGAGATGACAGCATCCGACCTCATGAAGTCTGGCTCTTCTCCAAGAGAAACTTCCTTAGTCATCCCAAAATCATGCCAAGAAAATGGATGGGTGCGAGGCAGCAGTGGTGGGATGAATTAACAAATATGTGTAAACTATTACATATATTTGTTGATAATGACATCCGCATAAAGACTACAGATTTGCCTCAAGAAAAACAAACCATTTCATTAGGGGCCCAAGCTTGATGTCATTTTGATTGACATTTCCTGAATTGAAGGTTGTTCGGCCAATCTGCCTGAGATATAGCATCTACAGACAAAACGTTATGAAAATTATTTAGCTTGGTTCAAAAATACAAAAATAACATTTCTGTATCTAGCGACCAAAACGCAAACTTTTGCATATCTCTTCCAAAGTAAATGTTATTGACGCAAAACTTTCAACATGCCACTCTGATGCTCTGGACCAAATTTGGCGAAGATTGGCCATTTGGGGGCACTACAAATTTGAAAAAGTTTATGGGCTCTATCTTGCACCCAGCGCAATTGACTTTGTACACCGACGCATGTATCATTCCTATTTTGCGCCCGACGCACAGCGGACTTTTCCCTCCACAGACTCACGTCGGTAAATTAGGGAATGAACTTGCACTCCCGGGAGCGGTTCAGCAAAAAGAGGAGGCGTGTTTCGGCGCAAACGTTCCCTAGTGCTATTTTGCAGTTTCAGGAAACAATTCCGCGACAGACCAGGAAAAATCTAGTCTAAAGTCAGTGGCGCGTTATTCAGATGCTATTTTAAGGGCGCATGCTTGGCCGTGATGTAGAGTGTGCACACAGCGCATACACTTTTCTTCTCTCATCTCACTGACCCAGCAGTTCCCATTTTTGCAAACCATACATAAATAAAAGGAAAAATATGACCATGACTCATGGATGTGATGATGACATAACTGAGGAAATATTAGAGGACTTAAGGAGATGTGATGTTGAACTGCATGTGCCGATGCCACTTAACCCAAATGCCCCATCAGCAGCACGGGAGAGGAGAGACAGAAGAGCTGCATCGCCTATAGTGAGGTCCATGCACGTGCAGGGGGTTGGGGGGGGGCGGCTATGAGTGCTTGAGCACCTGCCCCTTTTGCCCCTCAAAGCCAAAGTGCCCTTCTTTTGTCCAGATTTTTTTTTTCACCTTTTTTCTTTGACGATGACCCACAAGTGGTCCGTTTAAGAATAATATTTAACAATAATAATTAGCTAGATAAAAGGACCTAAACCTTCATATCACATGATGACCAGGCTTCCTGCCAAGCGCGCCACTTAGATACAAGTGAGTCCATGCCATCCGTCAGCAGCGCGGCCAGCAAGAGCGAGAGAAAGTTGAAGTGCAGGTAAGTGTGCTTTTGAAGTGAATGAGAATGCATGCATGCACATTTGGTTTGTTAGAGAGGCCTCTAGCCGCTGCCGCTACATAACGAGTCTCCTCCAGGATTAAAGCAGCCAGCAGGCAGCTAACACACACACACACACACACACACACACACACACACACACACACACACACACACACAGGATTCAAACAGCCAGCAGGCAGATAACTTTGGAGTAGTGACATTTCACGGTAACTGCATGAGCTGCCGCGGCCACAATTACTCATCGTGTGATAGCCTTATAGCTCACCATTTCATTCTCTGATACACAAGAGAAGACAGTAACAGTTATCTGTAGGTTAACAGAAGTGTGTGTGTGTGTGTGTGGCAGTAGTTCTCTGTAGGTTAACAGAAGTGTGTGTGTTTGTGTGTGTGTGTGGCAGCAGTACTCTGTAGGTTAACAGAAGTGTGTGTGTGTGTGTGTGTGTGTGTGTGTGTGTGTGTGTGTGTGTGTGTGTGTGTGTGTGTGTGTGTGTGTCTGCTTTCTGCCTCTCAACCAGCAGCCCACTTAAAAGAACATGTCACTTCTTTGGCAAATTAACTTAGGTTATTAGTAGTCTGTGGTGTAGGTTGGTGGTATATACATTTTGACTTAATAAAGGACATCCTTATATTTTGAGAAAATAATCTGAAACATGCTGCATACCTTTGCAAATCACTTTCTGATTCAAAACCTAGTAGCCCACTGCTACAGAAATCTGATAGTTAGCTCAGGTTGCAGTTCTAGGCTACAATTAAACTGTTTCTGGTTTGATATCTCGTTATCTTGTATTTGTGTGAATGTAGTCCAATGTAAGGCTCTATATTTCATTTTGAGGTGTACAGTATTGTGGATTTAGTATTATGTTACAATGTAAAATATACAGTTTTTAAAATAAAGATGACATACTGCATATTGTTAGCAAATCTTGTTCCATATGCCCTTTTTCGAATTTGAGCCCCTGCCCCTCAAAAGGTCTCTGCACGGCTCTGGTGAGGTCATCTCGGTCTAATGTTAGACTACATTGCAAAAATATCACCATGCATTCATAACCTCGTGGATCAGTGAGAGTGAGCCCAAAACATCGGAAAGTATGTTTTTGTGACATTTCTTTATTTACATTTTGTCAAAAAGTAAAATCAATAGCAAACGTCGGTTTCCTCGGATGTAAACCACTCCTGCGACCATGGATGTATTAAGAGCGTGCGCCTAGCAAATCCGCCATTATAATAGTAATCTGCCATGGAACAAGCAGGCCTGCTTTTAAAGGGAATGTGATATAACGCTCTGATTGGTTTATTGCACGTTACGCCCAAACCACACCTATGAGTAATGTAGCTACTTCAGACCAACCCATTTTAGATTTGCGTCGGGCGCAAGAGTCATTTATCCCGCCGGTATAATAGCAACAGTGCCTGAGATCTGCCAACAAAGCTACTTGCGTTTGGCATTTGATACAGCCCAGTGTAATGGCAGTTCGTGAAATGGTTACGTTATTGAAAATATTGATTCGTGAAGAGGACACAATTATGTCATTTTTTTTCGTGTGGTGATTACGAATTTTAATTTAATGTATTTGGGAAGCATTTTTCGTGATCACAGCACGACAACGGTAGGGAGTAGTGTCATGGCAGTTCGTGAAATTGTAACGTTCGAAAATCGTGACCTGTACACGAAATAAACAAGAAAATCATGCCCTGTACACAAATCAATAAATAAAAATAACGTGACTATTTACGAACTGGTGTGAGACCGGGTTGTTTCATACTTGCGTTTCAGATCGTTAAAATAAGCTCACGTGATTTTTACTAAATATGGAGGGTACGATCTGGTGCCACTCCTGAGGGCACGCCAACAATGGTGTGTTGAAAAACTAAATGCATTTATTCATTTTTAAATTCATGTATAAAATGAAAGTAAATGGGAGTTTTGCAATTTTAATTTACGACAGACAGTGCAGCTCAGACTTTGCGATCTTTCTTGACATTTGCCTAGCAGCCATCACACTTTATGTTGGACTTTCACAGACTCCGCTGGTCGTCGTTTGTTGAAAGAAACCCAAAAGAAAAGTGGTTGGCAGGTAAGAAAGTATAATGACAAAAAAATGCGCAACATCATGGGTACACTGCTCATATCAAACCTGCTCTGTACTATTTCAAAGAAAGAACCAAAGAAAAAGTTGAGTAGAGAAGCGAGGTGAGGTGTGCAGGTACTGACAGCTTTCTGTCTGGTCTGTTTAGAACCAGAAAAACAAACTTTAATGATATTTACGTATGTGTAAAGGATTAAAACGAGAGGACCAAAGACTACAAGACAAGTGTAAATGAGTGCATGAATGTTATTTACTCTAGTTTCAGAGCAGGCCAGTTTGACAATAGAGTAGTTATCACAGTAAACTTTGTTAATGATGTTCCCACACAGCTGTAAAGGAGCACTTAAAGATATTGTGACAGCAACTCCAAAAAATGGGTATAACCATGCTAGAAGAATAAGCACAGCAACCTTGGTGGATGTCATTTGTCTGTTATATTGCAGAGGATAACAGATAGCAAGATATCTGTCATAAGACAGAATGGATAAATTATGAAATTGTATGTGATCATTCGTTTGGTTCACAACACAACCTTTCAAGTTTGCACAGGATAAACAGTGGACAATGTTACATTTTGTAGGTTAGCAGAAATCAAACTAGTTTAAATGTCGAATTTACGCTTATTCTGGACTCACTGCATTAAAACACAAGCAGTATTCAGCCTGCAAACAGTTAAGACAACTTCTTACAACAAGACAGATTCTCCAAATTTAGCAGCTACCATGTTCAAAAGCAATATAATGTTTAGGTTAGTTTTTTAGATATAGAAACTATTATACAAAAAGCTGCAATTCAGTTTGAATCATTAAACATTACAAATACATGTAAAAAGACAGATTAAGAAATACTAGAATTAAAACCAACTGTCCTCCAAAAAATGACCACATAGGTCATTTGTACAAGCACATATATATACACGATCCATATTTCCGTTTAATGGTTGGCAGTGCTGCCCTCTAGTGGCACAGTAGCGCACCTGGCACCACAAGGGGGCAAATGTTTTCACCCCCCTTGTTTTAACATCTTACATCTGTAAAACTGACAAACACAACAACACCATTACTATTAGGCTACAAGGTCTCCCTGGCATTTTTATCGCAACTACTAACAATCCCATCCGTGGCGATATTGGACACAGAGAGTGAGTGCTCCAGCCATCCTCTTACTTCATTAACCCCACTGCGGGTCAACAGACTGCATGTTGCATCAACTCGTGTTTTGAAGTGTAATAAACTTGACACTATAAGTTGACTCAAATTAACTCAGTCAAAGCAACAAGATGACTTGACTTAGTTAAGTTGAGTCAACTAATCTTTTTTTACAGTGCAGTGACGATGGCTCTTTGAAATAGTCTCAGGAAGTAAAAAATGGTCAGTGTTGAGCTCAATTCAGGCATTTATCCCCCTGCTAAATACGTGCACCTACGTCTAGCACAGGCAGCGTTGAGCTCTATTCAGGCTCAGCACAAAAAACCAAGTGAGGTCATTGCCGAGTGGGCTGTTGACCCACAAGAATGAGGATAAAGGTTTGGTTTATTGCTCCCCAAATGGCAGGCAAGGTCTGCGGCCTTAATATGTTGAGCTAGAGCTAGAGAAGAATGTTGACCATAACAACTCAATATATAATAGTTGGGCTCATCTGTATGCACAGGGCCATTTCTGGAACCAAATTAGAGCCCTGAGTTACAGTCAGAGATGCCTGGAAAGTGCAGGTATAAGGGCCTGGATGACTCCTGTGAGTTTCCCCCAGAGAACAAGTTGGTCTCCTCTATGCCCTTGCATGTCACATAAAGGAAACTGACTGCATCTGAAACTGCTATGCTTTTGTTTTGTGCTGTTAGACCTCTTTGTTAATCACGTTGTCCATAAGGAGCACCGTATAGGACTATATGGCAATTCAGAGGGGTAGTTGGTACATGCACATTTTATGGCCAAATCTCAATAACCAACCCTAGAAGTCTTACCATTAAACCAGTGACCCGGTGAATATTAATGCCAAACTCAAGCCTTAAGTACGGCAGCCCACAAACCAATGGATCACGTCACGGCTGTTACGTCCACTATTATTTCAGTCTATGTGTTGACTACAAAACTGGTTCTAAGAATATTAAATGTAACCTCTCTTAAGCTCTGGAACCAGGAGCTGGCCTTTTTCATATTCCTATTTCCTTTAATGTTATAAAATTGTAGTGACATGACTCTGTTGAGGAGAGTTAAAGGGGACACTGTAGTTGACATTAACATTATATAACTTTCTTCACCTTTGTTATTAGGGCTGGGTTTTAGAAATCGATTTTCCAATTAAAATCATTGTTCATTTAATTTAAATTAATGTTTATTTAAATTATATATTTGTTCATAAAATTCCGAGATGGATCTTTTAAGAGTCTCCGTTTCAAAGCTAGTATGAAGATATTGGTATCATATCAAACTAGACCATTTAAGGAATACATATTATGCTAAATAAAGTTCCAAAGTAAGTGAACATTAAACACATCTTTTACATTAGTTTACGTTTCACCAAAGATAAGACTTTTACATAAGCCACGTATTTTTGACATTTGCAGTCCATACATTAAAGGGTTAAAGATCGGTTGGCAGGTAAGAAAGTATAATGACAAAAAAATGCGCAACATCATGGGTACACTGCTCATATCAAACCTGCTCTGTAATATTTCAAAGAAAGAACCAAAGAAAAAGTTGAGTACAGAAGCGAGGTGAGGTGTGCAGGTACTGACAGCTTTCTGTCTGGTCTGTTTAGAACCAGAAAAACACACTTTAAGGATCTTCATGTAGGTGTAAAGGATTAAACTGAGAGGACCAAAGACTATAAGACAAGTGTAAAAGAGTCCATAAATGTTGTTCACTCTGGTGTCAGAGCAGGCCAGTTTGACAATAGAGTAGTTGTCACAGTAAACCTTGTTAATGATGTTCCCACACAGCTGTAAAGAGGAACTCAAAGATATTTTGATAGCAACTTCAATCAATGGGAATAACCATGTTAGAGCAATAAGCATGGCAACCTTGTTAGATGTCATACGTGTGTTATATTGCAGAGGATAACAGATAGCAAGATATCTGTCATAAGACATTACGGATAAATTAATAATTTCTATAGTTCCATATGCAAACACACAATAAATCTGCAGGAAACAAAAGGGAGCAGAAACAGTGTGAATGTCAGAGAGGATCTGAAACAGAAGGAATGGAAACATCGTTGTACTACCATACAGTTCATTTACAAACAGGCTGCACAGAAAAAGATACATAGGTTCATGTAAGCTTCTGTTCTTACAGATAACCACAATCAGCAAAAGATTGGCACAAATAATTACAGCAAAAAAACAGATAATAATTGTGAAAAATAAGTATTTAAAGAGCCCAATATCAAAGTATGCACCAAAAGTGAAATATGAAACCTGTGTAGAGTTTATCATGATCATTCGTTTGGTTCACAACACAACCTTTGAAGTTGGCACAGGATGAACAATTTACAATGTTACATGTTGTAGGTTAGCAGAAATCAAACTAGTTTAAATGTTAAATGTACGCTAATCCTGGACTCACTGCATTAACACACAAGCAGTATTCAGCCTGCAGACAGTAAAGACATACATTCATACAATAAAACAGATTCTCCAAACTTACCATTTACCTTATTAAAGTCAATATAATGTTAAGGTTAGAAATGACAGAACACAGTTCATGACTTTGCATGAATACTTACATTCATTTGCTGTGACTGAGATGAAACTCTGCCTCTGCTTCTTTTAAACTCTTCAAGTCAGAGGGTGTGCACATCAGCAGTCAGGCCTCATTACCACGGGAAATGAAATCTAACTGATGTCTGAACATCTACTCTGACCATATTAAAAAACAACATTGGTCGGTAAAACAAAATTGGTCTATGTATAGAACTTTTATGCAAAAACCGCAATTTAATGTAATTTGTAAGACATTAGAAATACATGTAAAAAAGACAGATGAAGAAACAGGACCGTTAAAACTGAGACTGTCCTCAACAACCTCATAGGTCGTTTGTACAAGAAGAAAGAAGAAGAAATTACGACACATTTACATTTATTGGAAGCCACTGCTGCCCTCTTGTGCCTCAGTAGTTATGGAGAGAGCGAAGCAGGAAGTCATGTAACCTGGTATTAAGACCAAGCAGCAACATCTGTGCCAAGAAGTAATGCCAAGGCATAACTACCTTAAAGCTGCATTCTATCCAAACAAGTCAGTTTCTTTAGAAATCTATGAAAAAAATTACCCTACTTCTCACTTGATTTTTGACCTCAGTAAACATTTTCATAATGATTTTTTTAGTCCTAATCATTGGCCTTGTTTGCATTTCTTAAAACCAATCAAAATCATTAAGGTCCAGACACAGTGATGATGCCTCTTCAAAATAGTGTCGGGAAGAGAAAACTGGGTAGGCAGTGTTACGGTTTATTCAGGCTTAGCGCGAAAAAACAAGGTAAGGTAATTTCCTGGTTAGCTGATGACCCACAAAAATGGGCATAAAGATTTGATTTATGGCTCCCCAAATGGTAGACAAGGTCAGAGGCCTTAGCATGTTTAGCTGGAGCTAAAGAACAGTGTTGACAATATCAACTAAATATACAATAGTTGGGCTCACCTGTATGCACAGGGTATTTCTTGAACCAATTTTCTGGATAGGGCCTTGAGTTACACAGAGTCAGAGATGCCTAGAAAGGGCAGGTATTCTCTCAAGGACCTGGATGACTACCCCAAAATACTCCATTGATTTCTGGACCTTGGCAGTCAAGTGCAATGAGGTGGCTCTACAGGGAGCATTCGTTAACGGTTTGAGTGATCCAGTAAAGGGTGAGCTAGCTGTCCGAGAAGAGCCATCTGACATTTTTTCTCTCGTTTCCCTAGCAATACGGATAGATAACAGGCTACGGGAGAGGAGATGGGAGAGGGGTGGTCGTCTCGCACCAAAGAGGGAGATCTCCCACTCACTTCATTCCAGACCACACCTCCAATTGGACACCGCTCACCCTCTTCAGCCTCTCCCACCAAGGAGCTAGATGAACCCATGCAGCTGGGTCGAGCTCGACTGTCCCCGACTGAGAGACTACAGCGCATGCAGGCGGGTGAGTGCATGTACTGTGGGGATCCCACTCATTTCCTTGGCAATTGCCCGGGTCGCCCAAAAGAAAAGGCTCGCAAGTAAAAGTGGGCGTACTTGCGAGCCCAACACCTAATTCTGAACCCACAGCCCCACGACTAGTTATCCCAGCTACTATTCAGTTCAAGAACGTGTCTCTCCCATTAACCGCTCTCATTGACTCTGGAGCTGAGGATAGCTTCCTCGATGTTAATCTCGTCAAACAGGCTGAGATCCCTGTGAAGCCCCTGTCATCTCCCATTACTGTTACTGTCATCGATGGCCATCATTTTGCCAATATTACTCACAAAACAGTCCCTGTTTCACTCATTCTGTCCGGTAATCATAGATAATCCATCCAGTGTAAAGTAGTCTCCTCTACCTCCCCACTAATCCTCAGTTTCCCCTGGCTTAGTTTACACAACCCCTATATTGACTGGCAACACCACGATTCACAGCTGGAGCTCGCACTGCCATTCTGCATGTCGCGGGTCGGCTATACCGCCCTGAGGTGTTTAGCAAGTCTAAGGCCCTTTCGCTACCACCTCACAGACCATATGATTGAGCTATCGAGCTACTGCCTGGAGCCCCTGTGCCGTCTAGCCGGTTCTTCAATCTGTCCCGCCCAGAGAGAGAAGCTATGGAGACCTACATAGGGGACTCTCTAGCCTCTGGCATCATCCGTCCTTCGTCTTCCTCTTTGGGTGCTGGCGTCTTTTTTGTGGAGAAGAAAGACAAGACGTTACGTCCCTGCATCGACTATAGAGGACTTAATAACATCACTATTATAGAGGAGACACACCAGCCCGATAATCGGCCGTCGGACCGTCTGGCGAGGTCGGTGACTCGAGTCTGTTCGGTGTGTCCCGTGCCGTCGGAGGAGCCGTCGGCCTTCACTTGGGCCGACCCGATATGTTCAGTCGGAGACAGGGCAGTCTCTCTCAAAAAATGACGAAAATCTTTTAAACTAACCTTTGTCGATCTGAAATGAAGACAGATTCAGCAACTGCATGGCCTATTTCTCGCTTTAAATGTTTTTAGAAACATGTTTCGGTGAACTATTTTAGTACAATATGAGATCGTATTCTGAACAAGCCGCCATGACAGTCTGGTTGTGAATTTCCGGAGAAAAAAGAACCACGTGACATGTTCGTCCAATCAGCTGCTGGTTTGGCAGATCAGAAGCTTCATCCGGTGGCTTTTTTCTCCAAGAAATTGTCCGCCGCAGAAAAGTTGGAGGAGTGGAGGCACTGGGTAGATGGAGCTGAGCAGCCCTTTGTTGACAGGGTACAATGGCGGACTCAAATGCACAACTCAGAGCAGTAGTGAAGAAAGGTTCCTTTATTGTTCAAAAAACAAACAGGCAGAGGTGCAAAATCGGCAGGTAAAAATTGTAGTCAGGATACAGGCAAAAGGTCTCAAACACTGGGAAATACAAACTAGAAAAACCGCTGGAGAGTGAGTACACAAGGTTCATCAACAATCTGGCACAGGTAAGTGAATGTGGTGAGTATTTATACAAGGGGAACAGGTGATGATGATTACACACAGATGAGACACATAAGGGACGGGAGGGTAATCACAGAGGCGGGAAAGTAGACAAAGACAGGAAGAAAAGTGACCAGGAATGTGGAACAGTGGATTTCAAAATAAAACAGGAAGTCCAGAAAACAAACAAAACATAAAATAAGAGCGGAGCGGAGCTGATTATGACATTTGTAGTCTGGACGGACCACAAGAACCTGGCCTACATCTAGTCAACCAAGAGACTAAACTCCCGTCAGGCCAGATGGGCCTTGTTCTTCAGCAGGTTCAATTTTATATTAACTTACCGTCCTGGCACACGTAATATCAAGCCTGATACTCTCTCTCACCAGTTTACAGACACAGAAGATTCCATTAACCCTGAACCCGTCCTTCCTGCTTCCTGTTTGGTGGCTGCCATCCATTGGGAGATAGAGTCCCTCGTCAGATGGACCCCCCCCCCCCCCCCCCCCACCCCCCAATCTTCTCTATGTCCCCTCAACCGTACGGCCTCAAGTGCTCAACTGGATCCACACCTCTCGCTTCTCCTGTCATCCTGGTATGAACCGCACATTGTCTCTACTGAAGAGACACTTTTGGTGGCCGTCCGTTGAGGCTGCTGTCCGTACGTTTGTGGCAGCCTGTTCCATCTGTGCCCAGAATAAAGCTTCTCACCGGCCTCCCTCGGGCCTGTTGCAACCTCTCCCTGTCCCCAGTCCTCCCTGGTCTCATGTGGCCTTGGATTTCATCACTGGACTCCCTAAGTCTGAAGGTAATGACACGATACTTACCATCGTGGACAGATTCTTTAAATCTGCCCACTTTGTTGCATTACCAAAATTACCGTCTGCCAGTGAAACAGCTGACCTCTTTGTCCTACATGTATTCCGTCCCCATGGAATACCTGTGGACATAGTTTCCGATAGAGGCCCACGGTTTATTTCTCGAGTGTGGAAGGAGTTCTGTTCTGCTCTGGGTGCCTCTGTCAGTCTCTCATCAGGTTTCCATCCCCAGTCCAATGTCCAGACTGAGAGAACTAATCAGGATCTGGAAGCTGCCCTTCCACCTGGGCTAAACATCTCCCGTGGGTCGAATATGCCCATAATTCCCTTACCTCCTCTGCCACCGGCCTCTTCCCATTTTGAAGTTTCTTTGGGATACCAACCACCTTTGTTCCCGTCCCAGGAGAAGGAATTGGCAGTCCCGTCGGTTCAGGACTACCTTCGTCGTAGCCGCAAGGTGTGGGAGGATACCCGTGAGGCCCTTTTTCAGAACACGGAGCGGAATAAGAGGGTGGCGGACAGACACAAGGTGGCTGCTCCTCAGTTCCAAATTGGACAAAGAGTCTGGCTTTCCTCCCGTAATATCCCCCTACTCACTGAGTCCCGTAAGCTGTCGCCCCGGTTTTTGTGTCCCTTTGAGAGTCCATCATCAACCCATCAGCTGTTTGGTTGAAGCTTCCCCAGTCCATGAGGGTCCATCCGACCTTCCATGTGTCCCAACTTAAGCCGGTCTCCTCCAGTCCCTTGTGTCCGCCTGTGGATCCCCCTCCTCTGCCTCGTATTATCGTCGATCATCCAGCATATACGGTTCGGAGACTGTTGGACATCCGGAAACGTGGTAGGGGGTTTCAGTACCTACTGAACTGGGAGGGTTATGGACCCGAGGAGAGGACCTGGATCCCCAGGCGTTTCATTCTGGACCCTGAAGATGGTGAAGGACTTCCATAGGGACCATCCTGACAAACCGGGTGGGTTGCCAGGAGGCGCCCATTAAGGGGGAGGGGGGTACTGTTATGAGGCAGCTCTGTTTTCTCCTGTTCCCTGCCTGTTTTCCTTTTCCCTTTTCCCCTGTGTTTGTCTCTACCTGCAGTGGCGAGTTCTCAAAGTGGATCTAGGTCAAGGGCGTGGCCCTCTCCTGCTCTGTTCAAGGCAGCTGCAGCACATTCCACTAATCAACCAGCAGTTATCTACCCGGGCTGTTCACCTCTTCAGCGCCAGTTCATTTCTACATTACCAGTGGTAACTTGGCTCTGCAAACTAACCATTGATTTTGCTGTTAGTCTCTCTGCATTCTAGTTTTTTGTTGTTTTGTTGTTTCCTCACTGTGCCTCAATTAATTAGTTAATTAGTTTCTCCTCCGTTCAGATCCCGCTCTGAACCTGCTGCTTTCCTGCCGCTCCCCTGCTGTGACCTGCTCGCCTGCTGCCTGCTCACCTCGCCACTCAGCCCTCATTCCTGCCTGTTCATCTCGCAGCTCAGCTCTCATTGCTGCCTGTTCATCTCGCAGCTCAGCTCTCATTGCTGCCTGTTCATCTCGCAACTCAGCCCTCATTGCTGCCTGCTCACCTCGCCATTCGGCTCTCATCGCTTCCACACCTCGCCTGGGTGAGTCGGGACGGGTTTCTCACCATCGTCCTCCGTCCAGTCTAAGTCTGCCTGGCCATTCACCTTTCTGCTACCTCTGGTTCCTGTCCCCATTCGGAAGCTACTCAATCCAGAACTATTTCCTTACTGTCTCATTTCGACTGTATAAATAAACTCTTCAACTGTTCTCTGTCTCCGTTGTGTTTTGTCTCTAAATCTGAGTCAAGGGAAAGCTAGAGCCTAACACATTTTGTATAATGTATAGTTATTTATTCAAATTGAAATCTTTTTCTGACGGTCTTTTACTTCAGTTGGCTGCAGATCACCACTCAAATATGGATTATGGACTGCAACATCAAGATATTTCACAGAAACATGATAACAGCGATGTTATTGATAGTTTAAATGTGCTAAAAGAGACATTACATTCTCAGGTCTCATTCTCAAGAGAGACCTGCATGGTGGCCCCAGAGTAACTTTTTGTGGCCACAGGTAATCGTGCCATGCCGTATGTCG
The DNA here is from genome assembly GCA_023566125.1 of Zingel zingel. NCBI lineage: Eukaryota > Metazoa > Chordata > Actinopteri > Perciformes > Percidae > Zingel > Zingel zingel. The sequence goes on along the minus strand of CM042316.1, from coordinate 43,303,925 downwards.
AAACCTATTCAACCTATGGTTGCGGTATCACAAAATCCTTTGGAGAAGGAAGAGCTGGGATGTATTAGCTTTATTAGGTATGTAAGCCTACCTAACCAATAAGACTGACTGACGTGTGTCGTCGTTTCCAAAAGTCTCCGTTTGTGCCCGTCCAGACTACAAAGCAACCCAGGAGTTTTCAAACAAAAACAGGCTCAGCGGTGTTTTTAAATGTCTCTATTTTTAGGGGCTTGGAAACAGCTGACAAACAGCTGAGTCAAGTTAAGCAGTTTATTTACAGCTGCTAATATAACTCTAAATGTTTAACTTGAATCACTGTTTTTCATTCAAGCATGGTCTGTAGTTTTTTTATTCTATTAAGGCATGAATGGGATGATTTATTTAATCTAATATGATCAAGTAACTTTATGCCTTTATGTACAAACACATTTATGTACAAACACATTATTCATCTCCACAAGTGACACATGAGCCTGCCACCTTATTGGCTGTTTTATTTTGTATAGCTGCAGTATATATTGATTTTACATTGTGTGTCTTCTGTGGACAGCAAAGGAATATTTTCATTGATCAGTTAGTCAATCAACAAAACTATTTTGATAAGCGAGTAATTATTTGTCAAAACTAATAAAGTATTTTTTTTTTTACTATATAGGAACTTTTTTACAAAAAGCTGCAATTTAATGTGATTCACAAAACATTACAAATACATGTTGATAGGACCATTAAAACCGACACCTGTTCTCCTTTTGGAGGTCGTTTTTACAAGCAGAAATTATGACCCATATTAACGTTTATTGGTAGGCAGCGCCGCCCTCTTGTGCCATTGAAAACATGGAGAGAGCAAAGCAGGAAGTCATGTATCTTGGTATTAAGACCATGCAGCAACTACCATGCCAAGAAGTAATGCCAATGCATTACTGCCTCACACCTGCATTGTATCTAATTTTCCAGCAAGGGGCAACTCCACTGGCTTAAAATGAATTCAGTTTCTATAGAAGTTATGAAAAAAATGACCCTACTTCTCACTTGATTTATGACCTCAGTAAACATTTTCATACTGAGGTTATGATTTCAATCGTGTTGTTTCTTTAAACCAATTGGAATTGTTGATGGATCTTTTAAGACTCTTCGTTTCAAAGTTAGTATGAACATGTATCAAAGTAGACGATTTAAGGAATACATATTATGCTAAATAAAGTTCCAAAGTAGGTAGACATTAAACACATCTTTAACATTAGTTTACATTTTACCGAAGACAAGACTATTACATTAGCCGCGTATTTTTAACATTTGCAGTCCATACATTAAAGGGTTAAAGATTGGTTGGCAGGTACAACACAGTCTCACTCCCTACTTGTCAAATGTCTGAAGCATGGCCAAGGACCCCTGGCGTTAAGTTTCAACGAAATAGGGGTACCCGTTGCGTTATTTTTCAACGAGGGGATCCGTCAGATAGACATTCATGAATCCCTCACCGTCAGATATCGACGAAAGAATAAACACTCCCCCTTAACTCCAAATCTGTGACAGTTTTATTATTGGTATTTTTAGCCCAATAACCACTGTTTGAATCAACATTATTCACGAGATATTATCATGGTTTATATGTATTTCTTTTAATGTTATTATTTCGGTCTATTTCGGCCAGAGAATCTGGGTTGCTTTTTTGTTTATTTATATTTTTAAAACTATAAAGCTAGATCTATCAACATTTATTTAGATTTTATCATGGTATTCATTTATTTATTTTAGTAGTATTATTTCGGTCTTATTACCGGTAAAATATTACAGTATGCTGTAATACAGAACATTACGATATAATCTCATTCAAAGCCGATAACCCACAATGCAATGCGGCCATTCATTCACAGAACCAGGCAGCGATCAGCTGGTCTTTAACGACAGCATCACTTCAATGTACATATATACAGTCAGTGGTTTAGTCACCTGCAACAACACATTGCTCAGCTTTGGTCCAGTAAGTTATGCACCGTAATAACGTTTCAAAACATCCACGGAAGTGACGTAGTAATTACCGCTCCTCGTCTGTGAAAGAATGTTGCACGTGAAAATGTACACAATAAAATACCAATAATGAAAAAATAGTGTTTTATGCTAAGCACTTTGATTTTCCTTATATATACTATATAAAAAACCTACAGTTGAGTGTTTAGAAATACAGCCTAATGGTTTGTTTGACTAATTTGCATTTGTTTTGACTAGTACTTTTTGACTCTTTACTCTCGCAACTATCCTGGAGGGAGCCTGGGAGTATGCCCAACTGGTCTACATGTGCTTTGTGGATCTGGAGAAGGCGTATGACCGGGTCCCCCGGGAGATACTGTGGGAGGTGCTGAGGGAGTATGGGGTGAGGGGGTCCCTTCTCAGGGCCATCCAATCTCTGTATGACCAAAGCGAGAGCTGTGTCTGGGTTCTCGGCAGCAAAGTCGGACTTGTTTCAGGTGAGAGTTGGCCTCCACCAGGGCTGCGCTTTGTCACCAATCCTGTTTGTAGTATTTATGGACAGGATATTGAGGCGTAATCGGGGTGGAGAGGGGTTGCAGTTTGGTGGGCTGGGGATCTCATCGCTGCTTTTTGCAGACGATGTGGTCCTGATGGCATCATCGGCCTGTGACCTTCAGCACTCACTGGATCGGTTCGCAGCCGAGTGTGAAGCGGCTGGGATGAGAATCAGCACCTCTAAATCGGAGGCCATGGTTCTCAGCAGGAAACCGATGGAGTGCCTTCTCCAGGTAGGGAATGAGTCCTTACCCCAAGTGAAGGAGTTCAAGTACCTTGGGGTCTTGTTCGCAAGTGAGGGGACAATGGAGCGGGAGATTGGTCGGAGAATCGGCACAGCGGGTGCGGTATTACATTAAATTGATCGCACCGTTGTGACGAAAAGAGAGCTGAGCCAGAAGGCAAAGCTCTCAATCTACCGTCAGTTTTCGTTCCTACCCTCACCTATGGTCATGAAGGCTGGGTCATGACCGAAAGAACAAGATCCAGGGTACAAGCGGCCAAAATGGGAGCTCAGTCATCCGTGAGGAGCTTGGAGTAGAGCCGCTGCTCCTTCGCATCGAAAGGAGCCAGTTGAGGTGGTTTGGGCATCTGGTAAGGATTCCCCCTGGGCGCCTCCCTAGGGAGGTGTTCCAGGCACGTCCAGCTGGGACGAGGCCTCGGGGAAGACCCAGGACTAGGTGGAGGGACGTCCAGCTGGGAGGAGGCCTCGGGGAAGACCCAGGACAAGGTGGAGGGATTATATCTCCAACCTCGCCTGGGAACGCCTCAGGATTCCCCAGTCGGAGCTGGTTAATGCGGCTCGGGAAAGGGAAGTTTGGGGTCCCCTGCTGGAGCTGCTACCCCCGCGACCCGATACCGGATAAGTGGACGAAGATGGATGGATGGACGTTAGCATGTAGCGTTAGCTAGCTGGCTAGCGCCGCTGGAGTGTCACAGCAAGTATTTAATGTAGGGTTGAGCCTCATATTCGACTGTAACAAGTATTCTGCACTGATAATGAGTGAAACGGTGCGAGAGCTGTCCTCATTATTATGAAAAAATGTGTGAACAGTGGGAACATTATACCCGGGTCAACCCGCCAATTTACGTGATGTCGCGACTCGTACAAGAAGCTTTGCACGCACTCAATCAACCTGGCACAGCATTGACAAGACAGCGAGATAACAGAGCAACTCATGGTCCGTGGGGAAAAGGAGTGGAAAAACACTGACCACCGCCGTAGTGTATGGACTATATTTTGTATATAGAGTTAGATGCCATATAAACACGTAGTGATAGGTGATTGTTTTCATGTGCGTAGTGATATGTGTGCCGTTACACTCTGTATCCATGGCAATGCGCAGTAGTGGGGGTGAACGGTCACTCAGACCGCCAGCTGTAGAACTGACGTGGGTTTTTTGGCCAGTGGGAAAGGAGCCCTATGCCGTTTGAAATCGGGTCGACCCGCGTTTAAAAAATAAAGTATTTGATACTACATGAAAAATATTTATGCAATCAACCCAATTTTGCTGATAACGGTTGTATTTTTATTTATTTTTTCTGTCTTTGTTTTTTCTGTACAGGGTTACTTCACTTCAGTGTAGGCTGTGTTGTTTGGGGCAACTGCCCCTCAATGAGGTGGTCCTGCAAGTGTTGCAATTTCTCCTCGCCGAACCAACACACACTAGTTGTGCATTATAAGCTGAAGCTGTCATCAGGCAAGGAACTGTCCTCTTCCCTGTGTCTATGCAGACTGTGTTTGCTCCTTCAGGACAGAATCATCTCTGAAAAAACATTTAACTAGAGACCATAGTCAAGCCCGTTCAAAGCAGGTGACTGCAAGGTTAAACTGTGAACTGTGCAACTTTTCAGAGATTTGTAGTGATACACAGTATTTCGCACATTTGAAAATACACAGACACAATAAGGAAACTGTTAAATGTCCCTTTAAAGACTGTAGTTTTCAGTCGAGTGTGTACAGTACTTTTCGTGCACATAAGAGTAAGAAACATCACCTCTGTACCGTTGACAATTTTCGAGAAAACCTGTATCAAACTTTTATTCAAGGCACTTTAAACTCTGAAAGTACAGACTTTGAGACACATTCAGACGATCTAGACTTAACAGATGATTTTATAGAGGATAAAGACCTGCATAATAGACATATTGAAACAGTTGAACACTTGTCTCAGTACAAAACATACAGAGACGGTCTATATTACAAAGACAATATTTTGCTCTCGTCAGAAGATCTTAGCATTGCCCTAGGACTGTATATAGACGACTTTGAGGTTTGCAACCCACTAGAAACATCAAAAAAAGCACAAGGTCTGTGCAGTGTATTGGGTGATTTCAAATTTACCTATACGATATAGATCAATCTACCTTGCATGTCTGTGTCATAGCAATGACGTGAAGAAATATGGGTATGGAGCCATTCTTGAACCACTGATAAAAGACCTTGAACTACTTGAGCAGCAAGGATTGTATGTTCAGAAATTGTGAACAACTGTTAGAGGTACTGTGCTGTATGTGTCTGCAGACAACTTGGGGGCCCACTCGCTGGGTTTCATGAGAGTTTTAATGTCGACAAATTTTGCCTGTTTTGTTTAGCTAGTCGGCAAGATATTGACATTCACGAGGTAAAGGAGAGAGTATTTCCACTCTGGACAGTTGAAGCTCACAAACAGGACCTTCTGGAATTAAACACACATCAGTTAGTTTCCGTGAATGGAGTAAAGAGTGACTGTGTTCTCGATAGACTTTCTCATTTCCACACAATCCAGGGCTTCCCCCCAGATTTTATGCATGACCTTTTTGAAGCAATAGTGCTACGGGAATTAAGTCTATGCATAAAGTCTCTGATATCCAAACAGTACTTTACAATAGATGAGCTGAATTCCATCATTGAATCCTTCCCTTTCAAGTTTACAGATAAAACCAACAGATCTCATCGAATTTCAGAGTCTTTTGCATCGAAAAAATCTATTGGTGGAAATTGCCACAAAAACTGGACACTATTGAGACTTCTGCCTCTGATGATCGGTCACATTATACCAGAAGATGACAAAACTTGGGGTATTCTGTTAGATTTGAAAGAAATAGTAGAGCTTCTAGCTAGTGGACATTTTTCAGAAGAGACATTGGCATACTTGGAGTGTATAATCTCCGATCACAGGTGCCTATTAAAAGAGGTGTTTCCTGATTTCCATCTCCTGCCCAAGCACCACTTCTTGGAACATTATCCCGAACTGATTCGGAGATTTGGTCCCCTGATTGATTTCTGGACCATTTGATTTGAAGCTAAGCACAGCTTTTTTTAAAGGGTGGTGCATGATTTTCACAATTTCAGAAACATCTTGCTCACTCTACCAACAAAACACTGTAGTTGTTTCACCTGATGCACTCGAGCACTCTATGAGGCGGGCTGTAGAGCTGAAATATGGAAACATACGTCTTGTGTCTCTTGCGACCCATGCCTGCCTCTATGGCACAACGTATTCAGAGGGTATGTTTCTGTCCGTGGGGCACACCAGTGGCCTGACTGACTTTGGGAAGCTGGTTAAAATTGTAGTTGTGTCCAGCAAAGTGTCTTTCTTGATAGAACCATATCATGCATGGTACATGGAGCACCTGCGGAGTTATGAGTTGATGAAAAAACTTCTGAACTGGTGATTGTGGAATTACACAAACTAAATGAATATCAACCCCTGTATCCATACACAAAAGCAGGCAAACTGATAGTGACATCAAAAGTTTTTTTGCTTCATTAAGGTATAGTTGAGCTGTTATTTTACTTTAAAGGAGAACTCCGGGCAATTTTTACGTTAATCCTGATCGCTATAAGTATGTGAGTACTGTTGATAGCAAAAAAAACAAGCCGAATCGGTGCTAGCATCATGGAGCTGCTGCAGCTAATGCCGAGAGCTCCCACTTAGCTAGAACGGCAGTTTTGGGGGCATATCATAAAGAGTGCCTTTGTGCCTCTTAACAGACACAAAATGCAACTAAAATGTCCGTGCAACTTATTAACAGTTATTTTTTCATGTGTTAATATTTAAGTTTGACTGGCCAGTTCTCATGTAGATTCTTTGTAGATATTAGTTTGCTTAATTTTTTTTAAATCTATCAATTTCTGTAAACTTAAGTAACTTGGCAATAGAGCATGAGAAAAAAATAATAATAATGTTGCCCTAACTTGATAAAATAAGATAACCAACATCTTTTTTAGTTCTCTTAAATGTTTTCCAGTCCACTACTTGATACAGAAAGTTGAGTCAACAAATCGCGAATTGTATCAATTATGTATTCCATGTTGAGCCAACTTGATTCACAGTTGTAGGAACTTGATCAAATAAATGTAACCAACATCTCTTAAAGTTATCTCAAATAATATTTTCAAGTCCAACTTACTTGATACAGGAAGTTGAGTCAACAGACTGCATGTTGCATCAACTCGTGTTTTGAAGTATAATAAACTTGACACTATAAGTTGACTCAAATGAACTCAGTCAAAGCAACAAGATGACTTGACTTAGTTAAGTTGAGTCAACTAATCTTTTTTTACAGTGCAGTGACGATGGCTCTTTGAAATAGTCTCGGGAAGTGAAAAATGGTCAGTGTTGAGCTCTAATCAGGCATTTATCCCCCTGCTAAATACGTGCACCTACGTCTAGCACAGGCAGCGTTGAGCTCTATTCAGGCTCAGCACAAAAAACCAAGTGAGGTCATTGCCCAGTGGGCTGTTGACCCACAATAATGAGCATGAAGGTTTGGTTTATTGCTCCCCAAATGGCAGGCAAGGTCAGCGGCCTTAGTATGTTGAGCTAGAGCGAGAGAAGAATGTTGACCATAACAACTCAATATATAATAGTTGGGCTCATCTGTATGCACAGGGCCATTTCTGAACCAAATTAGAGCCCTGAGTTACACAGTCAGAGATGCCTGGAAAGTGCAGGTATAAGGGCCTGGATGACTGCTGTGAGTTTCCCCCAGAGAACAAGTTGGTCACCTCTATGCCCTTGCATGTCACTGAAAGGAAACTGACTGCATCTGAAACTGCTATGCTTTTGTTTTGTGCTGTTAGACCTCCCTGTTAATCATGTTGTCCATAAAGAGCACCGTATAGGAGTATATGGCAATTCAGAGGGGTAGTTGGTACATGCACATTTTATGGCCAAATCTCAATGACCAACCCTAGAAGTCTTACCATTAAACAGTGACCCGGTGAATATTAATGCCAAACTCAAGCCTTAAGTACGGCAGCCCACAAACCAATGGATCACGTCACGGCTGTTACGTCCACTATTATTTCAGTCTATGTGTTGACTACAAAACTGGTTCTAAGAATATTAAATGTAACCTCTCTTAAGCTCTGGAACCAGGAGCTGGCCTTTTTCCTATTCCTATTTCCTTTAATTTCCTTAAACTTGCATTCAGTAATAATAAGCAGTAATATCAACCCATTTTTAAGTTTTGTTGCACTGGCCCACCATCGCAAAACTATTGATGCAACTTCCCTCAAAACATTACAAAATCGTAGTGACATGACTCTGTTGAGGAGAGTTAAAGGGGACACTGTAGTTGACATTAACATTATATAACTTTCTTCACCTTTGTTATTAGGGCTGGGTTTAAGAAATCGATTTTCCAATTAAAATTAATGTTTATTTAAATGATATATTTGTCCATAAAATCCTGAGATGGATCTTTTAAGATTCTCCGTTTCAAAGCTTGTATGAAGATATTGGTATCATATCAAACTAGACCATTTAAGGAATACATATTATGCTAAATAAAGTTCCAAAGTAAGTGAACATTAAACACATCTTTTACATTAGTTTACGTTTCACCAAAAATAAGACTTTTACATAAGCCACGTATTTTTGACATTTGCAGTCCATACATTAAAGGGTTGAAGATCGGTTGGCAGGTAAGAAAGTATAATGACAAAAAAATGCGCAACATCATGGGTAATCTGCTCATATCAAACCTGCTCTGTAATATTTCAAAGAAAGAACCAAAGAAAAAGTTAATCAGAGAAGCGAGGTGAGGTGTGCAGGTACTGACAGCTTTCTGTCTGGTCTGTTTAGAACCAGAAAAACAAACTTTAAGGATCATCATGTAAGTGTAAAGGATTAAAATGAGAGGACCAAAGACTATAAGACAAGTGACAAAGAGTCCATAAATGTTGTTCACTGTGGCGACAGAGCAGGCCAGTTTGACAACAGAATAATTGTCACAATACACTTTGTTAATGATGTTTCCACACAGCTGTAAAGAGGAAGTTAAAAATATTGTGACAGCAACTTCAATAAATGGGAATAACCATGTTAGAGCAATAAGCACGGCAACCTTGTTAGATGTCATACTTGTGTTATATTGCAGAGGATAACAGATAGCAAGATATCTGTCATAAGACATGATGGATAAATTAATAATTTCTATAGTTCCATATGCAAACACACAATAAATCTGCAGGAAACAAAAGGGAGCAGAAACAGTGTGAATGTCAGAGAGGATCTGAACCAGAAGGAATGGTAACATCGTTGTACTACCATACAGTTCATTTACAAACAGGCTGCACAGAAAAAGATACATAGGTTCATGTAAGCTTCTGTTCATACAGATAACCACAATCAGCAAAAGATTGGCACAAATTATTACAGCATAAAAACAAATAATAATTGTGAAAAATAAGTATTTAAAGAGCCCAATATCAAAGTATGCACCAAGAGTGAAATAGGAAACCTGTGTAAAGTTTATCATGATTATTCGTTTGGTTCACAACACAACCTTTCAAGTTTGCACAGGATGAACAATTTACAGTGTTACATTTTGTAGGAGGTTAGCAGAAATCAAACTAGTTTAAATGTTAAATTTACGCTTATCCTGGACTCACTGCATTAACACACAAGCAGTATTCCGCATGCAGACAGTAAAGATACATTCATAAAATAAAAAACATTCTCCAAACTTACCATTTACCTTATTAAAGTCAATATAATGTTAAGGTAAGAAATGACAGAACACAGTTCATGACATTGCATGAATACTTACATTCATTTGCTGTGACTGTTTGGCAACTGAGAGGAAACGCTGCCTCTGCTTCTTTTAAACTCTTTAAGTCAGATGATGTGCACCTCAGCAGTCAGGCCTCATTGCCATGGGACACATCTAACTGATGTCTGAACATCTACTCTTAGCATGTTATAAAACAACATTGGTCGGTAAAACAAAACTAAAATATGCAAACATAAATTGATTCTTTTCCCCCCATGACATACTGTATACTCTACTGTAGTTATAAGTCAGTTAGTCAATCAACCTAAAATTGATAGGCAACTATTTTTGATAAACGAATATCATTTGTCAATTTTAATAATAAAGTAATGTTTTTCTATGTATAGAACTATAAAAGCTGCAATTTAATGTAATTCACAAAACATTAGAAATACATGTAAAAATGACAGTTAAAGAAATAGGACCGTTAAAAGGACCGTTAAAACGAGAAAGTCTGAAAAACGACCCCATAGGTCGTTTTTATTGGAAGCCACTGCTGCCCTCTTGTGCCTTAGTAGTTATGGCGAGAGCAAAGCAGGAAGTCATGTTCAGTAACCTGTTATTAAGACCAAGCAGCAACATCCGTGCCAAGAAGTAATGCCAAGGCATAACTACCTTAAAGCTGCATTCTATCTAATTTCCAGAATGCGGTGACTGTACTAGCTCCAAAAAGAAGTCAGATTCTATAGAAGTCTATGAAAAAAATGCCCCTATTTTTCACTTGATTTATGACCTCAGTAAACATTTTCATGATGAGTTTTTGGTCCCAATCGTTGCCCTTGTTTGCATTTCTTAAAACCAATCGGAATCGTTAAGATCCAGACACAGTGACGATGCCTCTTCAAAATAGTGTCGGGAAGTGAAAAGTGGGCGATCAGTGTTGTGACCTATTCAAGCTTAGCGCCAAGTGAGGTCATTGCCCAGTGGGCTGATCACCCACAAGAATGGGTGTAAAGATTTGGTTTATGGCTCCCAAAATGGCAGGCAAGGGCAAAGGCCTTAGCATGTTGAGCTGGAGCTAAAGAAGAATGTTGACAATATCAACTAAATATACAAGAGTTGAGCTCACCTGTATGCACAGGGCATTTCTTGAACCAATTTTCTGGATAGGGCCTTGAGTTACACAGAGTCAGAGGTGCCTGGAAAGTGCAGGTATTCTCTCAAGGACCTGGATGACTGTTGGATTTTCCCCCAAAAAACAATTTGGTCACCTCTCTGCCCATGCACTTCACTGAAAAGAAAGTGAATGAATCTGAAACTGAGGGGCTTTTGCTAATACCCTCTATGTAAGTCACATTCTCCATATGGAACACCATATTCGAGCATTGGGCAAATCATAAGGGTAGTTGGTACATGCACATTTTATGGCCAAAGCTCAATGACCGACTAGAAATCCTAACATCAAATCAGTGACCCAGGATATCTAAATGTGTAGTGAGGGGGAACTGGTAATGCCTGGAAGAAGCCAATGTGCACCAGGTCTTACACACTCATTGTGACACTCCACTACGGTTGTGTACGTGAATTCAAACAAAACTAAATGTCTAACTGACCGAAGGGTGCCCAGAGATAGACGCGAATATTTTAACGTCTGCCCACATTTGCCACCAAGCCCCCACAATTTTGTATAACATATAGTTATTTATTCAAATTGAAAACTTAAGTACTTTGTAAAATATATTTTCTGACGGTCTTTTACTTCAGTCGGCTGCAGATCACCACTCATAAATGGATTATGGACTGCAACATCAAGATATTTCACAGAAACATGGTAACAACGGCGATGTTATCGATAGTTTCATTGTGCTAAAAGAGACGTTACATTCTCCGGTCTCATTTTCAAGAGAGACCTGCATGGTGGCCCCAGAGTAACTTTTTGTGGCCACAGGCTATCGTGCCATGCCATGTGTCGAACCCTATCACAAAATCCTTGGGAGATGGAAGAGCTGGGATTTATCAGCTTTATTAAGTACACTGAACAAAATTATAAACGCAACACTTTTGTTTTTGACCCCATTTTTCATTAGCTGAACTCAACGATCTAAGACGTTTTCTATGTACACAAAAGGCCTATTTAAAATTGTTATATAAATCTAATCTATTATATAAATCTGTGTTAGTGAGCACTTCTCCTTTGCCGAGATAATCCATCCACCTCACAAGTGTGGCATATCAAGATGCTGATTAGACAGCATGATTATTGCACAGGTGTGCCTTAGGCTCGCCACAATAACAGGCCACTCTTAAATGTGCAGTTTTACTGTATTGGGGGGGTGGGGGCCGAGGGGACCAGGGGGGTCCGCAAACCAGGCAGTATCTGGTGTGACCCCATTTGCCTCACGCAGTGAACACATCTCCACATCACATCTCTCCTACCATAAGCCTTCTCGAAAGGCGTTTCAGAGAATTTGGCAGTATATCCAACCGGCCTCACAACCGCAGACCACGTGTAACCCCACCAGCTCAGGACCTCCACATCCAGCATCTTCACCTCCAAGATTGCCTGAGACCAGCCACCCGGACAGCTGCTGTAACAATCGGTTTGCATAACCAAAGAATTTCTGCACAAACTGTCACAAACATCTCAGGGAAGCTCATCTGCATGATCGTCGTCCTCATCGGGGTCTCGGCCTGACTGCAGTTCGTCGTTGTAACCGACTTGAGTGGGCAAATGCTCACATTCGATGACGTCTGGCACTTTGGAAAGGCGTTCTCTTCACAGACGAATCCAGTTTTCACTGTACAGCGCAGATGGCAGACAGCGTGTATGGCTTCGTGTGGGTGAGTGGTATGCTGATGTCAACGTGGGTCGAGTGGCCCATGGTGGCGGTGGGGTTCTGGTATGGGTAGGCGTATGCTATGGACAACGAACACATGTGCATTTTATTGATGGCATTTTGAATGCAGAGATACTGTGACGAGATCCTGGGGCCCATTGTTGTGCCATTCATCCACAACCATCACCTCATGTTGCAGCATGATAATGCACGGCCCCATGTTGCAAGGATCTGTACACAATTCCTGGAAGCTGAAAACATCCCAGTTCTTGCATGGCCAGCATACTCACCGGACATGTCACCCATTGAGCATATTTGGGATTCTCTGGATCGGTGTATACAACAGCGCATTCCAGGTCCTGCCAATATCCAGCAATTTTGCACAGCTATTGAAGAGGAGTGAACCAATATTCCACAGGCCACAATCAACAACCTGATCAACTCTATGCAAAGGAGATGTGTTCACTGCCTGAGGCAAATGGGGGTCACACCAGATACTGACTGGTTTTCAGTCCCCCCCCCAATACAGTAAAACTGGACATTTAAGAGTGGCCTTTTATTTTGGCCCGCCTAAGGCGCACCTGTGCAATAATCCTGCTGTCTAATCAGCATCTTGATATGCCACACCTGTGAGGTGGATGGATTATCTCGGCAAAGGAGAAGTGCTCACTAACACAGATTTAGACAGATCTGTAAACAGTATGTGAGAGAAATAGGCCTATTGTGTACATAGAAAAAGTCTTAGATCTCTGAGTTCAGCTCATGAAAAATGAGGGCAAAAACAAAAGTGTTGCGTTTATAATTTTGTTCAGTATATGTAAGCCTGCCTAAACGGTAAAACTGACTGACATGTTTCATCGTTTCCAAAAGTCTCTGTTTGTGCCTGCCCAGACAACACATTCTCAATTCCATTGCGTAAAATATGGACGCTTGGTCAGGTGCCTTTGGCATTGTAATTGACGCTAAAAGTCTCCTTTAGCGTCATATCTAAACGCGCTTTATCAAAAAGCGCTTGGTTGGGACTATTGCCCTCACTTTTGACACAGTAAGGTTAAGGAAAAGGTTGTGGGTGGGCTTACGTTTCCATGACACACGGGACGGTTAGGTTTAGGAACAGACAAACAGGACAGTTGGGGTTAGGTAAAGAACAATGGGATGGTTGGTTTAGGTAAAGAAGAACGGGAGAGTTGGGTTTAGAAAAAGAAGAACGGGACGGTTGGGTTTAGATAAAGAAGAAAGCGTCGGTTGGGTTTAGGAAAAGAATCACAGGACTCATAATACTCGCTACTGTTGTCGCTCTTAGTGCTACGTCATCTTCAAACGCCGTGTAGCTGCTGCTCTCCCCGGTGCGTTCTACACACACGCTGAAGGGCGCTTTTTACGTGGTATCTGACGCTGACAGCCACTGCCCAAACGTCCGTATTTTACAAATTTGGAGTGAGAACGGATTGTTCCAGACTACAAAGCAACCCAGGAGTTATCAAACAAAAACAGGGTCAGCGGTGTTTTCAAATGTCTCCATTTTTATGGGCTCGGAAACAGCTGAGTCAAGTTAAGCAGTTTATTTACAGCTGCAAATATAACTCTAAATGTTTAACTTGAATCACTGTTCATTCCATTCAAGCATGGTCTGCAGTTTTTTATTCGATTAAGGCATGAATGGGATGATTTATTTAATCTGATATGATCAAACAACTTTAGTGATAATATGTTGTCATGAACCTTTATTTACAAACACATTATTCATATGCACACGTGAAACATGAGACTTACACCTTACTGGCTGTTTTATATTATATATCTGCAGTATATATTGTAGATTTTACATTGTTCGTGGACAGCAAAGGAGGAATTTCGTTGTACAGGGAAATATTGTAGAGGGATTTGCATATGACAAAAAACTTAACTTGATATGCTTTTAACAGTGGATTTCACAATATGGTGTCCTATTCGTCAAACAATAATTGGAGCCATTGTGCCATTCTGCACTTAAGAACTTGGCTGCTACACAAATGACATCTGAAGTCTGCATGGGGGCTTATGGTCAACATTAAAACAAGGCCAAGTGCTGCACTGACAGGTACCAAGTTATTTAGAATCTGTGTTCTAATGCAATTTGGATTTAAAAGATCTAACAGATTTACACCACTGTCATCCGGAGGGTACAAGTTTTTCACCCTAACTATATAAGGCCCCTCCATGAATCACAATGTTGTCGTTGTTGGGGGTTTGTGTGTCCATTGGACCAGTGTTGTCAGGGAAAACTGCAACTCCTCCGCAGAGCCTTTTGCATGCTGAGCTTGTGCTAGGAATGAATGTTGCCAATAACAACTGCTGTAAATATTCAATAGTTGGGCTTACCTGTATGCCAGCGCAGGTCACAGAAAGTATTATGGGATTCTTTTTCCACTTAATACACTACATTGCATAATTATCTAGTGATAGTAAGACAATGTCAGGAATGCTTACATTTTGAAGTTTTTTTCTAAAATGAGCAAACTGGAACTACATTGATATAAGCCGCTTTCCGACCAAGTAGTTACAGGAACGTAGTTATAGGAAAAGTCCACTTCTAAGCAGTTCTACTAACTACTCTCGCCCAAAATTGTTGTTTAGGGATTATTGGAGGGGTAAGGGAGTGATGCAAGCATGGCAACGGTCTTAATAGCGTTAAAATCAGAAAACAAATACACCAAAAACAAGTATGAACTAAATCTAATGTATATAGCATATTTGTCATAATTCAAACAAGTCTCCCGAAGAGAAATAGGTATCTCTGTCTCCTCCGCCTCAGCCTGCTGCACTTTGTGTGTGTGTGTGTGTGTGTGTGTGATGGCCGGACAGCGAGGTGGTCAAGCCCTCAGAGCACGCTTGTGGATTTGAACTCCGAAAAGACAGTTAACCACAGGTTCCCGTTAATCTTATGATGGACATGTGTTGTGATATTTAAACAAATTAATTGTCAACGGCGAAATAAAAGCCTCTTATTTACGAGAGCGGTCTGAGAGACCTCCAGTTTACAGCGGGGTCTCTGAGCAGGATTGGCTGAGCAACGAGCTAGAGGCCGGGGCAGGCGCAGGCTGGCTGTCGCTTCACTTCATGGTGCTTCTCAACTCCGAAAACTTTGAAGCAAATTGTCAATTTGGCATCGACTTTTCACCATGGATAAATAAAGGCATAACGTGATGGGCCGGGAGAAATTAAGAGGAAAAACACAAGACTTTCACCTAGGAAATAGGTGTTTGTGTCCGGGGAGTACTACTTAAAGGGACCAGTGTTTTAACCAAAACCACAAATTATTTGTTTTGGTGTCTAAACTGTCGTCACCTGTAACCCTTACGGTGCCCTTTACCCGGCTCACAGTTACATTATTTCGGCTCCTACCTCATTGATATCAAATCAGAAATGTTATAAAAATAGGACCTTTTGAATCAGAATCAATTCAGGAAATGTATTGCTCCCCAAATGGCAGGCAAGGGCAAAGACTTTTGCATGGTGAGCTTGAGCTAGAGAAGAGTGTTGACACAAACAACTAAATATACAATAGTTAGGCTACCAGTATGCACAGGGCCATGCCTGGAACCAAACACCTAGATCAGGCCTTGAGTTACACAGAGTCAGAGATGCCTGGCAAGGAGCCGGTTGCACCAACAGGGCTTACGCCTGGTCTTAAGCTAAGTAGCTTTTAACTCAGCGTTCTATCGCCGACCTAATAGTTATGCCAGTCGCACCATCTTGGCTTAAGCTCTCTTCTCGCTAAGACCGGGCGTAATTCTTACGCCTAGTCAGTAGCGGGCGTAAAGTCGAAATCTAAGCACGTTTCTACACACCGACTAAACCAGTAAAAGCCTGGGAGTCCTCTCCAAATATATCCACAGTTATGTCACTATAAACTGACATTTTAGGGGGAGGATCAACGTCAGTTGGTTGTTTTATTTGAGGACTGGTCTTTCTTCGCTCTGCTCAGGAGGTCTTTCCACTTTTTTCGTACATCGCTCTCTGGCCTCTGTTATCTGTCTCCATGTTTTTTGTTATAATGTTGGACTGCTATGCAGTCAATGCATGTCTGTTCTGACTGTACAGCTCTATCAATTTCCTTATCTCAATGTCTGTGAAATTGCCTTTTCTTTTTCTTTGATCCTCCATTGAAGCGGCTACAACTTTGCAAAACAGAGGAACATCGTTTACAACATATCCTAGCACATTGCTAGGCAAAAAGCCATAGTTCCGTTGTCATTCACATGATCGTGCATCACTAAGACCAGGCATAGTTAAGCCTAGGCTTAAAGGTGCAGCAGGTAAGCCTTATAAAACTGACTTTCCGTCATATTTGCTGAAACTGACCCTACGTTAGAGTAGAACTACATAAGGCAGGTAATTTAAAAAAAATATATGGGTCCTCTGGCATGACCTACAGCCTATAGTGCGATTTGCAAAAATCCACCGCTCCCTGTTCAGATTCACCAATCAGGACCAGGGCGGGCGTCTAACTGTGTGTCAATCACTGTTCATGCACACGCATTCATTCTCCCTTGTGAGTGGATCGGCTTAGGAGACCGTTTTGGGCTTTAGCAGAAAGGGGAGAGGGACTGAGAAGTTGTTGTTGTTCAAATTTTTTGGCTAATTCCTGGATCTTCACAATCCTACCTACAGCACCTTTAAAAGAACACGCCAACTTATTGGGCCTTTAGCTTTTTCACCATATCCCCCAGAGTTAGATAAGTCCA
Organism: Zingel zingel; assembly: GCA_023566125.1. Taxonomy (NCBI): domain Eukaryota; kingdom Metazoa; phylum Chordata; class Actinopteri; order Perciformes; family Percidae; genus Zingel; species Zingel zingel. Next base: position 43,286,854 of record CM042316.1, on the reverse strand, counting down.
TACATACCCTTCTCATCTCCTTGCACGTTGTAGCTCTTTCTGACAGCTCCACCGGTAGCTTAGCCTAGCACGGATCCTGAAGGTAATTGGTTCCAACTAGCCTACTGCTCTGAATAAGTGACAAAATAACGCCAACATGTTCCTATTTAGATGTTGTGATTTGTATAGTCAAAGCGTGTACAAATAACAAGGTCACATGAGACACAGCCATCTTAACCTTACATACACAATTCAGAATAACCAACAAAAACAGGGAACATACAGAAAACTACAAAGAAGCAACATAATTAGCACAAAACACAAGGCAAAATGCAGAAACCATAACAGAAATCACAATACAGACAACAAAACTAGGAAACAGAAATGTCCAAACCATAACAGAGCCCCCCCCCCCCCCCCCCCCTCAAGGGGCGGACACCAGACGGCCAAAAAAAAAAAACGTAAACAGAAAACAACACAAGGAGGGCGAGAGTCCGGGGGAGGCAGAAAGTCACTGGTGCACAGGGAACAGAGAGCACTGGGGCACAAGGAACAGAGAGTCACTGGGGCACAGGGAACAGAGAGCATAGAGGGCGCTCGGGGGGGAAACAGAAGGCCGGTGAAACAGAGGGGGTCCGCTCTGGAAAACAGAGCGCGGTCGCTAGGGGGAACAGAGAGACCCCGGCAACAGGGGACAGAGAGACCTCGGCAACAGGGGACAGAGGGCAACAACGAAGGCAGGAGCCTTCTGGTGGCCGGCGACTAAGGCAGAAACCTTCTGGCCACCGTTTACGAAGGCAAAACTCCTCAGGTGGCCGAACTGGACGTCACGGGTTCTGAGGCAGCCAGCCTGGACGTTGAGGGTTCTTAGGTGGCCGCTTCTGCCAGCGAGTCCCTTCGGGCGGCCGAACTGGACGTCGAGGGCAGCGCCCCTCCAGGGACTGAGCAGGTCTGCCAAGGCAAAGCCCCTTGGGAGGCTATGCAGGCAAAGGGTCAGCAAGACCGGGACCAGGTGGCCAGGCAACAGGGGCAGAGGTTGACCAGGGTGCCGGCAAGACACGAGGGGCAGGAGTCGGTTTGACCGACACCGGCAAAGTCTCTGGGGGGGTCTCAAGGGTGGTCTCAGGGACGTCGGAGACCAGCAAAGTCTCAGGGGCGGCCTCAGGGGGGCCTCAGGGTCGCCAGAGACTGGCAAAGTCTCAGCGGTGGCCTCGGGGGCCGGGATCAGGAAGTATGCTAGCCAGCCGGGAATCTGGGAGACAGGGAAACCTGGGAACACTAGGAAATGCGGGGACGCTAGGAAACTCGTAAGCGCTAGGAAACTCGTAAGCGCTAGGAAACTCGGAGGCGCTAGAAAACTCGGAGGCGCTAGAAAACTCAGGAACGCTAGGGAGCCCGGGGTCACCAGGGAGCCTGGGGTCACTAGGGAGCGCGGGGTACTTAGGGAGCCCGAGGACACTAGAGAGCTGCTCGGGGACACTAGGGTGGCGGCTAGCTAGCCTGGATTCAGGGGGACCGCTAACTAGCTGGGGCTCAGGGAGGTTGCTAGCTAGCCGGGGCTCAGGAAGGCTGCTAGCTAGCCGGGGCTCAGGGGGGCTGCTAGCTAGCCGGGGATTAGGGAGGCTGCTAGCTAGCTGGGGCTCAGTGAGGCTGCTAGCCAGCCGGGGCTCAGGAAGGCTGCTAGCTAGCCTGGATTCCGGGGGGCTGCTAGCTGGCCGGGGAATAGGGAGGCTGCTAGCTAGCCCGGGGTCAGGGGAGCTGCACGCCAGCCCGGGAACAGAAAGGTTGCACGTCAGCTCGGGAACAGAAGAGTTGCACGTCAGCTCGGGGACGCTAGGGAGCGAGGACTCTCGGGTGAAGAGCGGGGCATGGCGACGGGCGCCACGACGTCCTTTCCCCCATTTTCGACCTCTGTGGGTGCCGGTGGGTTCTGGGGGAGCCAGAGAGGGAGCGGGCAGATTGACAAAACACGCGCCACGGGTTTGCCGACTGGGGAGGAGGTAGGCTGGTGGGTGAGTCACGGGAGGTGGCTTGAAAAAAGTAATTTAGCCAGTACTTAAAACCTTTCAACTGGAGAACAAAGTGACTCACTCACGGTCTCTCCGACAACCACTGCTGCTGGATGGTGAGCTTCTCCAGGAGAGGAGGGTGTTGGTTAGGCTCAGATCACCGCAGACACTGCACGGTCCAGCCGAACTCCAAAACCTTCTTCTTATAGAGAAGCTTCTCCGCTGGGTCCATGTCTGGTCAGATCGTTCTGTTATGTTGCAGGGAAGATAGTGGACCCAAATGCAAGGAGAGGGCAGGCAGGCAGAAGGTTGGAGCTCAGGGATTTATTGAACAAAAACAAACCAAGGGAGACCTGAGGCTAAAACAAGCAAAAATACAAAGTCCAAAGGAATCCAAAAAACCAAGGAAGTACAAAAAACAGGAAACACTGAAACTAACAGGAGCTGATGCAGACACCTACAAACTAACACAGACTAGCAGGGCAAGGACGCAAACGGACACAAACTGACGGCACGGGGATACAAAACGATCTGACAAGAGTCAAAGGGAACATGAGGTAATGAACAAACGAGGGATAGGTGATACAACAGGTGAAACACATAAGGACAATCAACCAAGGCGGGAAAATACAAAGTAAATCTGGACAAGACAAGACAGAAAACCAGATTATCAAAATAAAACAGGAAACAAGAAAAACAGACAGAAAACGTGACATCAACTAAACGCAGAAACTTGACACAACACTAGACAACACAAGGGAGAACAGAACACAGGGAATAACCAAAACATACACAATTCAGAATAACCAACAAAAACATGGAACATACAGAAAACTACAAAGAAGCAACAGAATTAGCACAAAACACAAGGCAAAATGCAGAAACCATAACAGAAATCACAATACAGACAACAAAACTAGGAAACAGAAATGTCCAAACCATAACAGTAACGCATGTTAACACACAACACAGTCTCACTCCCTACTCGTCAAATGTATGACACATGGTCAAAGACCACAGGCGTTAATTTTCAACGCCAGGGAGGTACCCGTTGCATTATTTTTCGACGAGGGGGTCCGTCAGATAGACATTCACTCGAAATCTGTGGCAGTTTTATTATTGGTATTTTTAGCCCAATAACAATAATAATAAGTTTTAATCAACATTATTCACGAGATATTATCATGGTTTATATGTATTTCTCTTAATCTCATTATTTCGGTCTATTTCGGCCAGGGAAGCTGGGTTCCTTTTTTGTTTATTGATATTTTTAAAACTATATGGAATGGAGCCCATTCACGGCAGACAGCAGAAGCACAGGAGTCGAACATGTCCCCTCACCCACCCCGGAAGAACTACAAATACACAAGCTTTGTAACAGGTTCTGTGGCGTCTCTTATCGGAGTTGTAGTTTTTAAATTTATCATAATTAGAAGTTGGCAGTGTATAATTTTGGATACACCCTGGGGTTTTTGGGGATGGGGAACACACTGGTGTCATCAGATTTTAAAAATATAATCGTTAAACAGGTGAAAAAAGCTTATTACCACAGTATGAAGTAGGGAGTGAGACTGTGTTGTAAAACAGCCTTCCTTAACTGTAACACTTCCATAAATTAAAAGACATTGAAAGAATGACATGATTATTTATACAAATTGGAAACTTAAGTTCTTTGTAAAATATATTCTCTGACAGTCTCTTACTTCAGGCTATCTATCTGTTAAGATACCACCCCCCCCCCCCCCCCCCCCCCCCCTCCACACACACCTCATACAGGAAACATGGTAACAACAGTGCCATTCTCTATAGTGTCATTGTGCTAAAAGAGACGCTAAATTCTCCGGTCTTATTCTCAAAAGAGAACAGGGGCAACAGTGGGGCACCTACTGGGGATATTTAGTAGCCACAGAGTAACTTTTTGTGGCCAAATCTTGCCATGTTAAATGTTGAACCCTGGTGCCTTGTGCATCAGTATCAGACACTGAGGGCTGTGGCAAATAATCAGTATTAGACTGGGCTGGAGTCAACCTTTACACGTGTTGGGCCAGGAAAATCCATAAATAATATAAATATAAATATAAAGAATATTCCAACAATTCCATAATCTAACACCAGTAGTGTTGGAGTCATTTCATCCCCTTTTCTTAACGGTTTTGTATTTTCATGAGTTTCGGTATTCATTCTGAAGTTGTTCTCAGCCATTTTAGCATTTATTATTAAATAAGGTGAAAAATAATAATCATGAAATAATCATACTTTGCCACTAAATCCTGTTTTGTGGGGTTACATTTTGCCATATTTATTAGTTCCTTACAGGGATTTTATTTCAATACACTACATTGCATATTATCTAGTTATAATAGCCTTAGACAGTCAGGAATGCTTACAGTTTGCAGGACAAGTCAACATTTACAACAAAATATATTTTTACATGTATTTCATATTTTATACATTATTTATACATATTATTCCATTCATGATAGGAATTAAAATGTGTTGCAGTATCACAAAGTAAAATGACAGAATGATGCGCAGCACACTAGGTATGCTGGTAATATAAAATCTACACCAAAAGGAAAAGTTTAAGAGGGAATGATGAAAAAATACAGAGAGAAAATTATGCGAAACACACTGGGTACACTGGTCATATCAAATCTACTCTGAAGTATTTCAAAGCAGCATCCAAAAGAAAAGTTTAAGAGTGAAGCGAGTTGAGGTGTGCAGGTACTGACAGCTTTCTGTCTCGTCTGTTTGGAACCAGAAAAACAAACATTGAGAATGTTCATGTAAAAAAAAAAAAAAAAGAGAGAGAAAGCAGAGGGACAAATAAGGGAGAATATTAAACAATTCATGCAATTTATTTTTGTTAGTTAGAAAGCCTCAATAATAAATTACTGATACGTTGTTATTACATCTACTTAGTATTTCTGCGACAGGCAAACATCTTATGAAGGAGGAGATGTTTACATGTATTCCGTATTTTTGATATTTGCAATCCATACATGACAGGATTCAAAAGTGGCTGTATGATGAGAAAATACAGAGAGAAAATTATGCGAAACACACTGGGTACACTGGTCATATCAAATCTACTCTGAAGTATTTCAAAGCAGCAGCCAAAAGAAAAGTTTAAGAGTGAAGCGAGTTGAGGTGTGCAGGTACTGACAGCTTTCTGTCTCGTCTGTTTGGAACCAGAAAAACAAATATTAAGAATTTTCATGTAAGAGAAAAGGATTGGAAGCAGAGGGACTAAGATGGTAAGAACAGTACCAAAAAGACCATAAATGTTATTCACTGTGATGTCAGAACAGGCCAACTTAGCAACAAGGTAGTTATGACAATACAAACTGTTTATAGTGTTTCCACAGAAAGTCAAATGGATGTTTAAGGATAAAGTAATCAAGACTTTCACAAAAGAGTACAACCATATCACAATAATTAAGATAACCACCTTGTTTGTTGTCATACGAGTGTGATATTGTAGAGGATAACAAATAGCAAGATATCTGTCATAAGACATGACGGCTAAGTTACAAAACTCTACATGTGCATATGTATACAAACAGAAAATCTGCAGGAAACAAAGAGAAGCAGAAACAGTGTGAATGTCAGAGAGGATCTGAACCAGAAGGAATGGAAACACCCCTGTAGTACCATATAGTTCATTTACAAACAGGCTGCACAGAAAAAGGTACATAGGTTCATGTAAGCTTCTGTTCACACAGATAACCACAATCAGAGATGTGTTGGTAATAATAATAAGAATGTATAACATGGCAGTGACCATAAAGTACAAGTATTTTAAAGTCCCCACATTTAAATAAGAGCTAAGAATAATGTAAGATGAAGTTGAATTTACCATCGTTCTTGTTTTAGGTGAGAAAACTCAATCATAAAAAGAGGTTTGCTTCTCGTTGCTTCATATGTTTTAACCCAAAATGACAAATTTGTTGTAAATAAAGACAGTGCTCTGAATAACAGGCATTATTTTCAGTCTTCTGAGCTTTGCATTGACAACACTACTTCACATGATCAAGCACATAGTCCAAGAACAACCCACAAAACAGAAAAAGCACAAATACATTTAAATAGATTTTCTTTACAGGAAACAGAAATATTTACGTTACATACAGCTTAACATTTGCCCAAAAATATGAATGTATAAACAAATTGAATTAAAAATGTTTACAAAGGATTCTAAAACCACCAACTACTTTCTTCCCATTAAACAGGCCGTTAACAACATAACTCTCCTATGCAACAACACAAGCAAGCGTAAACACTCTGCCTCCAAAAGAGAGTAAGATTACCGACCTCGTTACAGCACAACTCGAACAAAGACAACCAACACACAGCTTCAAAGTTGCCAACTGGCCCATCTGTAGCTCTCTACAGGTCCTTTATACACCAGCCCTGATGAGCAACAACTCAGTTTAGATGCAGGGCGGGTAGCAGGGCGGCACCTGGACACCACATGAAAGAGCCGGAAGAGAAAACAATACCGTGGCTCGTTACAAAAAGGGAGACTGTCCTTACCTGAAAAATAACTTTTTATAAATAATTTTTTCAAGCAGCAATTGTGAGACATATTTTATCTAGGGCTGTCAATCGATTACAAATTTCTGATCTAATTAATTACATACTCCATGATTAATTAATCGAAATTAATCGCATACATAATTAACGGTGCCTGAACCAACACTTTAAGAAAGTAAAAAGAGAAAAGAAAAAAAAGGGTACTAAACAACAGTCGTGACATTAAAGAACGGCTTGTTTATTGCTAAGGCCATATGGTCAAAATGAAATGATTTAATAACAATAACTTATTTCACTAGTAAATTGCTGTTGGACGACAAAACCAACCACCAGATGGGAAAAGGACATTTACAATAACTTCAAATGCACCACGAGGCTGTAGTTTACCAGTTTCATTGAACACACCGTCTGTGTTTTTTTTCCAACGGCAGCTGCAGATTGTTACATACCGGTGTTGTTTAGTTGAATCTTGAAACACAGTCAAACTTCACACCGTTTAGCGTTATCTGTCAGCATTTTAACCGTTTCTTCTGTGAACAGCTAACATCAAGCTAACGTTAGCGGCTGTCGAGTATAGTGTTAACTAGCGTCACGTGCAGCGGTGTTTGTGTTGCCGTCTGTTTCAGAGCATCAGAGAGAAGAGCAGACATATCAGTGGCTCCAGATTTCGGTTGCCAGGTTTGGCAGGAAGAAGATTTTTACAAGTAAATGTTCCAATTAATGATCCAGGCAGCACATTCTTGTCTCCCTCCTTCATTTTACAGTTGAATGGTGGCTAGAACAACTCCGGGTCAAACATCAATAAGGAATGGATTAATCTGCGTTATTTTTTTTTATTTTTATATTTTATTTTGACAGCCCTAATTTTATCACATGAAATAGTGACAATTTCAAAGTACAATGTCAGTGAAATGTTCCCTCAAATATTTCCCCCCAAACTAGGCTCTATGCATATAACCTTGTATCCATTGCTGCAGGGAACCATCACCTTATTGTGGTGGAGAGGTTTGTGTGTCCCTGTGAACCTGAGGGCTGTGTTGTCTGGAGCTTGGTGCTCCTGGTAGGGTCTCCCATGGCGAAGTGGTCTCAGGTGAGGGGCCAGACAAGGAATGGTTCAAAAAACCCTATGATAAAACGAGGAAGAGGCAGAAATACCCTGCCTGGAGGAAGCCCGGGCGGGTGTGGGGATACTCACAAGCCCCCGGGTGAATGCTGCCACATTGGAGTTCACCCCGGTGGATGAGAGGGTCGCCTCCCTACGCCTGTGGGTTGTGGGGGGGGGGGGGGGGGGGGGGGGGGAACTCTGACTGTTGTTTCTGGATATGCACCAAACAAAAGCTTGGAGTATTCGGCCTTCTTGGAGACATTGAATGGAGTCCTGCATGGGGCTCCAGGAGGGGACTCCATAGTTCTGCTGGGGGACTTCAACGCGCATGTGGGCAATGATGGAGACACATGGAGAGGCGTGATTGGGAGGAACGGCGTCCCTGATCTAAACCCAAGTGGCATTTTGTTGTTGGACTTCTGTGCTAGTCATGGATTGTCAATAACGAATACCATGTTCAAACATAGGGATGCTCATAAGTGTACTTGGTACCAGAGCACCTTAGGCAGAAGGGCAATGATCAATTTTCTAATCGTTTCATCTGATCTTAGGCTGTATGTTTTGGACACTCGGGTGAGAGAGGAGCTGTCAACCGATCACCATCTGGTGGTGAGTTGAGTCAGGGGCTGGGGGAAGACTTTCGACAGACCTGGTAAGCCCAAACAGGTAGTCCGGGTAAATTGGGAACGTCTGAATGAGGACCCTGTCCGACAGACTTTCAACTCACACCTGCAGCGGAGCTTTTCGTGCATCCCTGTGGAGGCTGGGGGCATTGAACCCGAGTGGACAATGTTCAAGGTTCAGTTATGTTCAGTTATTGCTGAAGCTGCAGCGGGGAGTTGGAGTCTTAGGTGCCTAAAGGGGCGGTAACCCACAAATACCGTGGTGGACACCGGTGGTCAGGGAAGCTGTCCGACTGAAGGAGTGTTTCCGGGATATGTTATCCCAGAGGACTCCGGAGACAGTTGCAGGGTACCGAAGGGCCCGAAGGGCTGCAGCCTGCCGTGAAAGAGGCAAAGCAGTGGGTGTGGGAGAAGTTTGGAGAAAACATGGAGAAGGACATTCAGTCGGCACCAAGGTGCTTCTGGAAAACCGTTCACCACCTCAGGAGTGGGAAGTGGGGAACCATCCAAGCTGTGTACAGTAAGGATGGGGACGCTGTTGACCTCATCTGAGGAGGTAATATGGCGGTGCAAGGACCACTTTGAGCAACTCCTAAATCCAACTAATACACCCTCTATGTTAGAGGCAGAGCTGGAGGACGATGGGGGATTGTCGTCAATTTCCCTGGTGGAAGTCGCTGAGGTATTCAAACAACTCCACAGTGGCAAAGCCCCGGGGATTGATGAGATCCGTCCAGAAATGTTGAAAGCTCTTGCTGTGGGGGGGGGGGGGGGGGGGGGGGGCAGTCTTGGATGGCACGCCTCTTCAACATTGTGTGGAAGTTTTGGGACAGTGCCTAAGGAGTGGCAGACCGGGGTGGTGGTTCCCCTGTTTTAAAAAGGGAGACCAATTACAGGGGTATCACACTTCTCAGCCTCCTTGGTAGAGTCTACTCCAAGGAGCTGGAAAGGAGGCCGATAGTCAAACCTCAGGTTGAAGAGGATCAATGCGGAGTCTGTCCTGGTCGTGGAACAACGGACCAGCTCTTTACTCTCGCAAGGATCCTGGAGGGAGACGGGGAGTATGCCCATCTACATGTGTTTTGTGGATCTGGAGAAGGCGTATTTTTTTATTTATCCTTTATTTATTCAGGGAAGGTTCACTGAGAGGCAGCCTCTCTTTTGCAGGAATGCCCTGATCACATTTACACAGTTACACATTCATACCTGGAAGCTACCCAGTACAACCACAGTCTGATCTGCTGGCGTATGACCGGGTACCCCGGAAGATACTGTGGGAGGTGCTGCGGGAGTATGGGGTGAGGGGGTCTCTTCTCAGGGCCATCCAATCTCTGTATGACCAAAGTGAGAGTTGTGTCCGGTTTCTCAGCAGTAAGTCGGACTTGTTTCAGGTGAGGGTTGGCCTCTGCCAGGGCTGTGCTTTGTCACCAATCCTGAGAATCGGTGCAGCAGGGGCGGTATTACATTCAATTTATCGCACTGTTGTGACGAAAAGAGAGCTGAGCCAGAAGGCAAAGGGTGGCTGGCATCTCCCTTAGAGATTGGGTGAGAAGCTCAGTCATCCGTTAGGGACTCAGAGAAGAGCCGCTGTTCCTTTGCGTCGAAAGGAGCCAGTTGAGGTGGTTTGGGCATCTGGTAAGGATGCCCCCTGGGCGCCTCCCTAGAGAGGTGTTCAAGGCACGTCCAGCTGGGAGGAGGCCTCGGGGAAGACCCAGGACTAGGTGGAGGGATTATATCTCCAACCTGGTCTGGGAACGCCTCGGGATCCCCCAGTCGGAGCTGGTTAAGTGTGGGGTCCCCTGCTGGAGCTGCTGGCCCCGCCACCCGACCCCGGATACAGGGGCTGAGAAAGGTAAAGGTAAAGATGATGGCAGCTGAGCACACGCGCGGTTCGGGCAGGTGCCCCGTGTGTGCTGTCTAACTCGGTTAAAGCCATCAAAAAAGCATTTCCATTTTTCAGTTAGATACTTAACGCTGTTTTTATCATAGGTCTGCTTTTATTAACCACACAGCAGCATTTATCCATCGAATACAATGCATGTGCTCAGAGTAACTACTATTGAGTATAAATACTTAGGCGTGATTATAGACTCCAAACTCTGTGTTAAATGTTAAAATAATATCCTAAAGAATTAAATTTAATCTTTATAATTTTAAGCAAATCAGAGGATCTCTGTCAGATTCAGCTGCTCTGATGTTTCTGCACTCAATGATATTTTCACATCTGAACTACTGCATCACCAGCTGGACTATGTCAGGTTCTACTATTCTAAAACCAGTTGAGCTATTGTACAAAAAGGCACTCAAAACTCTAGATAAAAAGTCTAGACTCTAGACTCTATCTAAACTCTAGAGTCTTGATAATTATTGTACATTTTCCTCAATATGCTTAATTTATAAAGTACTACATGGCCTGGCACCACCCCCACTGCTAGAGTTTATTAAATACAGACAGACTCGGATCACTAGAGCTGTTGTAAACAGGGACTGTGAGGTTCCTTTTAGAAAAACCTCCTTCAGCCATAATGCACTATCTATTAAACGTAGTGCATTATGGAACACCCTACCCCCAACTATAAGGAAATGTCCTACTCTGGGCACCTTTAACAGCCAAGTAAAGGTGTGGCTTAGAGCTAACCAAACGTGCAACCACCTCTAACTGTATGCTCTACCATATTAGCCTAGTAGAGCATACTAATGAATTGTGTCTCCGTTTTAACACTTATTAATGAATTGTCCTGTTTTTCTTTTCTTTCTTTCTGTTTCTCCCTGTTTTATATAGCAAATGTTACTACTGTATATTTGTTGTCCTTTTTATTGTAACTTTAACCTGCCTAATGGACTACAGATGGAAATTAGCCCCTGGGCTACAATCTGGCATTTTTACGTGTACTGCTGTACATGTTCATCAAATGTGCATTGTCCTGAAATAATAAATAGATAAAAAAAAAAAAAAAATAAAATAAGGGCTCAACAGCACCTTGATCTTCTGCACAATTTCTCGCAGGCCTGGGCTTTAGACAATGAACCAACCAAGACAAAACTATGATATTGCAAAAAAGACCCATCCTCCAGCATCTTAGACATATTTTTAGACATAGCTGAGCTTGAACATAGAAAAAACTATACCTACCTCGGCTTAAACATCAGCACCACAGGTAATAGTCAACAAAGCTGTGAAGGGCTTTTTACACCATCAAAAGGAACATCAAGTTGAACATCCCAATAACAATCTGGCTTCAGATACTGGACTCAGTTATAGAACCTAGTTCCCTTTATGCTTGTGATGTCAGGGGTCAACTCACTTGATTTTGCAAGTGTAAACGGAAGCAGAATCAGGCCCATTAGGCAATTCCTCCTGAGTGTTGTGAATCTGTAAAATTCTGTAAAAACTCAACACAGCCTTTCTCATCTGTTTTAATTGATATCATGAATTTGTATCATAAGTTTTCAGACAGTTTTCCTTCTTGAAGATATATCTGCGTAAACCTACTTTGAATCAATCCTTCTTTCCTCTGGTGCATCTTTCTTATCTTTCTACTCTCACGTCATCGAAGTCAACAGAGCGATTTTATTGAAATGTAAGCATCCTTCTGTTTCTCATTAAATCTTCAGAACATTGTGAACTGAATCCTGCTTTGTGTCGCTTTGTTCCCCGAGATCTCATAACTGCTTTCAGAGTCAACTCACAGTGGATGAAAGGAACCACAAAACAATGGTGATTGGATTGTTTAGTAACGTGTGAATTTTATATCGTTAACGTTAATGGCAAACCAGTTTTCCATCTCTTTTCCATGGATCTGACACCTGACGGGCTATACTTCGTCACTTAGCCTCCCTGGCTTCCCACCTTTTGCCAGGGCATGGATAACAGGAGCTACATTGGGACAGCACAGACTACCTGCTGTTATTTAAGAGAAAAGTCAAATATCTTTGACTGTATTTTTTGCATGTCTCATATAGCTTTCTATATTAAAGTTTGGTCCACATTTCGGGTCTCAAAGTAATCAAATCTTCCAAATTCTTTGAGTTTCGCGTAATTACAGTTTGATAACGGTATATGCGGGCTGGATCAAAATCTGAGAGGGGCCAGGTTTGGCCCACGGGCCTTGAATTTGACACATCTGCTCTACTACTACTAATGGAATTATATTCAACTTTTGGAATTTGTTCCAACAGCCCTAGATCAAACTGAAAAGGTAGGTGTGAAAGGTGCCTAAGAGTGTCATGGAACAGTCACTGATTGTCTGGCCCAAACGCAATCTGCGTATTTCTTTTACAGTTTTCAGCGGTGATTCAGAATGAAAGGCTGAGGAATTTAGCGGATTGGTTTTCTACTAATGGTGGGGATGTAACATTCTGAGCTTAATTTTACTTTTTAATCTTTGTAAATACTGCAAAAAAATTCTGCATTCCCTGCTGATTATAAATATTCTTGTAAATGTCTGCAGGGTTCAACCCAACAGTGACCTCTGATTCTACACTTAAAGAATCTTAATATTACAATTCAAATCCAACAATTACAAACTAGTAAAACTAATATTTTCTAATGTGTCTGTCTATCCTGAAGTTGTGACAGAGCGATCTGATGGGAGGTCATTATCAGTCTCTGAGGACCGTGCTGATTGGTCTCATTGGACAACAGCTCTGATTGTAATTTGCTTCAGAGGGAATTAGTGGAAACTGTGGCTAATGTGAAGAGACCTCAGGACAAACATGTTGACAGGCTGAAATGACCTTTGAGATGAGAGACTTCATCAGTGAGAAGCAGTGATGTAACTTTAAACACCTTTGATAGGTTACATCACTTACAGAAGAGAGTAAAGTTAGTTTATTAATTAGCATCCCTTTACACTGTCAGAAGTTTAAAGTTCCATATTATAGACTGCAACAATCACTTTCCAGGAACACATGGCCATAGATTTAAAATGTGAAATCTTGTTTATTTCTGTTGTCATTTTCGGCCGTAACTGTAACTTTTAAAGAAATATGGTTTAACACAAAGGTTCTGACTAGAGGTGCAAAGATTATTGAAATAGTTGTCAAGTATTAAATTAATCGGCAACTATTTTGATAATCGTTTTGAGTCATTTTTTTATGGAAAATAAGGTCAAGATTCCACATTCCCTGTTTCTTAAATGAGTTGTGTCAAATGAGTTTCTTCACTCCTCTGTGACGGTAAACTGAATGTCAAAACAAGACATTTGAGGACAACATCTTGGGCATTTGGGCCTGATCGATTTTTTCACTTTTTATGACTTTATAGACAAATCGGTTAATTACGAAAATAATCAATAGATTAATCCACAATGAAAATCTAACAACTATAAACCAGTAAAACTAATATTTTCTAATGTGTCTGTCCACCCTGTGGTTGTGACAGAGTGGTCTGATGGGAGGTCATTACCCGCCAGTCTCTGAGGACCGTGCTGATTGGTCTCCCTGGTCTACAGCTCTGATTGTAATTTGCTTCAGAGGGAATTAGTGGAAACTGTGGCTAATGTAAAGAGACCTCAGGGACAAACATGTTGACAGGCTGAAATGACCTTTGATCTGAGAGACTTCATCAGTGAGATGCAGTGATGTAACCTCTCCTAACACCTTTGAGAGGTTACATCACTTACAGATCAAAGTAAAGTTAGTTTATTAATTAGCATCCCTTTAGATTGTTTGTCAGAAGTTTAAAGCTCCATATTATAGACTGCAACAATCACTTTCCAGGAACAAATACTATTTAAAATGTGAAATCTTGTTTATTTCTGTTGTCATTTTCAGCCATAAACTGTAACCTTTAAAGAAATATGGTTTAACACGAAGGTTCTGACTAGAGGTGCAAAGATTATTGAAATAGTTGTCAAGTATTAAATTAATCGGCAACTATTTTGATAATCGTTTTGAGTCATTTTTTTATGGAAAATAAGGTCAAGATTCCACATTCCCTGTTTCTTAAATGAGTTGTGTCAAATGAGTTTCTTCACTCCTCTGTGACGGTAAACTGAATGTCAAAACAAGACATTTGAGGACAACATCTTGGGCTTTTGGGCCTGATCTAAATTTTTCTTTTTCTCTTCTTCTTATGACTTTATAGACAAGTCGGTTAATTAAGAAAATAATCAATCGATTAATCCACAATGAAAATAATGTTTAGTTGCAGCCTAGATCTGTCGTCTCTGCTGAGCTTATTTTCTGTACTGTGTTGCTTTGATAGCGTCTATAATAAACCAAATCTAGGGTTGGGAACAGCAACATTTCACCACCAGTTGGACTGACTAGGCTAGGTTTGGTTGCATTTTAGATGGAAATGAGAGTATATCTAGCCCATCGTTACTGCACTCGCTTGGATGGTTCCCCGTTTCCCTCTCCTGAGCGGTCTCCAGTATCACCATGGCTTCTCCGAACTTTTCCCACACACGCTGCTTTGCCTCTATCATGGCAGAGGCTGCAGCCCTTCGGGCCTGTCGCTACCTTGCAACTGCCTCCAGAAGGACTCCTTCAGTCAGATGGCTTCCCTGCCCACCAGTGTCCACCACGGGTTATCGCCCCTTGAGACACCAAAGACCTTTAGACCACAACTCCCCGCCACAGCTTCAGCAATGGAAGCTTTGAACATTGCCCACTTGGGTTTAATTCCCCCAACCTCCACAGGGATGCCAGAGATCTGTCAGACAGGGGCCTCCTCCAGATGTTCTCAGGTCACCCGCACTACCTTTTTGGGCTCACCAAGTCTGTCCAGAGTCTTACCCCATCCCCTGACCCAACTCACCACCACATGGGGATCAGTTGACAGCTCTGACCCTCTCTTCACCCAAGGGTCCAAAACATGTGGCCTCAGATCAGACAATACAATTACAAAATCAATCATCGAGCTTTGGCCTAAGCTGCTCTGGTACCACACGCACTTATGAGCATTATGTTCAAACGGTGCAGTGTTTATTATAGACAATCCATTATTTATTTCCAAAATTTTAGGAAAAGTTGTTGCCAAACAGCTTTTTGCTGTCTTGACTACTCCTAATTTCCACCAGTTGCGAAACGGTTGCGTTCCGACTGCGTCCCAGCTCCGGCGGGTCCGCAGCCCTCCGGAGCAGATATGCAGAGCTTCTATTTTTTGCCGGAAACCGGTGAGCTCCGCAGCAATTCAGCACAATTCAGATTGTGCGGGACAGGAAGTCGAGCACAGAAGCAAAATAAAACATCCGGTTAATTTTCAAAATAAAATACAGCATGCTCAGGGCAGATCATATTTCCTTGCACTACACCTTGAAAACACAGCACAGAGTGGTTTCCCCTCTACTCCTCTGGATGGAAACTAACTGTTGTTGGTTTTGTGGTTCTATTCTACGTGAATTTGCAAGATCTTGTGGGTCCTCGTGACTTCAGCTGTCAGTCACGGGAGCCGTTCCACAGCGGAGCCGTTCCACAGCCGTTCCACAACCAGTGGAAATTAGGAGTTAGAGTGTCCAATGATTTAATGATGTCTTCTGATGCTGGTAAATGTTCTGTTTTGGTGCTGCTCGACCTTAGCGCAGCTGTTGATACTGTGGATCACGCCTTCTTGCTTGAAAGACTTAAGCTTTTTCTGTGTCACTTGGTACCTATTTCTCTGAAATTGCTGCCCTTTCCTGTGGGGTACCTCAGGGCTCTGTGTTAGGTCCGATTTTATTTACGTTCTATATGCTTCCCCTAGGCCACATAATTAGGCAATTTGGAGATATCCGATATCATTTCTATGCTGGTGACATCCAGCTGTGTGTTTCTTTTAATCCAGAAGAGACATACAAAGTGTCAGTACGGCTCAAATGTTTGTCTTCCATTAAGGACTGGATGGCGAACAATTTCTTGCAGCTTAATGAAGATAAGACCTAAGTCCTTTTTATTATTTACAATACCTTGCTAACACATGGAAACACTGGCGTCGGCTGCTACACATGAAATCCATCGACATCCATTCAAAGTCAATCTCATCTATAACATATCATCCAGTTAAAAGATGAACACAGATACATACATTTGTACATACATATTTTTAACCAGTTATGCAATATTTACCTATTTATTTCACACAATGTACTCTGCATTCTCCACTGTGCGGTTTCCCTGATCGGCCCGAAAAAAGAAAAACAGAGCGACCAAGAGGCACCGCGCAACTCTTGGCGTGTGACACCGCCACCTAGTGGCTGGAATAACTAACTACAAATGTACCTTCTGCCAGCAAACAAAAATATGCACATTTCTTTAATTTTTAGAACGCAAAATACATACTGACCCAAACCAGAAATAAATATGATGGGGTTGTTACAACAAATTCACCACCCGGCTAGATTATTCAGTGTGCCGAGGTGCTGCAATAGCAGCAATCGGCACAATGACTATTGTTTCTCATACTTATTATTATTATTATATTATTATCATTTCCAATGTGTGTGTATGGGGACGGAATCTTCATAGTTAGAGTGGAGGATAGAGGGGGGAGCTATGGTACGATTCTCTGAATTTTCTCCAAACAAATTGCTCTCTCCCCTACAGTTTTCACTCTTCATACATCATTGTTGGTCAAAATGTGGAATCCACCGGACCTAAACTTTTGGCTCTGTCCATACCAACTGCCGATAGAAACAATGAAATTAAATATCTGGAAGTACGCAGACGCTTCCCTGTTTGTTACCTGCTTTGTGTCGCATATATTTGACCCCATAAACATAAAATCCACAGTGTTGGTTGAAAAAAACACATAGTTTACCAATTTACATGTGACAATATGTTGTCTCTATTTACGCTAAAAGTACTGTTTTTTAAATGGCTGTTTCTGGTAAACAGAAAGGTCTTAAATATGTTTTAAAAAGGTCTATCTCTGAAGGGTTAAGACACGTAACACTTCACTGTTAAAACACTATGTATTTAAAATTTAAGCAAAACTTGGGTATTATATATATATATATATATATATATATATATATATATATATATATATATATATATATATATATATATGTATATGTGTGTGTCCCCGAGACCCGAAGGCCGAGGCTGCGCTAGTAGAGAAATGCCATTGAATACAGCCCAGTGTCCCAGAGACCCGAAGGCCAGGGCCGCGGTAGTAGAGAAATACCATCGAATACAGGCCAGGGCCCCCGATATCCGAAGGACAGGGTCACGGTTGTAGAGAAATGCGATCAAATACAGGACGGGTCCCAGAGACCCGAAGGCCGAGGTCACGGTAGTAGTGAAATACCATCGAATACAGGATGGGTACCAGAGACCCGAAGGCCAGGGCGGCGGTAGTAGAGACATACGATCGAATACAGAACAGGTCCCAGAGACCCGAAGGCAGAGGCCACGGTAGTGGAGAAATACCATCGAATACAGGCCAGGATCCCAGAGACCCGATGGACAACACAAGGGTTAAGAGTGGCTTAATGACTGCAGTTTTCAGGGCCTGTGGAAAGATACCTGAGAAAAGAGACGTGTTTAAAATCTGTAGAAGATCAGTAGCCAAACAACTCGAAACATTTTTTAAAAAGCCCATTGGTAGAATATCAGGGCAGCAGGAGGAGGTTTTCAGATGTTGTATAATGTCCTCCAGGTTTTTATGGACAACGAAGACCTGCTGAGCATCTGTGAACGGCGTTCTGAGCCTTTTGTGTGACCGCGTACGGCCACTTCGGTCCAGGATGACTGTTGGTTCGTTGTTGAACAAGACGACGGCCATGGACAGGTGGAGGGGTCCCACCGAGCTGTGTCCTGCAGGGCTGCGCTTAAAGAGGCAATATGTTTGGACTGTCCAAAAGCTGTGTCCATGAAGCTGGATAGAAGAGACTCTTTTTTTCAGTTCATCAGAGAGCAGTCGGATGTCCTCCTTAAGGTCAGCAATTTTTCTATATGCTTTTTTAAGAGGCATCTCATCCTCGCAGGACATAGAAGGCATTTTGACATAGCAGGCCTCAGGCTGAGTAAAAGTTATCAGCAGCTAACAAACAAAGTGGACGGAGTCTACACGGCAAAAACACTGGAGCAAGAGCAAATTATCAATACAGTGGGACTTTACATAGTCAATGTTTCCAGCCAATGTATCCAATAGAACTTTAAGTATATATTTTCTTTGCCGCCTCTTTTTTCCTCAAAAGGACCAGGGAGCTCCTCTCTGCACGTCTGATTTGATCTGATCAGGTCCTGTGACATTGTCCTAATGACATTGTAGGCAAACCAGAAGCTTTTTAATCTAGCCTGTAATTTTAGGCCATTGTAAATAATCATACATCGCAGAACCCCTCTGAGTAAAATATGGATATGACCTCACACAACCCCACTTTAAAAGATCTGAATTATCTAAAACTGAATACACCATTTTATTAGGGCTGCAACTAATGATTATTTCCATTGTCAATTAATCTGTGTTTGGTTTATAAAATATCAGAAAATGGGACAAAAAATGTGGATCAGTCTTTCCCAAGATGACATCCATAAATTTCTTGTTTTGTCCACAACTCGAAGATATTCAGTTTGTTGTCACAGAGGAGAGAAGAAACTGCTCAGTGGTGTTTTAATCCCCCAACATCGACTGCAAGGCAGCACTGCAACCGTCGACTTGAATGCACCTAACCATAATCTTAACCCAAACCATTGCCTAATCCTAGTGCCTTCCAGGCAGTGCTGCCTGGAAGATGGTGTGGGGGCTTAAAACACAAAACACAGAAGAAACTAGAACATATTCACATTTAACAAGCTGTGTTGGGTACCCGGAGGTGTACAGAATCAATTATTGGAATATTATCAAAGATGTTTATCAATATTAATAAAGTTATGAATATGGTTATTAATAACTTCATCAAATCAACAAACAATCAAATCTGGGCACTACCCTGAAACTTCAGGGGCCAATATTGAACTGTGACATAGTCTCATTGTCAGTGGAAGGGTGAAATTCGAGCAACTGACCTGTGTTCGACCAGCAATTATTACAAGAAGTACACAAATAATCACAGAAAACTGCTAGTTAAAGTATAGTAGAATTTATTAACTTCAAAATTATCATCGGCCAATCAATAATCCTTTGATCAATTGAAACCAATGTACGTTTCTTTTACGTACAACAAAACAATAATGGGAGAACGTGCTCGGCGATGCCCATGAGGCCGCGGCACATATTTCCTCCAAGGGCACACCTCTCAGAGTCGCCCACGACGTGGAGACACTCCTGGTATAGTGGCATCTCACTCTGGATGGTAGGGACTGACCACTCGCTCTGTATGCAGAGGCCTCTGCAATCCAGTGGGACAGGCGCTGCTTTGAGACAGCACAGCATTTCATGCGACCACCATAACAGACAAATAGTAGCTCAGACTGACGTATGCAAGCGGTAGCGTCCACATAAGCCCTAAGGACCCGCACAGGGCACAACAGACTCGACACATCTTCTCCTTCTCCGGAAGGGGGGTCAAAACGTGCCAGGTGGATTGGCTGATTGAGGTGTGAGAGTGCCAGCACTTTAGGGAGGAACGCCGTATTAGGCCACAAAGTGACACCTGAGCCATTCGAGTTCCATCTCAAACAGGAATCACTCACGGACAAGGCATGAAGCTCGCCAACACGTTTTGCGGAAGTGATGGCATGGAGAAACGTAGCCTTGGCTGACAACCACCTCAGCTCTGCCTGTGCCAAGGGTTCAAAGGGAGGCAAGCATAGGGCGTCCAGCACCAGGGGCAGATCCCATGCAGGAGCCCTTGGGATGTTCATGGGGCGCAACCTCAGAGTCCCTGGTTCCGCTCTCCAGGTAAAAACATTGCCCGTAGGCGGGTCAGGTGGGGGGCAGCCCATGTCAGAAGAGCCTGGGACACCCGCAGTAACTGTGCAGATCTGATGCCCCCCTGGTGGTTGATGTGAAAGACCATCGAGGTGTTGTCCAACCTGACGAGCACATGCCTTCCCCTCAGGTACGGCAGGAAATGCCGCAGAGCCAGGTGCACAGCCCGTAGCTCCAGCACGTTGATGTGCTCGCAGGCCTCATGAACAGACCACAGGCCCTGAGCTGTCCTGTTTTGACAACCAACGCCCCATCCTGAAAGGCAGGCGTCCGTCGTGACAGTCTCCCGTCGAAAAGGAAAAGAGCCCCTGGGCACCCCCTCTGACAGAAACAAACTCTCTCCCTATTGGGACAGAGCCATCAGGCACTGTTGCGACACCCTGATTTTCCTGTGCCTGTGCCACTTGGCATCCAAGCGGAAACTGCAGTGACAGTAAGCCCAAGGGAACGAAAGCCGAGGCAGCTGTAAACTTGCCCATGAGGCGAAGAAAATGGCCGTAGGGTAACATCCGGCTCCTTGGAAAAGGGGAAGGAGGCGGAGGATATCGGCTATGCGCTGCAGTGATGGACAGGCCTTCATAGTGACGCTGTTCAGAGTCACACCAATGAAGGTTATGTGCTGAGAAGGAGTCGGAGAACTCTTCTTGAAGTTCACCGTGAGACCCAGTCTGGCCACATGTGACAGAAGGCGAGACGTGTCCTGGGCCGCCTGGAGCCTGGATGGCGACAACCAGTCATCTAGATACGGCAGGATCTTCATGCCCTGCGACTGCAGGGGTCAAAATTTGGTTGAGTCCCTGTAGATCCAGAACAAGGCAAAGCCCGCCACATTTCTTCTGGATCAGAAAATAAATCAAGTAGAACCCCATGGGCTGAGACAGGGGGTCCAGCGGTTCTATTGCACCCTTGGACAGAAGGGAGGACAACTCCCGTTCCAAGGCTAGAGTCTTTGCCGAGTTGCTAATGGTCATTTTGACCTGGCTGAAGGATGGGGCCCGGCATCGGAACTGAAGCTTGTACCCCTGGGCTAAGGTGGAAACCACCCAAGGATCCAAAGCAAGGCCTGTCCAGCAGGAAAGCTGCTGCTGGGAGAAGCGTCTGACAGCCAGCCCCAAGGCTTCAATGCCCGGCCGCTGAAGGCCTTGAGGGAGGGGCGACAATTAGGCTCCACGGCCCGAGGCTGTGGAGAGGGCAAGCGAGCAGGTTCGCGATGGTAGCGAACTGGTCTCTCATTGGGGCGCTGAGGCCCATGGTGGCCTCTGGGGTAAGCCGGTGATTGGAAGTGCCCCAGGGGGGCAGATGCGGACGCCCTTGGCCGGCCAGGAGGGGCCATGACCCCGTGAAGACCAGTGAATTGCTGCCTGGTCTGACTAGCCTGGACAGTCTGCTCAAGCACTTGTAAAGCAGCCGAGCTGAAAAGTTCCCCGGGCTCCACAGGAACAGTACGGAGGGTCCGCCTCTGAACCAAAGTGGACATTAGGCGCCCAAGTTCCCTAGACATAAGTGCAAAAGCCTGCAGAGAAACATCACTGAGGCTGGTGGAGGAAGTGTTGAATGCTGCCTGCTGCAGAGAAGCCGAGAGGGCAACCATGAGGTGAGAGAGGGAGTTACCAATGCAGCCCATACGTTCCGCAGCATCATACGCCTTACACAAGTTTGTCGGTGACCCGATACTGGGGTCGAGTGCACCTGAAATCTGGCCTCAGAGCCTCGTCAGGGGAAACTATGAGGGAGGCAATAGTTGGCTCAACAGCTGGCATGCGATCAGCGCCGAGCCACAGCGAAAACAAACAATTGTTGATATAAGTACTCGACCTACGCAAGCGCGATAAGGAATATATTCAGTGTGAAACACTGCCTCTGGCGGTCAGTAAGGATGAAATAGAACCACTGGAGTTTAGAATGACAACACAAAGAAAGCAGAAGGTGGCGGACATCCAGCCGAAAATAAGGGACATCTAGCGGATCCTTCAGCGGCACCGGAACAATAATGAAATGTTGTAACTAAAACGTTTAGTTTTAGTTTTCTTCTTTTTGTTCACACATGAAACTTTCTTGTGGGACACTTTACTCAGGAGCACACGCTATGATTTCACTATCATAACATAGTTTCTGTTGCGGGGAGGCAGGGAAAGGTGGACCCAAATGCAGAGCAAAACTCACAGGCAGGCAACAGGTTAGAGCTTGAGGATTTAATGAACAAAAAACAGCAGTACAAGGACTGGAAACACTCGGGGGGGGGGGAAACGCGGAGGAAAAACTGCCAAAAAGAAACACAAGGCAGAAACAAACTGACAAAAAACAAACTAGGAGAACGGGGAACGCTAACTAACGTAGACAGGGCACGGACACAAACGAAGGCAAAATTATCCAACAAGAGACAAAGGGATGACAGAGGTTAAATACATGAGGTAATGAACAAATGAGGGACAGATGATACAGCAGGTGAAACACATTAGGGCGGGGCAGGACAATCAACAAAGGCGGGAAAACAAAGTAAAACTAGACATGACGAGACAGAAAACAGACTATCAAAATAAAACAATAACCTAAACACAGAAACTTGACACAACACAACCGGGAACACAGGAATTAACCAACAAATGCACAATACACAGAACACAGTCAAGACAGGGTAAACACAATAGACAAGGAGATAACTAAACAGAAATATACAGAATAAATATACAAACACAGGGAACATACAGAAATAATAATACAGGCAACAGAAATATACAAAACCAGGCAACAGAAATGGAATAAAATACAAGGCAAAATACCGAAACCATAAGTTTCTTGTGCGCACCAGAAGGTTTCTCATGGAAAAAACCCAACTATTCCCTCATATCCCTTTAGAAGCTCTGATTGTCTCTTATTGTTGATTTTCACATTACATTACATGTCATTCAGCTGATGCTGTTATCCAATGCGACTTACATTTGCTACATATGTCAGAGGCTGCATAGCTCTGGAGCAACTATGGATTAAGTGTCAGGGACACATTGGTTGATGTACCGCAGTGGGAAATGAACCCAGATCTCCCACCAAAGGCATGTGTCATATCATTTGCGCCATCACCACCCATTTGAAGAAGGCCTTAGGGCCAAAACGTACATATAAAAAGAGATATGCATATGAAGCCAAAGTGTGCAACACTTTTTTTTACTATTTTATGTGTGTGTATGTGTATGTGTACGTGTACGTGTGTGTGTGTGTGTGTGTGTGTGTGTGTGTGTGTGTGTGTGTGTGTGTGTGTTCTCGTTTAACTGTATTCGTGGGGTCCAAAAACCGGGAGTCCAGTATACTTGTGGGGTCCGACCAGCTTTGTGGGGCCCAAAATGCTGGACCCCACAAGGTTAAAGGTCTGTTTGAGGGTTAAGACTTGGTTTTAGGATTAGGGTTAGAATTAGGTTATGGTTAGGGTGAGGGTAAGGGTTAAGGTTAGGCATCTAGTGGTGATGGTTAAGGTTAGGGTAAGGGGCTAGGGAATGCATTATGTCAATGACGGGGCCCCACAAAAATAGTGAAACGCACTAGTGTGTGTGTGTGTGTGTGTGTGTGTGTGTGTGTGTGTGTGTGTGTGTGTGTGTGTGTGTGTGTGTGATTGTGTGCGTGGGTGTCGCTGTATGTTTTCTCACCAAGTCTGAGGTCTCACCATGTCTTAGGATGCTGAGGAACATTCTCCTGAACAGGATGGAGAACTGTGTCATGCAGCTGGGCGAGAAACTATGACAACCTTCAGACGACCTTCATAAAGATGTAAATATATATATATAATATACAGCAAAACAGTATTGATTATTATTGTAGCGATAAACTGTCTACAGTCCTTATAACCCAGATAATATTCATTAAACCTGTAGTTCTGTGTGTGTGTGTGTGTGTGTGTGTGTGTGTGTGTGTGTGTGTGTGAGGACCTTGTCAAAGAGTTCGAACAGTTTGGCGCTGGGTTGGTGGATGGTGCAGATGACGGTCCGTCCTCCCTGAGCCAGAGCTTTCAGCAGAGAGACCACCTGGAAACAGGACGAGCTGTCCAAGCCGCTGAGACACAGGGAGAGAGAAAGAAGGAAGAGTTGTACATCATTAGAATTGTTTACTGGTGCCAGACTTTGGTGCCAGGTCTAGTAAAGTTGATGGAGTGGGCAAGGCCCCCTATCATCCGTCTGTGTTGTTTAACCTCTGACTGAACAAACTATTACAAAAGAAAAGAAAACCCATTAGGAGAGGTTGACTGATGATTGTATCTAAGTGCAAGCAGTTGTTTTCCAGGATGAAGCCTGAGTCTGCGCTCTCTGTGTTTCCGTTCTAAAACTCTGTTCGCTTCGGTAAACAACAACAAACTTCGTGCTAGTGAGCTACACGCTGAAAATATCAGGTTTGAAGAAAATGTGTATCTTGCAACAAAGCAGGCCTGCTTGGTTCTTTGGGGGAATTATTGCAAAGATTTACAAAGAATACATTTACAGCACTTACTCTCTAACTGGGACATTTTGGGACTGATTGGTGGGATTGCTGTGGACGAGGTACACACAGAGATACACTACTAAGAGCCAATGAGGTTTAACCATGTATCAGCTAATTGAAATAGCTCACTTTACTGTATTGTGTGAACAGTTAACTTAATTTAATATTTTATGTGGCATTTACTTTTGCATGTGCAGAGTCACCGTCACTGTGTCCAGAGGGACTCAAGTAGCACTCTTTGTAATTAATTAATCTTAGCAGTTTGTCTGGTCTGTTTGGATACAGAAAAAACAAACTTTAAGAATTTTCACATAAGAAAAAAGGATTAAAACCAGAGGGACCAATATGGAGACAGAAGTGGCAACAAGTCTCTCTCTCTCTCCATCTTCGTCCGCTTATCCGGTATCGGGTCGCGGGGGTAGCAGCTCCAGCAGGGGACCCCAAACTTCCCTTTCCCCAACCACATTAACCAGCTCCGACTGGGGGATCCCGAGGCGTTCCCAGGCCAGGTTAGAGATATAATCCCTCCACCTAGTCCTGGGTCTTCCCCGAGACCTCCTCCCAGCTTGACGTCCCTCCACCTTGTCCTGGGTCTTCCCCGAGGCCTCCTCCCAGCTGGACGTGCCTGGAACACCTCCCTAGGGAGGCGCCCAGGGGGCATCCTTACCAGATGCCCGAACCACCTCAACTGGCTCCTTTCATTGCAAAGGAGCAGCGGCTCTACTCTGAGCTCCTCACGGATGACTGAGCTTCTCACCCTATCTCTAAGGGAGACGCCAGCCACCCTCCTGAGGAAACCCATTTCGGCCGCTTGTACCCTGGATCTTGTTCTTTCGGTCGTGACCCAGCCTTCATGACCATAGGTGAGGGTAGGAAGGAAAACTGACCGGTAGATTGAGAGCTTTGCCTTCTGGCTCAGCTCTCTTTTCGTCACGACGGTGCAATAAATTGAATGCAATACCGCACCCGCTGCGCCGATTCTCCGGCCAATCTCCCGCTCCATTGTCCCCTCACTCGCGAACAAGACCCCAAGGTACTTGAACTCCTTCACTTGGGGTAAGGACTCATTCCCTACCTGGAGAAGGCACTCCATCGGTTTCCTGCTGAGAACCATGGCCTCCGATTTAGAGGTGCTGATCCTCATCCCAGCCGCTTCACACTCGGCTGCGAACCGATCCAGTGAGTGCTGAAGGTCACAGGCCGATGATGCCATCAGGACCACATCATCTGCAAAAAGCAGCGATGAGATCCCCAGCCCACCGAACTGCAACCCCCCTCCACCCCGACTACGCCTTGATATCCTGTCCATAAATACTACGAACAGAATTGGTGACAAAGCGCAGCCCTGGCGGAGGCCAACTTTCACCTGAAACGAGTCCGACTTACTGCCGAGAACCCGGACACAGCTCTCGCTTTGGTCGTACAGAGATTGGATGGCCCTGAGAAGGGACCCCCTCACCCCATACTCCCCCAGCACCTCCCACAGTATCTCCCGGGGTACCCGGTCATACGCCTTCTCCAGATCCACAAAGCACATGTAGACCGGTTGGGCATACTCCCAGGCTCCCTCCAGGATCCTTGCGAGAGTAAAGAGCTGGTCTGTTGTTCCACGACCAGGACGGAATCCGCATTGTTCCTCTTCAACCTGAGGTTCGACTATCGACCGAACCCTCCTTTCCAGCACCTTGGAGTAGACTTTACCGGGGAGGCTGAGAAGTGTGATACCCCTGTAATTGGCACACACCCTCTGGTCCCCCTTTTTGAAAAGGGGAACCACCACCCCGGTCCTCCACTCCTTAGGCACCATCCCAGACTTCCACGCAATGTTGAAGAAGTCCATAAATGTTATTCACTTTGATGTCGGAGCAGACCAATTTAACAACAATGTAGTTATCACAATACAAACTGTCGATGATGTTTCCACAAAGAGTCAAACGGATGTTTAAGGATAAACTGATTAAGAATGTTGAACAGTACAACCATACAACAATAATTAGAATAACCGCTTCGTTAGATGTCATACAAGTGTCATATTGCAGAGGATAACAGGTGATTGACAGAGTTTATCTGATGAAATGAGAACACAAGCAGATTAATGTCAGATTTAACACATAAATAATCCTGATGTTAATAATGCATTTTACAATAATTTCAATCTTATTCTTAAAAATCTTTTCTGATTGCAACTTGTTAAATGTGAATATTTTCAAAATATTTAATTTTTTTATTTCAGAGATATACAAAGTCAGCAAACTTGTTTATTTCTGTTCACGCTTTTAATTATTAATCTGTGCCCCTACATTGTTATTTTTTCCTGATCCGATGATTTATTGTTTTTATTTAATGTAAAAAGCTGCACAATCCCTTTACTGACTGTTACAAAAAGAAACATGTTATATTATTGCTGGAGTTTGTGTCCTCTTTTTGTTCTTTTAAATGGTTTATACGTTGTTTGACTTTGACTGTTATCAATAAACTTAAAAATACAGTAGTTTACACATGAATGTATTCGATTGTTGATTTTTTTGGGACATATAGGATGGCATCTTATTCGAAAATGTGAAGGACAATATTTTAAAATAAGTCTTTGAACTCTGAAAGGACTTAAAATTACTTAACTTTGGATTCCTCAAGTTGTTTAAAAGTACTCAGATCAGTTATTTTAGTAAAAATACTAATACTACAGTGTAGAAATAGAAAAGTATCAGCATCAAAATAAAGTACCTTAAAATGTCATTCAATACCCAACTTCTCTAATAATCAAGCTATTTTTGTTCTTTTAAATGGTTTATATGTTGTTGTTTGACTTTGACTGTTATCAATAAACTTAAAAATACAGTAGTTTCCAGATGAATGTAGTCGATTGTTGATTGTTTGGGACAGATAGGATGGCATCTTACTCGAAAATATGAAGAATAATATTTTAAAAGAAGTCTTTGAACTCTTAAAGAACTTAAAATTACTTAACTTTGGATTCCTCAAGTTGTTGTTGTTGTGCAGAGTGGTTAAAAGTACTCAGATCAGTTACTTTAGTAAAAATACTAATACTACAGTGTAGAAATAGAAAAGTATCAGCACCAAAATAAAGTACCAAAAGGTAAAGTCCTCACTCTGCAAAATAATCTAATTATATTCTAATGAGTTCGTTACTTTTTAGGCACCGACTGAATTGCCTCTAAATTATTGAGTACCGAAAAATGCCCTGTCATTCAATACCCAACTTCTCTAATAATCAAGATCTAATAATGTCTGTGATTGGCTGTCTAATGTTACACGTCATAGAGACACACGAAGAACTCTTTAAACAGAGATGGCTCACGTAGCCAGAGCATGAACATTAATAAAAAGATTTGTGCCGTAATATGTATTGTTGTCATTTCTTTGTGTTTTATAAAATTGGTATCGAAAAAGTATCGTTTAGAAACCGTTATCAAAGTCACGGTATTGGTATCGTTACTGGTATTGCAAAACGATACCCATTCCTAACCTGTTCTCACTCCGAAATCATAAAATACGGAGGTTTGGGCAGTGGCTGTCAGCGTCTGAAGCAACGAAAAAAGCGCCCTTCAGCGTGTTTGTAGAACACACCGGGGAGAGCAGCAGCTACACAGGGTTTGAAGATGACATAGCACTAAGAGGGACAATGGTAGCGAGTAGTATGAAAGGCCAAAAATGCACATAGGGAGGTTGGTTGGGGGGGGGGGGGGGGGTGGATGGGTCAAACTACACAGGACTTTCACCCAGGAGACCGGGGATCGTGTCCCGCATTCCTAAACCCAACTGACCCGTTCTTCCCGCATGTCATGGGAATGTAAGCCCACCCATGACCTTTTCCTTAACATAACTGCGTCAAAAGTGCATTTCGATCTGACGCGGGGAGACTAAGGGAGACTTTTAGCATCGACAACAATGCCAAAGGCACCTGACCAAGCGTCCATATTTTATGCGATGGGAGTGAGAATCTGTTGCCAGTCCTACTAATGATTGATGCATTAATGTGTTGATCACTTTATCGTTGCAGCTGGTAAAAGTGAACCTTTTTTAATGACTTCATATACTACTGGGTAGTTTAAGCTATAGTTATATATAATCATTCATTAGCTGGTTATATTTTGTCGTAATAACTTAAATCTGTAAAGTAACTAAAGAGGTCAGATAAATGAAGTGCAGTAGAAAGTAAAAG
Organism: Zingel zingel; assembly: GCA_023566125.1. Taxonomy (NCBI): domain Eukaryota; kingdom Metazoa; phylum Chordata; class Actinopteri; order Perciformes; family Percidae; genus Zingel; species Zingel zingel. The sequence goes on along the minus strand of CM042316.1, from coordinate 43,258,155 downwards.
ATTTACCTCTGAGATGTGGTTGAAGACACGTAGAAAGTAGCAGAATATGGAAATACTAAAGTACAGGTACTTCAAATTGAGTAAGTTTACTTAGTTACTTTCCATCTTCGGCTAAAATAACAAAAATACAGAAACATGTTGAGTTCATTTTCTCTGAAATGTAAGCTTTCTGAGCTTTCACTGGTGACTGAAAAAGTCATTGAATTATTCTTTCAGTAATGAAGGAGTAAATAAAGTCTTTATTCACGAGATAATTAAACTTCACTTTATTGATATAACAGTCTGAAAGACACCTCAGAAATTAACAACTAAGAGTGTTTTCACACTTGGCTCGTTCAGAGCAGTTCTAAAGTCAGGAGCATCCCCCCCACCCCCCCCAACGATCGGTTCGTTTGGGCCGATATATTAACACAGCAATTACACTTGGACGCAATCTTGTACCCTTAGATACCTTACATAACCCGTAAGCACCTAAACACACAATCTGTTTTTGCGTTTTAACTGCAGACACTTAAACGTAGGCGTCGTTGTTATCGGATGGTAATGTGTGGTTTTCAGTTTTAACATTTTCCAACCAACAGACTGCAGTGTATCTAGCTCCACCTTAAGTTTCAGATCAGGGTGCGAGTAGTCGCAGACCTTCCTCCGAATCGCTGCGGAGGAGGGTCTGGCTAGTCCATACAGCATTCCTGGATGGGAAAAAAATTTAATCTGGTTTATTGGCATTTCATCAACCCAATCACAATCGTCATGGGTGGCGCTAAGCTCCGGACGAACCCACGGTGCCTCTGCAAAATAGCCTCTGGAAGGAACTTTTTTTGGTGGAACATGTGTACGTTCAAAAGTAGTTTTAGTCGTGCAACAGAAAACTCAGATTGGACAGATAGTCTAGCTAGCTGTCTGGATTTACCCTGCAGAGATCTGAGGAGCAGTTAACCATAGTCCTCACAAATCCACCGGAGGTTAGAACGCCAACACAAAGAAAGCGGAAGGTAACAGACATTCGGCCGAAAAGAGTGTCATCCGCAAAAGTAATTGATCTAATGTGTAGCGAACTGAACCAGGGAGGCCTCGCCTCGCTTTCAATCAATCTCTGGAGCAATTTGTTTGCAGTGCGAATGCAATCAGCCCAGCACACGAAACAACTGTAGTTCACACTCCAACACAGTAGGTGGCCAACTGGGTCACATTTAGCCCCGATAAAATGTAGCAAACCGTTCAACGTTGAACACCCTGGTGTTTAAGCAAGCGCACTGCCTTTTGAATATGGAAAGTTCACAGACACGTCAAAATCACGACGGGATGGGCAGAACGTGAACACAGGCGAACCAAGGGACAAATGAAACAATCAGAAACAAATCAAACGAGGTACACGTGAAAACTCCCTGAATTAACCTAAATGTCTTTAAAAACAAACTGAATCAGTCCAGAGTCCGTCCCACCTCCTCACCCTGACCGGAGATACTTTTGTTTTGCGGTCCTGCAGGTTGTGGCACAGTTCAGGACTCAGAAGACCAGCTCCTGTCCCCGCAGGACCTGAAATGTCCTCACTTTGTCCTCTAATGACACTCAGACACATTTACATTAGATCTACGTCTCATCTTTGTGTCATTTCTTTAACAGCGAGCCAAAGTAGATTCAGTGTTCACATGTAGATAACTCAGCTACACGCTAACTTTGGCCTAAAGGTTTTGGGCCTAAACGCCGTACGCTGCCGCTCAGATCGTCTCCGCGTGGTCCTCTTTGTCCTCCTGGCCCTGGCCTACCTCTCAGCGCTGATTTTATACCGGAGGACAAAGTAAGCGATGAGCCTCAGGGAGAAGAAGAAGATGGCTAGGACGATAAAGTCCAGGTAGAGTTTGGCGTCCAGCATGTCCAGCTCCTTCAGGATGGCCTCAGACTTCTGGAAGTGGCAGGTGTCATGATCATCGCAGTGAAGATCCTCTCGGTCCAAACTGTAGATCGACAGGATGACGCCCTCGAAGCCATACCTGAGACACAACACACCACTGATTCTTTATTTCCGTGTGAAGCGCACAAAGTGCTCAACCCTCGTGAGTTTATAAAACAGCAATCTGTCAGTTGCAGTGGTCAAACATTTCACAGAATAACAATAATAATTATACATATAATAATTATTTTACAGCTTGTTCTTCAACAAAGTATTCTGTCTTCCTCCCGAGCTTTGCAAATAAAATCTGCTACAAAAAAACTTTCCTTTCTTGAAGCACAACTTAAACTTTTCATAATCATCCAGCCAGAATAAATAATTAAAAATAGAAGTAATTCTGGTAAAAAGTACATCCATCATTCATTTGTGAACTGGACAATCAAATAAAAAGCATCCAAACTAGCAAGCCTCCTGCTATGAATCGCAAACACAAAGGTAGATCAGTTATTATGTTAATGTGTTAGTCACTGAGAAGGATACACAGTTTGTAAATCATTGTAACTTTTGCCAAACTTTCACCGAAAAGCGATTCCACTGTTGCAGATAAATGTCCAATCTGGGCATGAAATCCTGAGAGTCTTGTTAAATTGTTTGGTGTAAGCTGGTCATAAAACTCAGTCCCAGCTGTCTTAAGGGGACAGGGGTTGCAAATTAGTCATGGCTATAAACCTGTATTCATGGCATCTACTTTGTATTCTTTATAAAGCAATGTGCTATGCATTTGTCCCTGTCAAATAAACATTAAATAATTAAATAAATAAATAAATAAGGCAGTCTTTTTCCCATTTGGACCTTCAGAAAAAACTTTACCAAAAGCCATAAAAAGATTGTAAAAAGCAAAGAAAAAGGCTGAAAAAAAGTGTCAAAAAAACGTTAAAAAAAAAAGTCTGACTTCTTCATGTCTGGACGTTCAGACAAAATCAAACGGGTTTGATATTATCCTATGTTGGGAGTCTTGAAGACCTAAAGACCTAATTGAGACTAAAAACTCAGTGACATGATAGATGTGAGATGGAGTCAGACTTTAGTTCTGTACTGAAACAGCACCCCCACCTGACGTAGGAGATGTAAGACATCCACTGAAGGTACCAGGGGATGGTGTCAAAGCTGACAAAGAACCCGGAGAACAACAGCACAGGGATCGCTGTGACCGGACCCACAAACGTCGCCACCTGCAGGAGACAACACACACACCTTAATGGTCAGCAGGTCTACGCATTGTCATGAACATGTTCGTATGATATCCTACAAAATTAGGTGAGCACGGCCCGGTTACGTGACAGTTAAGTTAAGCTTCCGGGGTGTGTTTTCTCCTTAACTTCTTCAGGACATGATCACCTGTTCCCTGGTGAAAGTCTTGTGTTTTCTCCTTAACTTCTTCAGGACATGATCACCTGTTTCCTGGTGAAAGTCTTGTGTTTTCTCCTTAACTTCTCCAGGATATGATCACCTGTTCCCTGGTGAAAGTCTTGTGTTTTCTCCTTAACTTCTTCAGGACATGATCACCTGTTTCCTGGTGAAAGTCTTGTGTTTTCTCCTTAACTTCTCCAGGATATGATCACCTGTTCCCTGGTGAAAGTCTTGTGTTTTCTCCTTAACTTCTTCAGGACATGATCACCTGTTTCCTGGTGAAAGTCTTGTGTTTTCTCCTTAACTTCTTCAGGGCATGATCACCTGTTTCCTGGTGAAAGTCTTGTTTTCTCCTTAACTTCTTCAGGACATGATCACCTGTTTCCTGGTGAAAGTCTTGTATTTTCTCCTTAACTTCTTCAGGACATGATCACCTGTTCCCTGGTGAAAGTCTTGTGTTTTCTCCTTAACTTCTTCAGGACATGATCACCTGTTTCCTGGTGAAAGTCTTGTTTTCTCCTTAACTTCTTCAGGACATGATCACCTGTTCCCTGGTGAAAGTCTTCTTTTCCCCTTAACTTCTTCAGGACATGATCACCTGTTTCCTGGTGAAAGTCTTGTGTTTTCTCCTTAACTTCTTCAGGACACCGCTCCCCGGTTTGAAAGCCCTGTGTTTTAGGAGCCAAACACCCCCCCCCCCTCCCTCCGACATACAGCAGCAGTCAATGTGGTGCTGACAGTAAAAAAATATGTGGAATACATACAAATTACAGTGCTTTACTTTTCACAACTATATGTACAAATGCTTCATGAGAACAGGCTGAACAGGTGAATTCAGGTAAACTGACCTGCAGAGAGGTGGAGGCGGCTCCGATCAGCAGGCCCAGACTCTGAGCCACCAGAGAGGTCAGAACACCCAGCGACAGGAAGAGGAAGAAGCGTCCGGCGTCCGGAGGCTGAGCCGTCATCCAGTACACAATACTGCAGTACACGAGTGGGAACACTACCTGCACAGCAGAGGGCACACAGTACAGCACATTATTCAGTGAAGGATATATTTATATGTGTTAAAAAAGGAGAGAAATGCACCGTTTCAACGTATTCATTGTGGGCAAACCAGAAGCTTTTTAATCCAGCCTGTAATTTAGGGCCATCACAAATAATCATACACCGCAGAACCCCAGTCAATCTGACAGAGTAAAATATGGATATGACCTCACACAACCCCACTTTAAAAGATCTGAACTATCTCAAACTGAATACACCATGTTATTAGGGCTGCAACTAATGATTATTTCCATCGTCGATTAATCTGTGGGTTTGTTTCTGGCTTCTGGGGGGGGGGGGGGGGGGGGCGACAACAACTTTTAAAAATGCTACAAAAATGTTGAAAAACACCCCTTAGTTGTTAAAAAGTAACATAAAAAATACTAAAATGTCTAATAAAGTGACAACACTTCGAAAAGAACGACAAAAAAATCAGGAAAGCGGCAAAAACTTCGAAAAAAGCAGCAAAACATCAAAAGAATGTCTCGATATTCAGTTTACTGTCCCAGAGAGAAGAAACTAGAAAATATTCACATTCAACATGACTCAAACTGATTAATAGATGATGAAAATAGTTGGCAATTCATTTAATATTTGACAACTAACTGATTAATCTTTGCAGCTCTATATATGTATATATATATAGAGCTGCAAATATGTATATATGCATATGCATATGCATATATATATATATATATATATATATATATATATATATATATATATATATATATATATATATATATATATAGATAGATAGATATAGATATTTATAGTATGCTAATCATACTAATATTTGCAGCTCTATATATGCATATATACTATATATATTTATATAGTAATGGAAGCTGCAGGAGTTGCTGTGGAGTAGTATGGATTATAAAATGTTACCTGAAAGGGGACGTCCGCCATAGTTTTGGCGAGATAATACGCCTTCAGACTGTACCAATAGTTCAGGTGTTCCCTCAGAAAAACTCCCATCTCTAGAGGAACTGAAGCACAAACACACAACTCAACGTTTACATGAAACAAACTAACAAAGAAATGTACTTCTATGATCCAGCGTTGTGTGTTAGACTCACATGTTAGCACTGTAGGCATCAGAGCGGCGAACATGAGGAACAACATGGAAAAGAAGAGGAAGCCCGAGTTACTGAGAACCTTCTTGGCCTCGTTCCCGATGCCCAGGTACAACAGACCAATCAGGACGCCGATCCCGATATGAGAGGAGATCCTCAGGTGAGTCAGCACCTGCTCGACCAATGAGAGCGTAGATGAGTCACTGCGACTGTTGCTACAACCGTAATCTATGTTGACGACGTTTCATTCAATGGATTGTTCCGGTGCTGCCGGAAGTTCAGCCGGATGTCCCTAATTTTTGAGCAGATGTCCGTCCCCTTCCTCTGTCTTTGTGTTGGCGTTCTAACCTCCGGCTGATGTGTGAGGACTATGGTTAACTGCTCCTCAGATCTCTGCAGGGTAAATCCAGACAGCTAGCTAGACTATCTGTCCAATCTGAGTTCTCTGTTGCACGACTAAAGCTACTTTTGAACGAGCACATGTTCCACCAAAACAAGTTCCTTCCTGAGACTATATTGGCACCGTTGCTGTGTCCGGTGCTTAACACCGCCCAACACGATTGTGATTGGTTTAAAGAAATGCCAATAAACCAGAACACTTTTTTCTCCCATCCAGGAATGCTGTGTGGACTAGACAGACCCTCCTCTGCAGCGCTGTGGAGGAAGGTCTGGCAAAGCGAGACTAGGGGCTCCATAAAGGGATAATTTGATGTAATTAAAGGACGCTTCTTTTTCACTGAAACCAACAGTACATTTCTATATATAGAAAAACATTACTTTATTATTAATATTGACAAACAATTACTAGGTTATCAAAAATAGTTGCCGATCAATTTTATGTTGATTGACTAATTGATTAATAACTACAGTCATATGTCTTCATGGGAAAAGAAGAATCAATTCATGTTTTGTTCTACTGACCAATGTTGCTTTTTAATATGCTGAGAGCAGAAGTTCAGATATCAGTGAGATGTGTCCCGTGGTAATGAGGCCTGACTGCTGATGTGCACACCCTCTGACTTGAAGAGTTTAAAAGAAGCAGTAAGTTTCCTCTCAGTTGAAAAACAGTCACAGCAGATGAAAGTAAGTATTCATGCAATGTCATGAACTGTGTTCTATCATTTCTAATCTTAACATTATATTGACTTTAAATAAGAAATACTGTAAGTTTGGAGAATGTGTGTTATTGTGAGAGTTGATGACTTTACTGTCTGCAGGCTGAATACTGCTTGCGTGTTAATGCAGTGAGTCCAGGATAAGCGTACATTTGACATTTAAACTAATTTGACTTCTGCTAACCTACAAAATGTAAGATTGTCAACCGTTCATCCTGTGCAAACTTGAAAGGTTGTGTTGTGAACCAAACAGATGATCATGAAAAACTCTACACAGGTTTCATATTTCACTTTTGGAGCATACTTTGATATTGGGCTCTTTAAATACTTATTTTTCACGGTTATTATATGTTTTTATGCTGTAATAGTTTGTGCCAATATTTTGCTGATTGTGGTTATCTGTGTGAACAGAAGCTTACATGAACCTATGTACCGTTTTCTGTGCAGCCTGTTTGTAAATGAACTGTATGGTAGTACAACGATGTTTCCATTCCTTCTGGTTCAGATCCTCTCTGACATTCACACTGTTCCTGCTCCCTTTTGTTTCCTGCAAATTTATTGTGTGTTTGCATATGGAACTATAGAAATTATTAATTTATCCGTAATGTCTTATGACAGATATCTTGCTATCTGTTATCCTCTGCAATATAACACACGTATGACATCTAACAAGGTTGCCATGCTTATTGCTCTAACATGGTTATTCCCATTGATTGAAGTTGCTGTCAAAATATCTTCGAGTTCCTCTTTACAGCTGTGTGGGAACATCATTAACAAGGTTTACTGTGACAACTACTCTGTTATCAAACTGGCCTGCTCTGTCGACACAGTGAACAACATTTATGGACTCATTATGACATGTCTTGTAATCTTTGGTCCTCTCAGTTTAATCCTTTACACATACGTGAAGATCTTTAAAGTTTGTTTTTCTGGTTCTCAACAGACCAGACAGAAAGCTGTCAGTACCTGCACACCTCACCTCGCTTCTCTGATCAACTTTTTCTTTGGGGGTTTCTTTGAAATAGTACAGAGCAGGTTTGATATGAGCAGTGTACCCAATATGCTACGTATTTTTTTGTCATTATACTTTCTGACCTGCCAACCAATCTTCAACCCCTTAATGTATGGACTGCAAATGTCAAAAATACGTAACTTGTGTAAAAGTCTCGTCTTTGGTCAAATGTAAACTGATGTTAAAGGACCAACTTGCTGGTTGCAGAATTAAATTATCTAGGTTTGTGGTAGACTTAGGTGCATGTATTTGACAGGGCATTCCAAGAAAATGGAATTTTCACATCATTTTGGACCATTATTATAACTATATATGTGTCTAAAACATTGGAAAAGCACGAGCAGAAAATAAATAAAAAACACTCAAAAAGCTTAAAGAGAACACTTGCTATAGAAGTCTACTGTAGACCAACTACAATCATTAGATCTGAGAGAAGTCTTACAGTTAGTTTTGATGCTCACATTGATTTTACATTAATTCGGCCTAGGTTATGCCCAAAAAAGGCTTGGCTGTTGCGCCTAAGCCTTATAATGGTAAGGAAAACCCTACATTTTTTAGGAAAATTATGTAGAAACTAGAAAAAATGGCCATCTGATCATTCAAGATTCCTTTATTTGTCATTTTTATGCACCATGTAAATACGAAATTGTGTTTCCACATCCACTTGTCAATAAATAAGTCAGTAGAAGACAAAGGACTCTTAAAATTCTAGGCTCATAAATAAAAACACTTAATAAATAAACTAAGATTATGATAAAATAGAATAACATTAGTAGTCTAAAATCTTCTAGAAGAACAGTCTCTTATTTGTAGTTCACCTTTTCTGATTAAGCAATGATTGCTGTGGGAAAGAAGCTGTTTAACAGCCTAGCTGTCCTTGATTTGATACTTTTGTATCTTTTCCCAGACTGCATGAGTGCAAACATACTATGAAAGGGTTGAGTGGCATCCTAAATGATGCTGTCTGTTCTACGCACACAGCGCTCATTGTGGATGTCCTCCAGACACGTTTGTGTCTTTCCTCTAATGTGCAGTTCCCAAAGCAGGGGGAGATGCAGTAGGTGAGAATGCTCTCAATGGTGCCTCTGTAGAACATGGTCATAGCGAGGATTCGGAGGTCCACCCTCTTTAGCCTGCGGAACGAGTGAAGGCGCTGTTGGGCCCGTTTAATGACAGCTGTGGTGTTGTCCTTGGAGGTCAGCTTATTAGACAGATGGATCCCAGGAACTTAGAGCTGTTAACCCGCTCCACCACGCAGCCATTGATGGTCAGTGAAGGAGTTCAAGTACCTTGGGGTGTTGTTCGAGAGTAAGGGGACGATGGGACGGGTGCAGTATTACACTCATTTTATCGCACCATTGTGAAGAAAAGAGAGCTGAGCCAGAAGGCAAAGCTCTCGATCCATCTGTCAATTTTTGTTCCTACCCTCACGTACGGTCATGAAGGCTGGGTCATGACCAAAAGAACGAGATCCAGGGTACAAACGGCCAAAATGGGTTTCCTCAGGAGGGTGGCTGGCGTCTCCCTTAGAGATAGGGCGAGAAGCTCAGTCATCCGTGAGGAACTTGGAGTAGAGCCGCTGCTCGTTTCCTTCCAGGCACGTCCAGCTGGGAGGAGGCTTTGGGGAAGACCCAGGACTCGGTGGAGGAACTATATCTCCAACCTGGCCGGAGCTGGGGGATCCAGCTCCGACTGGATCCCCCAGTCGGAGCTGGTTAATGTGGCTCGGGAAAGGGAAGTTTGGGGTCTCCTGCTAGAGCTGCTGCCCCCACGACCCGACCCCGGATAAGAGGAGGAAGATGGATGAATGGAATAAAAATGTAAATAGTTCTGGCTAACTTCTGGAGTGTTAAGAAATATGTTGTTCATGTTTCTAGATTTAGAAAATTTTGGATCAATAAGTTTTGTGTTTATTTAGTAAAATTTTATGAAAACGCATCCGATTTTTGTATTTTCTTTAAATTATGACACAATTTCAATAGTTTAATTAATTATTATGGTTTATTGACTTCCATAACATTTTAGCTTAGGTTGTTCTGGTTTTAGGGATAGGAAGCATTTGAAGGTAAGTCAAGAAATTACATCACAATAAGCAAAAATACCAATGTAGGCATTGGGGGACATTTTGTATGGCAGAGTTTAAAGGGTTAAATAATACACTTGTAAAGTTGACATCACCAAATTGTTCCAGCTAAGATTTTTTTTTTATATGCAGATAAATGAATTACAAATATTAAAACAGAATCTAGGTCATTTTCTGTTAATCACATACAAGTTGCTCATAATTACATCATCACCACCTATATCAAACTTTTTAATTGGATTAATAATAAGAGTACTCAGTTAACTGTATTGTGTCCCTAACCCCAGGTAATACCGCTCCACAACTTACAGGCATGTTGTCCAGTTGCCAAAATAGCCAACGGTGTGGTCATCACAAACAAATAAAGGCCAGCCCCAAATACAGACAAATAACAAGTAGGGCTGGACAGGGCCTGAAGTTAACTTTTTTGACCACCAGTACTGGACTTTTTACCAGCCAGTTTTTTTGCTTCATAAAGATGACAAACAGGAATTTCTGTGTCTCTATGATCCCATCCTGTCCTATTGATGGTAGCCTACTCGTGGACACGTGCTGTAGTAGGGGGGGGCCGCATTGATAATCCTGCATAGGGGCCCGGTGTTGGCTCATTACGCCACTGCATATAAGAGATGAGATGACTGACAAAATCAGGAGTAGCCTACGCGCACCACAACAACAGCAAAAACACTGGTGAATGCGCACCATAACACATGAGTTGTTGCAAAAAAAGTCGCAATTTCTTTTTATATAGTTCTTAAAAATAAAAAATAAATAAAAAGGAAACTTGTTTTTCAGGAGAATAATAATTATTACTATTAATTATCACTCAATCACTCACTCAATTCTCATTGGCTACCTGCCAATGTGGCAGGTGGATTGACAGTCTACCCACTAATTGCAAAATTCACCCGCATTTGGCGGGTGGTCGGGTGTTAATTCGATGCCCTGGGGCTGGGTATTCCCACTGATTTCTTGAATCCGTTCGATTCCCATTCACAAGGTCCTAATTACAATCGATTTGATTCAATTTGATATATTTCAGTAACAATACCAATTATATAATAATATGAAAGATTCTCAGAGAACTAATGATGTAAATTATACAAGGAACCCTGTAACATGGTGCATTATTAAAAATATTATTGTTTACATTAAGAATTGACCCAAAAGCAACTGCATTAATGACCTTTTTTATTTTAACCAAAATACATACATCTGTGAAAATGGCCAAGGCAGTTTTTCCCTTTGGAGCTAATTAGCATGACATGGATTACTTATATTGTCTAGTTTCATATGATACCAATATCTTCACTCTAACTTTATAACTGAACCTCTTAAAAGATCAATCTCGAGATTTTATGAATCCATATTGTATCATTCAAATGAAGGTCGATTTGAATTGTAAAAGCAATTTTTATATCCCAGCCCTAGTCTTATAGGTCTGGCTAGTCCACACAACATCCCAGGATGGGAGAAAATGTGCTCTGGTTTATTGGCATTTCTAAACCAATCACAATCGTCTTGGGCGACGCTAAGCTCTGGATGCAGCAAAGGTGGCTCTGCAAAATAGTCTCTGGAAGGAGCTTGTTTTGGTGGAACATGTGCTCGTTCAAAAGTAGTTCTAGTCGTGCAACAGAAAACTCAGATTGGACAGATAGTCTAGCTAGCTGTCTGGATTTACCCTGCAGAGATCTGAGGAGCAGTTAACCATAGTCCTCACACATCAGCCGGAGGTTAGAACGCCAACACAGAGAAAGAGGAAGGGGACGGACAGCCGGCCGAAAAGAAGGGATATCAGGCAGATCATTCAATAATGAAATGCCCTAAATAAAACATCATCGATACAGACTACGGAGCCCCTAAAAGGACACAGGGAATTTTTTTTCTTGTTCACAACTTTGTGGGCAAGAGAAACTTGATACTTGTCTCAGGAGCACGCAAAAGTATCTTGTGCACACAAGAAAACCAATCTGAGTAGCAGTCAGAATGGCTCACGAGGAGTTATTCATCTTCCTGAAAATGCAACAAAATGTACTTGATAGTGTCATCAACCAACTGAAAGATGATTAGGTAACACTTCACCTATTTTACTATCACAAAATAGTTTCTCGTGTACACCAGAAGGTTTCACGTTAGCACCAGAAGGTTTTCCGTGAGCAAGAAAAGAAAATATCCCTCATGTCTCAGCTCTGATTGACTCTGATTGTTGATTTGAAAAAGGCCTTAGGGCCAAAGATATATGATATATATATGTGTGTGTGTGTGTGTGTGTGTGTGTGTGTGTGTGTGTGTGTGTGTGTGTGTGTGTGTGTGTGTGTGTGTGTGTGTGTGTGTGTGTGTGTGTGTGGTTTCTCACCGAGTCTCTGAGGATGCTGAGGAACGTTCTCCTGAACAGGATGGAGAACTGTGTCATGCAGCTGGCCGAAAAACTGTGACAACCTTCAGACGCCGAACTCTCCTGAGAAATAAGAGACGGAAACAATAAATAAAGATGTAAAATACAACAAGAGGCAGTTCATTGATAGTACACCCCAACAGTATTGATTATTATTGTAGTGATAAGCTGTTTCACTACATCACGATCCATATTGATATTTTGGTTTGAAAATGACTTATTGACTTATTTATCAGCAGAACATTACAGAAAGTTGATAATGTAAGTGATTGTCTTCAACATTTATTGGTTCTCATTGTGTCACATGTTCTGTGTTTGAAACTGTCGGTCAGATAAAACAAATTGTTTCAAGAATTTCACAATTTGCTGACCAAAATGATTAATTAAGAAAAAAATCTGTAAATGAATCAATAACAAAAATAATCACATCCCTAAATTATTAAAATATCATGTGAAATATCAGAAAAAAAGTCCAAAATGTTACATTATAACAAATACATTTAACTAATGTCTATATTTGGAGTAATCCTCAAAGTTGTACACGTTTAATGTTGATATAATTAAATCTTTTTAAATAACAGACAAACAGAAAAGATATGTTTTCAAATATTATTCCTGTTTACAGTAACTTCCTGCTAAATTGGAAATATTCCAACTATGAGATCATTCAATTGGTACTTGTATGTAAATGTTTTTTGTTTGTATTGATATACTTTGTGGTTTGTCTCAGCCCAATAAATGTTTTACTTTAAAAAGTCGGACTGTTTCCTCACCCTGTGGGAGAACTGAGGCCTGCACCACGAGGCAAGGTTTGGGGTTACCGAGGTAACTTCAGGTTCAACCCAGGGTTTTGTGTCTCACGACAGTCGATCACTTGTTGTCGGGTTAAATTACCATAGTAGGCGGAGGGAATTAACCCTTGTGTTGACTTCGGGTCACATTGGCCTGTTTTAAATTTTTGTTTTATATCAGAAAATATTGGACGTAGAAATAAACGCTGAAAATGCGTAGAAGAAAAATTAAAAAAAATTTTAAACGTTGGAAAAAGCAAAAACAAATTGTGAAAAAATGCATCACAAATGTCAGGAAAAAAAGTGTTTTTTTCAAGGTTGAAACGAAGAGGGTTAAGTATCTTTGTCAGCTTCCTGAGCTGTTATTGCCAATACGTGCATCGAGGACGGAATTATGTTCTTATATATATATATATATATTTGATTTGCTCCCACAATCACTTAACTGCCAGGGTTGCAACTTAAAGAATAGAGGCTACAGCAATCAAAGTTTATGGAATGCACAAGCGTAATTATGGTCAGATCTTGTTGTGCCTGACTGATGTAATTGTCATCACAATTTACGCATTCACAGCGTCTGCAATTTTTTCCAGCTATCCTTCCTGTTTTAGGAAGCAGCTGCTGAATTGCTTTTTGCCTGTAAAGCCGTGTCTTTACAGCCGTGTTCTTCATATTTCTGTAGGATTATCGTTTGCTCTTCTTGTGTAAAATATGTGACTCTGGTAGATGTTTGCAATTGTCCATATGGTGCAAACAACGCCTCTTTTATGTGGACGCGCACGTCGCCAGATTGGGAAAACCTGGGTTGATTGAACTAGTTGATAACGCGCTAGTTATAACCACTGTCGTGACACAGCTTATGCGGGACCGCGGTTGTTAGGTTGGGTTAAGCCGGGTAACGGAAATAAATCCAGGGCACGTTGATCTTGCTTCGTGGTACAGGCCTTTGGTCAGTCTGCCGACTTGCCTAAAGTGTACAGTGTGGTGCGTTTGTTTTTCACCTCCTCTGTGCGGTGCCACATGAGCGGGTGGAGGTGAGTGTCTCCGTTCACTTCAGTCTTATAATCCTTCTCACAGTTCTTGTCCTGGACAGCTCGCACCAGTCGCACCATTTGATCTCCGTGTTCTCCAGACGCGACCTCCATCACTGAACACACACCACAGGGACTTTTACTCAAGTGCTCTAACTACAAATTACTTAATGGATGGATTACTGAATGAGACTACTGGGCACAAGGGGCCCTGACTCACAAAACTCCCAACAAACGATCATAAAGAGATGCTAAAGGATCACAGACATGACTACAGAGATGAAAACAGACGCAAACAGACATGCCACCCCTATCAGGTTGTATCTGTTAGTTGCTCTGTTTGTTGGTGTTGAAATTAGTCATTTCTATTATGCATTGCATGCGGACGTGAACAATCCTGCATTGATGCAGTGACAGACCATAATAGATTATACTACTACTACTGATGTTGCTTATTGATTTTCCGGTCGCTGCTAGAAGATATTGCAGAAACAATGAAAAGAGGATTTCAGATATATCTGAATGCTTGAATTTGTAGATGAAAACCATGTGTAGTAATATATAATAATATTGAGGAGGTGATGCATCGTGATATTAAATTGATTCGAATCATTGACAGGATAATCGTAATCAAATCGTGAGACCAGTAAAGATTCACACCCCTAGTTGCTATCCATGTAAAGTGACCTAAATTAGTCAGACAAGTTTATTAGCATTAACCCTGATAACTAGTCAGGTAAAGCAATATTGATTTATTTGATTTATTTAGTTTTAGGGAATGTTCTGGAAAATCCTGGAAATAGCTGTCAACGTGTTGTTCAAACGTTCTGAGCAATAAAACACAACACTTCTTCACAACAACACAAACAACAAAATGTTACTTTAAAGTGCCCATATTATGAAAAAAATCACTTTTTCTGGGATTTGGGGAGTTATTTTGTGTCTCTTGTGCTTTGTTCTCAATGGCTAAACACTGCTACAACACACACTAGTTCACCCTAATCTCCAAAAGAACTACTTCCATGTTCCTGTTCTGCAGGTATTCACCACAAAGTTGGAAGTGTGCCCTCGTTTAGAAGAAGTCTCCCGGCTAATCCTGCCTTGTAATACTGAAGTTGGAGAAACAGCTAGCTAGCTCATGTAGTCCTTACCTAGCTACTGAGCATGTGGTCTTACCTAGCTACTGAGCATGTGATCTTACCTAGCTACTGAGCATGTGGTCTTACCTAGCTACTGAGCATGTGGTCTTACCTAGCTACTGAGCATGTGGTCTTACCTAGCTACTGAGCATGTGGTCTTACCTAGCTACTGAGCATGTGATCTTACCTAGCTACTGAGCATGTGGTCTTACCTAGCTACTGAGCATGTGGTCTTACCTAGCTACTGAGCATGTGGTCTTACCTAGCTACTGAGCATGTAGTCTTACCTAGCTACTGAGCATGTGGTCTTACCTAGCTACTGAGCATGTGGTCTTACCTAGCTACTGAGCATGTGGTCTTACCTAGCTACTGAGCATGTGGTCTTACCTAGCTACTGAGCATGTGATCTTACCTAGCTACTGAGCATGTGATCTTACCTAGCTACTGAGCATGTCGTCTTACCTAGCTACTGAGCATGTGGTCTTACCTAGCTTCTGAGCATGTGGTCTTACCTAGCTACTGAGCATGTGGTCTTACTTGGCTACTGAGCATGTGATCTTACCTAGCTACTGAGCATGTGATCTTACCTAGCTACCGAGTATGTGGTCTTACCTAGCTACTGAGCATGTGATCTTACCTAGCTACTGAGCATGTGGTCTTACCTAGCTACTGAGCATGTGGTCTTACCTAGCTACTGAGCATGTGGTCTTACCTAGCTACTGAGCATGTGCGACTGCCAACAAAGATGTTACAGCAGTGAGAGGTCTCACTCTGGAGCTAAAACACAGGGTGAAAAGAGGAGCTGCAGCAATGTGCAGTACAACAAAAATATGGTGTTTTTAGGAAATTAAAACATGTAAACCTGTTCTGGTTCAACCTCAAAATAAAATTAGGAACCTGAAATGAGCATAATATGGGCTCTTTAAGTCCTGTGATACAGATAAAATTAAGATCAAACATCCTGCTGTGTTCATCAGAAATATCTTTCCGTCACCTGTAAACACAAGTAAAACATGTGAACCAGATAGAGACACGAGGGCTGAGGCTCTTACCGAAGTCGGCCGGGTTGTGGTAGGTGGGGCAGTTGAGTCCGAGCTCTCTCAGGTAGGGAACCAGACTGCAGACTTTCCCTCTGTAGATACACTGACCCTGACTCAGCACATACAGCTGCAACACACACATAATAACAGTTGTTACCAAAAAAAACTGATAAAGCGTGAGTATTCAGATCCTTTACTGCAGTGAGAGTAAAAAATACGTAGCAGAACATGGAACTAGAATAATCGCTTAATCGGTTTCAGTCATTTTTTATGAAAATAAGCTTGTTAAATGTGAATACTTTCTAGTTTCTTCTCTCCTCTGTGACAGTAAACTGAATATCTTTGAGTTGTGGGCTTTGGGAAACACTGATCCACATTTTTACCATTTTCTGACATTTTATAGACCAAAACAATTCATCCATTAATCCAGAAAATTATCCACACATTAATCCACAATGAAAATTATCAGTAGTTGCAGCCCTAATAAAATGGAGGATTCAGTTGTGGATAGTTCAGATGTTTTAAAGTGGGGTTGTGTGAGATCATATCCGTATCTCAATCCATCAGATTTACTGGGGTTCTGCGGTGAATGATTGCTTGTGTTGATTAACATTAACAGTCCTTATAACCCAGATAATATTCATTAAACCTGTAGTTCTGTGTGTGTGTGTGTGTGTGCGTGTGTGTGTGTGTGTGTGTGTGTGTGTGTGTGTGTGTGTGTGTGTGTGTGTGTGTGTGTGTGTGTGTGTGTGTGTGTGTGTGAGGACCTTGTCAAAGAGTTCGAACAGTTTGGCGCTGGGTTGGTGGATGGTGCAGATGACGGTCCGTCCTCCCTGAGCCAGAGCTTTCAGCAGAGAGACCACCTGGAAACAGGACGAGCTGTCCAAGCCGCTGAGACACAGGGAGAGAGAAAGAAGGAAGAGTTGTACATCATTAGAATTGTGTATTGGTGCCAGGTCTATTGAAGCCATTGGAGTGGGCAAGTCCCACTATCACCTGTCTGTGTTGTTTAACCTCTGACTGAAAACGCTCTGTGTGTAACATCAAATTTTGAGCTAGTGAGCTACACGCTGAAAATGTCAAGTTTTGAAGAAAATTTGGATCGTGCAACAAGGCAGGCCTGCTTGGTTCTTTCGGGTAATGATTTACAAAGAATATGTTTACAGCATTTCCTCTCTAACTGGGACGTTTTGGGACTGATTGGTGGGATTGCTGTGGACGAAGTACACACAGAGATACGCTACTAAGAGCCAATGAGGTTTAACCATGTATCAGTTAATTTAAATAGCTCACTTTACCGTATTGTGTGAACAGTTAACTTCATTTAATATTGTATGTGGCGTTTGCTTTTGCATGGTGCAGAGCCACCGTCACTGTGTCCAGAGCTTAGCACGGCCCAAGATGATTGTGATTTGTTAAAGGAAATGCAAACAACCCAGAGTGTTTTTTTCTTTGCTGGAATGTGCAGCTTTCGCATAAAAACCCATCTATGTACAAGGAAACAGCTTTTGAATAGCTGTAAAAAGGACTCCTCAGTCCATGTTCGGACCTTCAGTCGTGAATGACTGAAACCTTTCAGATAAAGAGTAGATGGAGTGAATCAGGACACAGCTGATGTGTGGGAGGACAGGTGAAAAATCTGAACTCTGATAGCAGCCAGGGTTATTTATAGAGAACATTGAGTCACACAAGGATTTACAATCTGTGCGACATGCTGACAACACCTTCTATCCTTCAACACTGGACTCAGGAAACAGAGTTAATTACTCTGCCAAGGAGCTCATGTTTTCTGTTTGGTTTGTCCGTTTGTTTGTCTGTCAACAGGATTACAGAAAATCTTCTGGCCTGATCTCCATGAAACTTGGTGAAAGGGTGTAGCATGGGCCGAAGAAGAACCCATAACATTTTGGAGCAGATCCAAGTCACAGGGCGATACACAAGTTATATCTCACGTTCGAAAAATCGAATTTCACTACAAAAGTCAAAGTGGCACAAAATAGGTAAAATACACTTTTTGTGAAAAGACTAAACTTCACTCTGAGGTTTACTGACCTAGTGGGTTCATCGAAGAACATGACCGGAGGATTATTGACGAGCTCCAGAGCGATGGCCAGTCTCTTCCTCTGACCCCCTGACAGGTGAGATGTCCTGGTCTTAGCACAGTCCAGTAAACCCAGAGCCATCAGGATCTCCCGCACCTGAACACACACAGTCTGCTTACACCTCTGACATCACTATACGTGCAGGAAGTAGTCGGGGGTCAGAACTCACCATCTCTCTGCGAGCCTCCGCCTTCTCCTGTAGCTTCAGGTTGGCTGAAACCTGCAGAGACAAGATTCATCAGTGACGGCCTGGATCCTGGATAAGAGAATCACATGGGAGTTGTAGGGGGGCGTTGAAAGCCGTAGGGAGTCGTAGTGGGCCATTGAGAGTCATAGGGGGCCGTTGAGAGACGTGGGAAGTCGTAGGCAGGCGTAGTGAGTCGTAGGGAGACGTAGTGGGTCGTTGGGAATCGTAGGGGGTGTTGCAAGTCGTAGGGAGTCGTTGGGAGTCGTGCAGAGTCCTATTGGGCTGTTGAGAGTCTTAGAGAGTCGTTGGGAGTCGTGGAGAGTCCTAGGGGGCCATTTGTAGTTGCAGGGAGTCGTTGGGAGCCATAGGGAGTCCTTAAGAGTCTTTGGGAGTTGTTGAGAGTATGTTTACTGCAGTAAAGGATCAGATTACTTCCTGTACCATCATGGCTTCCTGTACGGTGAGGTGAGGTAGCAGCATGTCGTCCTGCATGATGTAACAGGAAACCTTCCTAAAGGAGCGCAAGTCTCTGGGCTGACTGTTGATCAGGATCTCCCCCTTCATCCCTGTCTCTCTGCGTACAAATATAGATGTATACATATGTTATACATATACATCAAAAGTCAAAGAATGCTCCACACAAAAAACACTAAATGCAAAAAGATCACTAAATGCTAAAAGATTACACTAGAATAAAATAAGTAGTTTTAATAAATATTTTAGACTTGAATGTAAGTCTTTAGTTAAACTTCAGGGCAGTTCTTGTCTCTGCCACTGAAGGTCGCTCTAACTCCTCACATGGGTTTCACAGGACTCTGATGAATAAATGAATGGTTGATGAGCAGAATCAGATCATTTATATCATATATAACATAGGTTTTCATCTTTTATTACTTATAATAGAGTATCAGTGTGTTTTCTCTTCAGATGTGCTCGTTGCACGCAGAGAAAGTAGACCAGGGATGAAGATTGGGGAGCTCCCGTCTGCGGTGCGTCTGGCGGAAACAGCCCATCTACATTTCATGGTTTTAAAATCTGGCCCAACTAAATTTATAATTGAAAAGCCATGCTGTGAAGCCTTCATCCTATTTTGTTTCTAATTGCTCTCTAACTGTCTTCATCATTCTGAAAACAGGTTTCATCATGAGTGAAACCAGAGCAGAGGGAGGGACACAAGTAGCACACTTTGTAATTAATTAACCTTAGCGGTCATCGGTAAAACAAAACACTGATACAGATAATCTGCAAATTGCCAAATATCTGCACCAATAATTAGCCAGGCAGATAATTGGCCGACCCCTAATAAATATTTACATTCAAAGCCACAGATCTGACTGAATCAGACTTCAGCAGACCGGTACCCACCTGTACCCGGCCAGGATATTCATGAGGGTGGACTTCCCGGCCCCTGAGGGCCCCATGATGGCCACCAGCTCCCCGCTGGTGAATTTCCCGGAGATCCCTTTCAGCAGAGTTTTGTAACCTGAGACAGAAAAGAAACAATCAGTCTGCAGGTTCCCAGCAGCTCGAAGGACCGCTCTTTGTCTGGAGTCCTTGAGTCGGGTTTCACATCAGTTTGGAGGTTTTATTCTCCGTCTGGTTTCACATGAATCTGACACCTGAACGCACTTGAACCCTGTCAGTCACAACTTTCTCCTTGAAAAGCATTTGAGAGAAAGATGAACTTCTTACTACAGCTGTAAAGATGATAGATTAGTTGTCAACTATTAAATGAATCCCCAACTACTTTGGTAATCGATTAATCAGTTTGTCATTTTATGTAAAAACAGGTAAACTTGTGTGATGTCAGCTTGTTAAATGTGAATATGTTCTAGTTTCTTCTCTCCTCTGGGACAGGAAACTGAATATCTTTGAGTTGTGGACAAAATAAGACATTTGAGGATGTCATCTTTGATTTTGGGAAACACTGATCCACATTTTAGAGACCAAACAACTTATCCACTCATCCAGAACATAATCCACACATTTAACCACCATGAAGAGAAGAAGAGAGTCTTGTTCAGATTGTTGATCGGCTGTTCATGAGTTTTCTCACGTTGACACAGATTTATTTTTAAATAGTTCGAGGACCAATTAAGACAACCAACTGAGGATGTTGCTTTTTAAACTAAAAGTAAATGAATATAAATCTTGTGTGAGAAAAAACTAAATAAAAAAGGTCTCCCTTTTGCAACAAGAGAGAGTCCATAGAGCTCCTCTTTTTTTAAATGTTTAAACACTGCACTCAGGATGAAAGTTTCTATCATTTCCTGACCGACGGACCGATCGTTGGACTGACTTTCTGACAACAACAAATCAGATTAAAATAAAGTCTAAATGTCCAGCAACACAAGCGATCAGCACCAAACCTGTTCAGGCAACAAAACTCCTCAGTTACGTTCAAGAAAAGATCGTGGTTTGGGTTTAAATAAGAATGTTTGTTACGTAACTTTACATACCAGGGTTAGTTAAGTATGTTAGTTAACTGACCGACGGACGGACTGACAGATCAACCGTTTGATGACTGTCTGATTCACAACAACAAATTAGGGTCAAATAAAATCAGAACCAGCTCCGTCATTTGTTTGTTCTACTTAAAATGAGGAAAATATGCACTAAGGATGATTATCGTGATATCGATATATATATATCTGATAAATAATCAGATATTAGTGTTTTCAGTTCTGCTGCTTTCAGTATTTTGTTAAAATACAACAAACTGCTTGTTGGATTTAAAACTAATGAAAGGAAATAATTTCCAACGTTCTATTATTGAACAAATTGAACATTGAATTGAATATACAAGGCAGCAGTAAAAAAAGAATGACATACATTTTAAAGTACAGTTTTCTGCTAATATCAGATTCAAAAATCTTTGAATGTCTCAGCCTTTAGCAATGTGTTTATTGCACCAGTTGATATCGTGATAACGATAAAAAACTTATATATTGTGCAACCCTACTTAAAAATAAATAAAAAATAAAAATATCAGATGAGTCACTAAACATTTCATGATTAATCATAGAAATGTTGACGCTTTCTTCGGCTTTTATTATCTAAATCCCCTACCTTTACTGTAAGTTTTGATATTTCATACTTTTATTGTCATAACTTTGTTGAGTTTAATATTCTTGTTATTCTATTTTCGCCATACTGAGTTTTAGTTGTAGTTATTGTATGTCCTATTTTTTGTGTGTGTTGTAAATTAAGTTTTAGTGACCACGAGTTTCTGACCTCTCCAGCATACACTCTTCCTCCTTCAATTCATTTCAATTCAGATCATTTATGAAATGGGACATTGCAAATCAATAAAATGCATGATTTTAAATGGGTTAAAAATGCCAGATGCATTCATCTGTAGTCTGCCCTCTGTGTTAAAAAAAGATTTTTAAAATACAAAGAAACAAAAACAAGGACATTACAAGCAAACCTGAACTTAGCACAAAACAAGAAGCAAAAAGATCCGCAACAAAATGGGGTCAACCCTATGTTCCCACAGCCCTGTGTTCCCACAGCCCTGTGTTCCCACAGCCCTGTGTTCCCACAGCCCTGTGTTCCCACAGCCCTGTGTTCCCACAGCCCTATGTTCCCACAGCCCTATGGTCCCACAGCCCTATGTTCCCACAGCCCTATGGTCCCACAGCCCTATGTTCCCACAGCCCTATGTTCCCACAGCCCTATGGTCCCACATTTCTAAGATTTTTCTTTAAACCCTATGTTAGGGTTAGGGTTACATTCCATCTGTAGTCCATTGCTACTGGATAATAGGTTGGGTGTAATTGGCTACCAAATTGAGAGAAAGGGATCAAATCTGATACAAATTTATGAAAAAGTAAATGTGGGAACATAGAGCCTAATTTTGAAAAGAATCTTAGAAATGTGAGAACATAGGCACGTTCCCAACAAAACAGAGCACAAAGCAAAACAACAGAGCAGAGAGAACTAAGATAAGACAAGACAGCTGTTAAAGGTGCAGTAAGTGACGCTGCGCAACGATTTTGGATATTTGAACACAACTTCCAAACAAATACTACCCCCCTTCAGAAGCTCCGCCCCCCCAGATTCACAGACAGATAACTACTGGCCGGCTGCATGAATGTGTGCAAACCAATAAAACCAAACCAAACCAAAAAGGCTGATGATGTTGGCCGGCAGTAACCGCTGAAATGTTTATCTGCTCAACGCTCTTTAACAAGATTATCACGTTTAAGCCGATCCAATCTGGGTCACTCTCTCTGGCCGACAGTAACCTTCACTGCAGGATTACCAGCACTGGAGTCAAGACCACGTTTGTCAAGTCCAAGACAAGTTCAAGGCCGAGGACCCGGTGAGACCGAGAACCCAGTGACACAGAGTCAAGGCCGAGTCCAAATGAGCGACAGTCAGTCCAAGTCAAGACCAAGACAGAAAAAAAGAAACCTCTTCAAGAGCATTTGTTTCACTGCTGATAATTCATGTGATGCAAAAGCCGTGAAGATTTAAGATGATTATTTTACTTTATTAATTAAAAAAAGCAACAAAAAAGTTTTTTTAAAAAGTGACAAAAATGTCAAAGCATCAAAATTGCGTTACTGTGTAATGCCTTTCTGGCTATAAAATACATCCTTAAGTTGAAAAGAGCAACAAAAACTTTGGTTATCTTAACGTTTTAGCTCACGGGTGTTTCTCTAAAATACGTTTACCTCATTATTTGAAATCCGACATTATAACATTGTAGATATGACAGAAAATATGGAAAAGCATAATATGTCCACTTTAACACCAGATTTCTAAATTGTCTAAAAGGTACAAGTGGGGTAATTTTAAGGAAGTGCTGTAATTTGTTCTAGGAGTCAGGTGCACTAATGTTAAAAGCAGTTTTTGTCCAAGTCCAGACCGAGCTCGGGGAACATAAGGTAAAAGCCAGTCAGCAGAGCGAGTATGATAATGTCCCTTTGAGTAACAAAGAAGTTCTGTAAGTAAACGTTTAAAATGTATTTTTGCAGTGTTTACAAGTTTCTAGGAACAGAAACCCATGGAGGAAGGGGAAGATGGAGAAAGATAGAAACAGGTGGAGGAAGAGGAAGATGGGAGGGTTCTCTTGTCCCTCAGCGTTGACAGGAACATTTATTTATATCGCCAAGGTTTGGACGGCAGTCATCTCAGTGGCAGATTAGTGCTGATGAACTGCAGTTACCTCTTTAACTGCGGACAGACTGCTCTTCAGGAAAACCCATAATGCATCTGTCCGCCACCCTAACCCTTGTGTTGTCCTCCAGGGTCAAAATTCTTTTAACTCTTTTAGACACAGTTTTTATGTTTTTGTTGCTTATTTCAATGTTTTTGGCACTTTTTTTTAGAAATTAACACCAGTATATTCACCACTAGACCTATTTATTTGCACTAATTTTACACTTATTTTTGGAATTCATGGTCAATAAACCTCAATTATATGATTTTTTGGTGTAAAAAATGATGAATGATTTGGACTAATGGTTAAGATCAGAGGAAGGAAGGTAGGTAGGTTTAGTCAGGATAATGCTATAAAATTGAATACAACACCCAAAATTCTATGAAAATGGAGATCTGATCCTTCATTTCCTTTGTGAAGAGCGTCTTATGGACCCATCCATGTTATTTTGGGGAAATTTGGTTAAAAGAAACCCAAATTTAGGATATAGAAACTTTGAAAACGGGTCAAATTTGACCCAAGGACAACATGAGGGTGAAACTCAGCCTTCGTTTTATCATAAGGAGGAGGAGGAGGAGGAGTTCCTTTCAGGTGAACAGGTGTGAACGACCCCTCACCCTGTTCCCAGTGAAACTCTGATATGAATAGGAACAAAGAGCAAGCTGATGCTTTCTTTACAGACTGAATCCATCAACAGTGCAATGTAACTCACACTGAGATTGGATTTGTTATTGTCCTGTATTCATAGTAGGGCTGCATGATATGAGGAAAATATGCGATATGCCATAGTGTTGTTGAATATCACAATAACAATATTACTTGCAATAAATACACAGATATTAAAGTGTTCTCAGTCCTGCTGTTTTCAGTATTCTGATAAAATACAACAAATGTATCCGTCTCTCTTTTAGCTAAGGGATCCTTGGCCTAAAAAAACGTTGAAGACCCTTGCGCTATTGAACAAATTGAACATTGAATTAAATGTAAAAGGCAGCACTAAAACAAGAATAAACTTAACTTACAATATGTCTATTGCCCCAGTTGATATCGCGATGACGATAAAAAAAGTGATATATTGTGCAGCCCTAATTCATAGTTTTCACATGGCGTCACAGCACTGTGCGAACGTCAACCTGGAGGGGAAAAAAACTGCCCTCTACCGTCCGGGAACAAGTCAGCTCAGTTTTTACCACAGTGTAGCCAAAATGTCAGATAGTTGTTGTATATGCACTAGCGGCGAGTATAATTATGACTGCCAGTTTTAGCTAGCCCTAACCCTAACCCCTAGCCCTAACACTAATCCCTAACCCCAACCCTAACCCCTAACTCTAATGTAGCTAACCCTTGCGTAGCTAACCCCCTAACCCTAGTCAGCAATCCAAACGCACATTAAATAACATAATCAAAGAACAGGAAGAAGTTAAGAAGACGTTGTTCATTTCATTGGAGTACTTTTTAACCTTTGTGTTGTCTTCCACTGGACCATGCACGCAGGTCCTTCCGCATCAAAACTGAAAATCAATACTTTTTCTGATGTTTTTGTCCCTTTTTTTGACACTTTTGGCACTTTTTTCAATGTTATTGGCACTTTTTTGCCGTTGAATGCTTCTTTTTACTAGAATACCATGTATAAACAACACTCACACCAACTAATTATTAGTTTTACACTTATTTTGGGAATCCATGGTCAATAAACCTCATTTATATGAAAGTTCAGAGAGGATAGTATTTCGAGAACAGTTCAATTTCTTTTTCAAATGCAAAAAAATTTAATGAAACACCCAAAATTCAATGAAAGTAGAGATCTGATCTCTTGTTGTACTTGCGAAGGCCGTTGTAAGGAATCATCCATCTGTGTTATTTTTTGGGTAAATAAAATTAGGTAGTTAAAAAGAAATCCATATTTCTAAAATAGAAATTTAGAAAACTGGTCAAATTTGATCCGAAGACAACACAAGGGGTTAAGGGGAACGGTGTTTTAACCCAAATCACCATCTTTTTTCTTATCTTAATCAGTCATTTTGGTGTCTAAACTTAACTGTCATAGCTGCATGACGCTCACCTTTGTCAGCTAAAGTTAACGCTGAAAGGACAGTCACCTCACGGTGCTCTGTACCCGGCTCACAGTCACCTTTTCTCCACTACACTTAACTGTCATGTGACCGGCCAGCTGTAATTTTTGTAGCATATCTGAAAACCCTTTCATGAGGCGCACGTTGTGAAAAGTACCCAGTTTTAAACATGTCGTTAACGTTGTGAATTGAAACAAAACTACTTAGGTTAGGTTCAGAAAAAGGGAATGTTTGGGTTAAAATAAGTATGCTTGTTACGCAAGTTACGTTACATACGTACATTAAGATAAGTTATATGGAAAATTAAAGCTGACTGCGGCCTCTTGCATGAAAGTTAGTTTGACCCATCCGTCCTTATTTGTGATCAAGTCAAAAACAAATTTAACCCGGGAGCCAAAAGGTTCCCTTCCCTTCTAATGTGATTGAGAATACAGCGAAGGTGGTTTTGTTTATTTTCTCTCGGCGTGACAGAGCTGCTTCTAATCTGGCCTGCAGTTATTTCTAGCAGGAGACCTGCTGAGATTAATAGATTACAGCCCGATAATCCAACACACACACACACACACACACACACACACAAGGAAGGAATACCCTGAAATAAAAATAGAACAAGTAGAAGGTAACCGAGTACATTTACTCAAATACTTTCGTAAATTATCATATGTATTTCTGACAGTTTCTGGCAGATGACCACAATGCTGCAACTTTCGCTATTTAGCATTCATCTTAGCGCAGCGCTATTGAAACCATAAACAACACTGGTTTGGCTGCGTCATCCCCCAGCTCCACCCTCCCCAGCTCCACCCTCCCCAGCTCCACCCTCCCCAGCTCCACCCTCCCCAGCTCCACCCTCCCCAGCTCCATCCTCCCCAGCTCCACCCTCCCCAGCTCCACCCTCCCCAGCTCCATCCTCCCCAGCTCCACCCTCCCCAGCTCCACCCTCTCCAGCTCCATCCTCCCCAGCTCCATCCTCCCCAGCTCCATCCTCCCCAGCTCCACCCTCCCCAGCTCCACCCTCCCCAGCTCCATCCTCCCCAGCTCCATCCTCCCCAACTCCATCCTCCCCAGCTCCACCCTCCCCAGCTCCATCCTCCCCAGCTCCATCCTCCCCAGCTCCACCCTCTTACAACGGCCATATCGCCAAACTCAAGGCTTCAAAACGGCAGTCCACAAATCAATTGGTGACGTCACCGATGTTACGTCTGTTATTTTTGTTGGTAACTTTCGGGATAATAAAAGTACACAATTCAACAACATATACTGTAGAACATAAGTTGAGATGTTTTTAGACTTTTTAAAGCTTAAAAAGTTACATATTTGATCTTAAACTGATGTTTTATCAGCCAAATGATTACATATTATATATATATCGATAATGAGATAATTATCAGACCCAGTTTTCAGCGGTGATCCAGAATGACGATCTGCAGAACTGGTTTTGTGCTTATGGTGGAGATGTGTTAACATTCTGAGTTTTTGTTTAAATTTGTTTACATTTTTCTGTGTCCCTGGTTATCTTAGTACCTTTCTTCCTCCACCAGGGTCCCTCCCTGACGGAGTATGAGATGTCCCTGAACTCGATGTTGACCGCTGGTCTGCGTGGCAGCGAGGAGAACCTCTGGGCCTCCGTCAGGTTGTTGTCCACCTTCTTTAAGTGTCCGTGCAGCAGCGGTGTCTGCTGGCTGCCCGCCGGCCACTTGTTCACCACTTCGTCCATACAAACGCACACCGTCCGGGGGTCCAACATGAGGTCTGGGGGCCCGTTGGTGTTCTGACGGTTTAGAAAAATGATCTGGGTTATAACCACTCTTAACATTAAACACACGCGTGCACGCACAAGTACAAGTAAGTACAAGTACACGTACACATGCACATACATACAAGTACAAGTAGAAGTAAACGCACACATACACACACACACAAGTACATATACACATACACACAAGTACAAATACACACACACACAAGTACACATACACATACAAGTACACATAAACGTACACATACACAAGTACAAGTGTGCGCACACACACACACCTTTTTCACCTTGTTTATGAATATTACCTTGGTTAAAATGAATGTTAAAGTTAAACCATCACAAATAACCAGACACCCCCCCCCCAGTAAATCTGGAGCAGTGGGATATGTTCAAGACCTTAACCAAACCCACTTTAAAAATGTATTTATGACTGAGAACTAACTGAATCCTAACACATCAGACAGGAGTGAAATTAACAATCATACACCGCAGAAACCCAGAGTATAAGACCTCAACCAATCCCTCTTCAAAATATCTGAACTATCCAAAACTGAATCCTTCATTTTATTAATGCTGCAAATAACAATTATTTCCTCGGTGAGTTAATGTGTGGATTATGTTCTGGATGAATGGATGAGTTATTTGGTCTCTAAAAATGTGGGTCAGTGTTTCCCAAAAAGCCCAAGATGACGTCCTCACATGTCTTGTTTTGTCCCCAACTTAAAGATATTCAGTTTCCTGTCCCAGATGAAAGAAGAAACTAGAACATATTCATATTTAACAAGCTGACATCACACAAAATGTACTTGATTTTGATTTAAAAAAAATGACTCAAACTGATTAATCAATTATCAAAATAGTTGGCAATTAATTTAAAAGTTGACAAGTCCATCAATCTGTGAAGCTCTATATAAATAATTATGGGATTACTCTTCTGAATAACAAGTACTTCTGATACTTCTGATTGAACTTTGAGAGTATTTTTACACTCAGTTTAAAGCAAGGCATCCAACCAGTGGCGTGTGTGATGGTCTGATCGTCTCAGCTGGACTTGTAGCCGTTATATTGTTGGCTAGTTTACTTTATAATAAAACATCAGATGTTATAAACTACATGTGTTCTGTGTGCAGTAATCTGAATGTGTAGAGTAACTAGTAACTAAAGCTGTAACACATGAATGTAGTGGAGTAACTAAAGTAACTAGTAACTAAAGCTGGAACAGATGAATGTAGTGGAGTAACTAAAGTAACTAGTAACTAAAGCTGGAACAGATGAATGTAGTGGAGTAACTAAAGTAACTAGTAACTAAAGCTGGAACAGATGAATGTAGTGGAGTAACTAAAGTAACTAGTAACTAAAGTAACTAGTAACTAAAGCTGGAACAGATGAATGTAGTGGGGTAACTAAAGTAACTAGTAACTAAAGCTGGAACAGATGGATGGAGTGGAGTAACTAAAGTAACTAGTAACTAAAGCTGGAACAGATGAATGGAGTGGAGTAACTAAAGTAACTAGTAACTAAAGCTGGAACAGATGAATGTAGTGGAGTAACTAAAGTAACTAGTAACTAAAGCTGTATCAGATGAATGTAGTGGAGTAACTAAAGTAACTAGTAACTAAAGCTGTAACAGATGAATGTAGTGGAGTAACTAAAGTAACTAGTAACTAAAGTAACTAGTAACTAAAGCTGTAACACATGAATGTAGTGGAGTAACTGGAACAGATGAATGTAGCGGAGTAACTAAAGTAACTAGTAACTAAAGCTGGAACAGATGAATGTAGCGGAGTAACTAAAGTAACTAGTAACTAAAGCTGGAACAGATGAATGGAGCGGAGTAACTAAAGTAACTAGTAACTAAAGCTGGAACAGATGAATGGAGTGGAGTAACTAAAGTAACTAGTAACTAAAGCTGGAACAGATGAATGGAGTGGAGTAACTAAAGTAACTAGTAACTAAAGCTGGAACAGATGAATGGAGTGGAGTAACTAAAGTAACTAGTAACTAAAGCTGGAACAGATGAATGGAGTGGAGTAACTAAAGTAACTAGTAACTAAAGCTGGAACAGATGAATGGAGCGGAGTAACTAAAGTAACTAGTAACTAAAGCTGGAACAGATGAATGTAGCGGAGTAACTAAAGTAACTAGTAACTAAAGCTGGAACAGATGAATGTAGCGGAGTAACTAAAGTAACTAGTAACTAAAGCTGGAACAGATGAATGTAGCGGAGTAACTAAAGTAACTAGTAACTAAAGCTGGAACAGATGAATGGAGCGGAGTAACTAAAGTAACTAGTAACTAAAGCTGGAACAGATGAATGTAGAGGAGTAACTAAAGTAACTAGTAACTAAAGCTGGAACAGATGAATGTAGCGGAGTAACTAAAGTAACTAGTAACTAAAGCTGTAACAGATGAATGTAGAGGAGTAACTAAAGTAACTAGTAACTAAAGCTGTAACAGATGAATGTAGAGGAGTAACTAAAGTAACTAGTAACTAAAGCTGGAACAGATGAATGGAGCGGAGTAACTAAAGTAACTAGTAACTAAAGCTGGAACAGATGAATGTAGCGGAGTAACTAAAGTAACTAGTAACTAAAGCTGGAACAGATGAATGTAGTGGAGTAACTAAAGTAACTAAATCTGTAACAGATGAATGTAGTGGAGTAACTAAAGTAACTAGTAACTAAAGTAACTAAAGCTGGAACAGATGAATGGAGCGGAGTAACTAAAGTAACTAGTAACTAAAGCTGTAACAGATGAATGTAGCGGAGTAACTAAAGTAACTAAAGTAACTAAAGCTGTAACAGATGAATGTAGCGGAGTAACTAAAGTAACTAGTAACTAAAGCTGGAACAGATGAATGTAGTGGAGTAACTAAAGTAACTAGTAACTAAAGCTGTAACAGATGAATGTAGTGGAGTAACTAAAGTAACTAGTAACTAGTAACTAAAGCTGGAACAGATGAATGTAGCGGAGTAACTAAAGTAACTAGTAACTAGTAACTAAAGCTGGAACAGATGAATGTAGTGGAGTAACTAAAGTAACTAGTAACTAAAGCTGGAACAGATGAATGTAGCGGAGTAACTAAAGTAACTAGTAACTAAAGCTGGAACAGATGAATGTAGCGGAGTAACTAAAGTAACTAGTAACTAAAGCTGGAACAGATGAATGTAGTGGAGTAACTAAAGTAACTAGTAACTAAAGCTGGAACAGATGAATGTAGTGGAGTAGAAGTAGAAAGTGGCATTAAAAGAAAAGTCAAGTAAAGTACAAGTACCTCAACATTTGGTACTGAAGTACAGTACTGGAGTACATGTACTTAGTTACATTACACCGCTGCTCAGTGCATTCAGGATTCAGCTTTAAGGTAAACAAAGAAGTTCCACATTTAAGGACAAAATAAAAATGTTGCGTGAAGAATATTTTACTTGTTTTTCATTCAAAAAATGACTCAAACTGATTTATCGATAATCGATTATCAAAATAGTTGGCGATTAATTTAGCAGTTGAATACTAATCCATTAATCTTTGCAGCTCTGACAGTATGTTGTTTTACAGTGTACAGTCTGCAGCAGGAAACTTGACATTTTAAAGACCAAACTAATCGATTAATTGGGAAAATAATAGTTAGTTGCAGCCCTAACTCCAGTATGTTGTCCAGTATGAGTGGAGTACTCACCATTATGATGGAGTTCGTGACGGTGGGGTTGTGGACGGACCAGGCGGCCATCAGACAGGCCATGTCAGGCCCAGAGACAGCAGCACTCTGCTCCCTCACACTGATCCCATCACTGACACACCGCGCACTGGCTCCGCCCACCTGTCTGCTGCCAGTTCAATCTTAAAGGGTAACTTCAGTTCTCTTCAACCTGGACTCTATTTCCCATGTTTTTTGTCTAAACTAATACTCTCTTTAATCTGTCAATAATTGGATGCTAAAAACTTTAGTTTGAGGTACTTGTACTTTACTTGAGTCTTTTCTTTTCATGCCACTTTCTACTTCTACTCTGCAACATTTCAGAGAGAAATATTCTAACTTACTTTTTACTCCACTATATTAACTCGTAAAATATAGGCGCTGTCAGCGTCAGATACAACGCAAAAAGCATCCTTCAGCGTGTTGAACGCACCGGGCAGAGCAGCAGCTCCGCGTTGTTGAAGATGACGTAGTATGTAGAGAGACAACAGTAGAGAGTAGTATGTAGAGAGACAGCAGTAGAGAGTAGTATGTAGAGAGACAGCAGTAGAGAGTAGTATGAAGAGAGACAACAGTAGAGAGTAGTATGAAGAGAGACAACAGTAGAGAGTAGTATGTAGAGAGACAGCAGTAGAGAGTAGTATGTAGAGAGACAGCAGTAGAGAGTAGTATGTAGAGAGACAGCAGTAGAGAGTAGTATGAAGAGAGACAACAGTAGAGAGTAGTATGAAGAGAGACAACAGTAGAGAGTAGTATGTAGAGAGACAGCAGTAGAGAGTAGTATGTAGAGAGACAGCAGTAGAGAGTAGTATGTAGAGAGACAGCAGTAGAGAGTAGTATGTAGAGAGACATCAGTAGAGAGTAGTATGTAGAGAGACAACAGTAGAGAGTAGTATGTAGAGAGACAGCAGTAGAGAGTAGTATGTAGAGAGACATCAGTAGAGAGTAGTATGTAGAGAGACAACAGTAGAGAGTAGTATGTAGAGAGACAGCAGTAGAGAGTAGTATGTAGAGAGACATCAGTAGAGAGTAGTATGTAGAGAGACAACAGTAGAGAGTAGTATGTAGAGAGACAACAGTAGAGAGTAGTATGTAGAGAGACAACAGTAGAGAGTAGTATGTAGAGAGACAACAGTAGAGAGTAGTATGTAGAGAGACAACAGTAGAGAGTAGTATGTAGAGAGACAACAGTAGAGAGTAGTATGTAGAGAGACAACAGTAGAGAGTAGTATGTAGAGAGACAACAGTAGAGTAGTATGTAGAGAGACATCAGTAGAGAGTAGTATGTAGAGAGACAACAGTAGAGAGTAGTATGTAGAGAGACATCAGTAGAGAGTAGTATGTAGAGAGACAACAGTAGAGAGTAGTATGAAGAGAGACAACAGTAGAGAGTAGTATGTAGAGAGACAACAGTAGAGAGTAGTATGAAGAGAGACAACAGTAGAGAGTAGTATGTAGAGAGTAGTATGTAGAGAGACAACAGTAGAGAGTAGTATGTAGAGAGACAACAGTAGAGAGTAGTATGAAGAGAGACAACAGTAGAGAGTAGTATGTAGAGAGACAACAGTAGAGAGTAGTATGTAGAGAGACAACAGTAGAGAGTAGTATGAAGAGAGACAACAGTAGAGAGTAGTATGTAGAGAGTAGTATGTAGAGAGACAACAGTAGAGAGTAGTATGTAGAGAGACAACAGTAGAGAGTAGTATGTAGAGGGAAAACAGTAGAGAGTAGTATGAAGAGAGACAACAGTAGAGAGTAGTATGTAGAGAGACAACAGTAGAGTAGTATGTAGAGAGACAACAGTAGAGTAGTATGTAGAGAGACAACAGTAGAGAGTAGTATGAAAGCCCGAAATTCTGCGTAGGGAGGCAGGTTGGGGGGGTCAGAGGGGACTTTCACCTTACTTACTCAACTGACTGACTGTTTAGTGATGGTGATGCTAAAAGTCCTGATTATTTACATGGAGTCTGGTGTAAATATACTGGCTCTATACACGCTAAAAGTCCTGATTATTTACATGGAGTCTGGTGGAGATATGCTGGCTCTATACACGCTAAAAGTCCTGATTATTTACATGGAGTCTGGTGTAAATATGCTGGCTCTATACACGCTAAAAGTCCTGATTATTTACATGGAGTCTGGTGGAGATATGCTGGCTCTATACACGCTAAAAGTCCTGATTATTTACATGGAGTCTGGTGTAGTTTGGTGATGGTGATTTTGGGGCTGTTTCCTGTTAAACTAAAAGGATCTTCCTCTTTAACTAAAAGGTCTATCTCTGTAGGGATCCATCCCATAATGTTGTCAGACACTTAGAATAATAATCTGAGTCTGACAGCAGCAAAAAAAACAGCATTGATCCAAACAAAGATCATAAAGTTATGACAGTTACTGACCGTCAGTGTGAGCAGCAGTGTAACAACATCGCCACCTGCTGGACGGACCGTGGCTGCACCGAGCGGCAGCTTCCTGTAGTTTGAGGACCAGAGGTTTTCGATATGCCACCCTCAATATTTAGAAGATATAGATTTGTTCCTCTCAACAACCCCCCAAAAAAGGGACAAAAACATAAATAAATTGGCAAAAATCTCAGAAGAGGCGACAAAAATGTCAAAAATGTTGGAAGACATCTTTAGTTACTAGTTACTTTACACACTGAACACATGCAGTATATAATACCTGTTTGATTCTAAAGTAAACTAGCCGACAATATAACGGCTACAAGTCCAGCTGAGATGATCAGACCATTAACACACACGTGTGTGTGTGTGTGTGTGTCTCTCTGTGTGTGTGTGTGTGTGTGTGTGTGTGTCTCTGTGTGTGTGTGTGTGTGTGTGTGTGTGTGTGTGTGTGTGTGTGTGTGTGTGTGTGTGTGTACCATTAGACACACAGCTGGTTGGATCCTTTACCCTTTCTACAATGGGAGGATGTTTCTTTACTTTTTAATACTTTAATTACATTTTCCTGCAGATACTTTTACTGAAATAACATTTTAACTGCAGAACTTTTACTGTAACAGAGTATTTATACAGTGTAGTATTACGTGTTTATACAGTGTAGTATTAGCACTGTAACTGTATTTATATAGTGTGGTATTAGTTCTGTAACTGTAACAGTATTTATACAGTGTAGTATTAGTACTGTAACTAACAGTACTTATACAGTGTAGTATTAGTATTGTAACAGAGTATTCATACAGTGGGGTATTAGTACTGTAACTAACAGTGTTTATACAGTGTGGTATTAGTATTGTAACAGAGTATTCACACAGTGTGCTATTAGTACTGTAACAGAGTATTCATACAGTGGGGTATTAGTACTGTAACAGAGTATTCATACAGTGGGCTATTAGTACTGTAACAGAGTATTCATACAGTGTAGTATTAGTACTGTAACTGTATTTATAGTGTGGTATTAGTTATGTAACTGTAACAGTACTTATAAAGTGTAGTATTAGTACTGTAACTGTAACAGAGTATTTGTACAGTGTAGTATTAGTACTGTAACTGTAACAGAGTATTTGTACAGTGTAGTATTAGTACTGTAACTGTAACAGAGTATTTGTACAGTGTAGTATTAGTACTGTAACTGTAACAGAGTATTTGTACAGTGGGCTATTAGTACTTTTACTGCAGTAGAGGATCTGAATACTTCTCCCAGCGCTGCATTGAAAAATGTATAAACTCAGGAAGTATTTTGGTAACAATCTCCATCTTTAATACGTTCACAAACAACTTACAGAGAAATAACAAAAAACATTCAAACTCAAAGTTTCAGTCCACTTCCTGTTTAGCATCGTTAGCTTAGCAAAACCATGCTAATCGCCAGAATACAAACTTAAACTTTAAACCGTTGATGAAAATCTGAAAAATGTTTTTATTCTCATTTTACATTCCCCACAGCGGCCATCGCGGCTTTTAATATTTTGTTACCTGGGTGACTGTCACATGGCCCCGCCCACCTGGGATACTGCGCTGTGATTGGTGGAAAACGTCACATCTGAAAGGCTTGAAATTAATCATTTAAAAAAGGTTTTAAACATAATTGAAAGTACAAAATCTAACTGGTCGCGACGTGATGGAGAAACCTGGAACGTTTTTTTTAAAGCCTTCAACAGGAACTCAAAAGGTTATTATGGGATGGCTCCAGAAACGCTAACGACAACCTGAATGAACACTTTTCTGAACTGCTGAAGGTCCTTAGTTATCTTCTGAATGGCGTTACGTTTGAGTACGTTTACCAGCAATTTCCACTGGAGGCGGACCGGCTGCGTGCTCCGCCGTCCGTCAACACCCACCAGGTCTGGATTTGTTGCGGCACGGCTGCAGCCGTGACTGACAGCTGAAGTCACGAGGACCCACGAGATCTCGCTGGATTTTACTTTGAAAATTAACCAGATTTTGAATTTGTTTCTGTGCTCGACTTCCTGTCCCGCACTATCTGCCGTGTGCTGAATTGCTGCAGAGCTCTCCGGCGTCCGGCAACAATAGAAGCTCTGCGTATCTGCTCCGGAGGGCTGGGACCACCGGAGCAGATACTAGTATATACTACTACATAGAGCTGGGACTAGTATATACTACTATATAGAGCTGATACTAGTATATACTACTATATAGAGCAGATACTAGTATATACTACTACATAGAGCAGATACTAGTATATACTACTACATAGAGCTGATACTAGTATACACTACTACATAGAGCTGATACTAGTATACACTACTACATAGAGCTGGTAGTATTATACACTACTATATAGAGCTGGTAGTATTATATACTACTATATAGAGCTGGTAGTATTATATACTACTATATAGAGCTGATACTATTATATACTACTATATAGAGCTGATACTATTATATACTACTATATAGAGCTGATACTATTATATACTACTATATAGAGCTGATACTATTATATACTACTATATAGAGCTGATACTATTATATACTACTATATAGAGCTGATACTATTATATACTACTATATAGAGCTGATACTATTATATACTACTATATAGAGCTGATACTATTATATACTACTATATAGAGCTGATACTATTATATACTACTATATAGAGCTGATACTATTATATACTACTATATAGAGCTGATACTAGTATATACTACTATATAGAGCTGATACTAGTATATACTACTATATAGAGCCGATACTATTATATACTACTATATAGAGCTGGTAGTATTATATACTACTATATAGAGCTGGTAGTATTATATACTACTATATAGAGCTGATACTATTATATACTACTATATAGAGCTGGTAGTATTATATACTACTATATAGAGCTGATACTATTATATACTACTATATAGAGCTGGTAGTATTATATACTACTATATAGAGCTGGTAGTATTATATACTACTATATAGAGCTGATACTAGTATATACTACTATATAGAGCTGATACTATTATATACTACTATATAAGCTGGGACGGAGTAGGGACGCAGACGTCCTGCAGTCAGTGGAAATACACACATTGACTTTAATGGAAACCTGATGACTCAGACGCCGTTCCGGAGACGTCATCCAGTGGAAATTGCCGGTCACACACACAGCGATGCTTGCGTTGTCTTCCAGTCCACCATGCAACTTTGTTTTTCAGGGTCCAACATTAGTGACTTTTATCCAAGTATCTGTCAAGTTCTTTCTGCGCTATTTTGACGTTTTTGAAGCTCTTTCCGACATTGCCACTTTTTCCGTACAATGCTATCAAAAATCAAACTGAAACCTTCAAATTCAATGGAAGTAGTGAGTTGATTTTTATTTTACCTGTTGAGAGCGCTGTAGGGAACCATCCACATTATTTTTTATTTTTAAAGTTGGTTGAAAGAAACCCAAAATATAGAACCCCTGATATAGAAACTTTAAGAAAATGTCTCAATTTTGACAGGAGGGTTAATGTCACCGCTGCTGGCGCAACTTAGAACAAGGTTGGGTTTTTTCACCGTTTGTCACTTTTTTCAGCATTTTAAAAACACTTGGAGCCTTTTGTTGTTGCTTTAAATACAAATTAAAATAAACTTTTTGATTTCTTAAGGTTCGGGTCTTTGTAAAGACACAAAAGCACCAACAACTTTAGTTTCCGAGACAAATCCTTCGATACAGGTCACGTAAACAGAATATTTATTTATTTATTAATTACAGGGAGAGTGCATATTAATACACGTCTGTCAATGTGCCCGAGTCAGTCAGAAGGCTGTGACCTGCAGTCCCCATTCTGGCAGATACAGACATGTGTGATATTCTGGTATTATTATATTATCATCATCTTTGGACACGTTTACAGCTCATTCAGACTCTGCAGTTTTTACTGCAGTTATTGACGGTTTATGGCCTCCTATGGTCAGCTTTGTGTGTTGCTATGGTTACTAGCTCCGACTTTTGACGCGATGAAGATTGATATAAATCGCTCTGCTGAAATAAGTCTGATGAACGATGGGGAAAAAAACAAACAAAAAAAACGGCGAAACTACAAACTAAATATTTAAAAGAAAAACCCGTTAAAAAAAAGCGAAAAATTAAAAATGAATCATGATTAAGTTTCTATAATTTCGTCTTCTGTTTTCCTGCGAGTCTCTAAATAATAATAATAATAATAATAATAATAATAATAATAATAATACTTCGGTGATGAAGTCGATTTCTTATCAAATCTTCTGGTGAATTAAGACCTCGACGTGACACAACACCCGTTTATTACAGGTTACATTTCATTTAGATGAAAACTGACTTCAGAGAGAGAATCCATCACAGCGGCGTTACAACCAATCAGGCGTCGAGACAAATTACAGACAGGGTCGATTGGCACGGGATTGAGATCACAGACAACCTCCGAAATTATTACAAGTGACCTGAGGTCACCAGGTGACACTGATCCTGTGAGAATAGGGTTGTTACTCCGCCAGATATACTGCAGGGGTTGTGCGGTGTACGATTGTTTGGGATTGCGTAGCTGCAGCTTCGGTGTGAACTAAACTTTAAGGCCGGTTACGCACTGGCTGCGTGGCGTGAGCGTGTCAGCGGCGTGGCGCGAGCGTGTCAGCGGCGTGGCGCGAGCGTGTCAGCGGCGTGGCGTGTCCGTTTATATTTCAGCTCCCATTGTAACAGGTTAGACCTTGCACACTGTCTGTGTGACGCGCACGTCTCAGGCAGAAAATGCGTGCGTGCTAGAAATAGGACCGGCGCCTATTTTTCACGCGACACGCCAGCGTGTGGGAAGCATTTCCAGGCAACATAGAATACAAAAAGATGTTTATACGTCATTTAGACACTAATACATATTAATAAATGACATGTTGATGTCTGAAAGTCTCGAGGTTTTGATATAAATGTCATTTTAAAAATAAAATTGATTTTCTAATATTGCACCCGTCAATACGAATGAAATATTCGGGAGCCTATTTTGCCGTCAATACTGCCGACGTTGTCTTTGCTGTAATCAGATCAGAATATATTTATGTTTATGGGAAACATCCATGTGTCCAGACAAGGCTAGCAGCAGCCTGTCTTTACACACTGCGTTTCTGGTGTGTAAAGACATAGAAAACGCCACGCCCACGCCACGCAGCCGGTGTGTAGCCGGCCGAACTGTGACGGAGTTTCTCTCTGTGCAGTTTGATTCTGATGTTCTGAAATGAAACCAAAACAACCTGACAGTAATCGATCCTCTTGAGTTATTTGGTCTTCTTGTCCGAGGCCAGCGTGTCGTGCAGTTTAGAAACGCACTTCTCAAACTGGTCCATGGCCAGCGTCCCGCTGTCGTCGAAGAACGCCGCCACAGACTTCGTGAACTCCGCGTCCCGACACTTCTTCGACTTTCCATCAATGAAGGAAACCCTCAGAGTGTACTGGTCATCAAACCTGCAACACAACACACACCGTCAACACATAACACATATATATACATACATACATACATACATACATACATATATAAAAAATAGTCTGTCTATATCTATCTCTTATGAAGTCTAATTAATATTCTTAATCAATAAATTCTAAGTGATGTTTAATATACTGGAAAAAATACTAGACAAAAATGTCGAAAAATGCAAAAAAAAAAAATTTGAGTAAAAGGGTGACAACAAAGTCGAGAAAAAAAAAAAATGACAAAAATGTGGTTTGTGCAGTGAAATGTGCGCGTCTGTAATCAGTGGGGGAAAAAAGCAACAAAAACATTGAAAAAAGGGGAGAAACGACTTTTTTAAAAAGCAACAAAGAAGTCGGGAAAGCACCAAAATACTTCGAAGAAACTAACAAAGTGAAAGCTGTGAAGTGTGTCTGTGTGTGTGTGTGTGTGTGTCTGTGTGTCTGTCTGTGTCTGTCTGTGTCTGTCTGTGTCTGTCTGTGTCTGTGTGTCTGTGAGATCAGAGTGCGTGCTGGGTAAAGACCGTTTGAGGGAGGAGGAGAGCTGCCAGGTGTTGTCTGGGTCCATGCCAGCGGGATCCTTCTGCAGAGAAACCAGGAAGATGTTCTTCTCCTGGTAGGACGTGTACAGCGTCAGGACGCCCATCATGATGAAGTACGTGATGCACGGTTAGGGAACGCACACGGCACAACACACAAGTGACAAAAGAATCCAAAAAAAAAAAAAAAAAAAAAAAAAAAAAAAAAAAAAAAAAAAAGCAGGAAAAAAAAAAGACAAACATGTAAACAAAATAACATTCCAGGAAAACAACAAAACGAGCAACAAAAATGGTGAAAAATCAACGATTTGACTCACGATTTTGAGGCCACGATCTGATTACATTTTCAAACAGTTCACCGTAACGTGTTCCTGAGAACATGTTAAGAGAGGAATAGGCCGGGCAGTCGCTGAATCTGTCTTCATTTCAGATCAACAAAGGTCAGGTTAACAGATCTTCATCAGATTTTGAGAGACTCATCCGCTCCCCATCTCCGGGTGAGTCCCGACTGCCCTGTCTCCGACTGAACATGTCAGGTCGGCCCAAATGAAGGCCGACGGCTCCTCGGACGGACGACGGCACGGGACACACCGAACAGACTCGAGTCACAGACCTCGCCAGACTGTTTGACGGCCGATTATCGGGCTGGTGTGTAGCTGCCTTAACACAAACTGACCCACAGATCACAACCGGACACTTTAGCACAAACTCCCGGGGCCACATCCAGGTCCTTGCTAACTGTGATCCGGCGCGCATATCAATAAAGGTTCACAATAAACTCTGACCAGACGAGTTTTTTTTGGCGATGTTATTCTGTCCTTTTTCCAGGTTTTGGTCGCTTTTTTCTATGATGGCTAAGGAACTTTTAGGACGACTTTTTTAGGGCGTTATGTCCAACAAACTGTAAGAGAGACAAAAATAATATATTTTTGGTTTCTTCGCTTATTTCAATGTTATGGATGTTTTTTTTGTTGTTATTTCCGGCGTTAGTCGCTTTTAAAGATACAGTTTGACGTATTTTCTTAACACGGTGGAAGGATATGAGATGACGCAGCAGGCGAGGACGGGTCTGGACTCGGGGAACGGGTGCAGGAAGTCCCAGACCAGCGCCAGCATGGCGAACAGACAGGAAACCGTACAGATCAACAGGCGGCCGTCCACCAGACCAAAGTTCTCCACGTAACCGTACTTCTCCAGCAGCACCTGAAGGGGACACACACACACAGAGAGAGAGAGAGAGAGAGGGGGGGGGGGGGGGGGGAAGAGAGAGAGAGAGAGAGAGAGAGAGAGGGAGAGACAGAGAGAGAGAGAGACAGAGAGAGAGGGAGGGAGGGAGGGAGAGAGAGAGAGACAGAGAGACACAGAGAGAGAGAGAGAGAGAGAGAGAGAGACAGAGAGAGAGAGAGAGAGAGACAGAGAGAGAGAGAGAGAGAGAG
This sequence comes from Zingel zingel, assembly GCA_023566125.1. Taxonomy (NCBI): domain Eukaryota; kingdom Metazoa; phylum Chordata; class Actinopteri; order Perciformes; family Percidae; genus Zingel; species Zingel zingel. The sequence goes on along the minus strand of CM042316.1, from coordinate 43,217,264 downwards.
AGAAAGAAAGAGAGAGAGAGAGAGAGAGACAGAGAGAGAGAGACAGAGACAGAGAGACACACATACAGAGAAAACAGTTTGTTTTTCTACATTATTTTCTACAGAATAATTATATATTTGGACAGTGTTTTGAGAATGAAAGCAGACCTTCTTCGCAGCATCATCCAGAGAGTTCTTCACCGCGGCTCCGTCCCATTTATCGATTTTCACCGGTTTCTCGTCGATTCTCCACTGAAACAGACATGAACACAGTGATCTCAGTTATCACCTCTAACTTCCCTTTGTTAGGACTCCTCCTGTCAAAGATCAGTTATCACCTCTAACTTCCCTTTGTTAGGACTCCTCCTGTCAAAGATCTCAGTTATCACCTCTAACTTCCCTTTGTTAGGACTCCTGTCAAAGATCACCACGTTTTCTGTTATTATTGTTCATTTTGGTTCAAAACATTGTGATCCGTTTTTAAAAGTGGAAGTTTATAATTGTATTAGTATAGCAACACATAGAATAGTTTGTCTGTGTGTATATATATATATATATATATATATATATATATATATATATATATATATATATATATATATATATATATATATATATATGTGTGTGTGTGTGTGTATGTATGTATTGTGTATGTATGTATTTATTTATTTAAAATTATGAAAGGTATATTCTTGAAGAAGGCCAAATGGGCCGAATTTCAGATGTTTGGATCCAACATTTAAAAAGAGAAACTGCATTGTATCAGCGTTATGCATGAATGACTTATTAATTGATTCCGCAGCTTTTACCCTCATTACTTTCATAAAGTAAAAACGGTCCAAACGCAGGAGGAGCTCATGCACATCATGGCCGATTAAATCAACCAACGCTGCACCAAAGGTTGAGCGTCAAAAACACACGCTCGTGCACCAACATGGAGCGGTCTGGTAACTTAAAAAACATGGCCGAATATATTAAACAATGCTTATAACTGGTGCTGGGGTATTAGACTAATGTTAAAAACCGACTCTGTGGCTTTCAAATTCTAATCAAACTTAAATCGTCTGTTTTCTGAATGGAGTTTGGTGCAGCATACCAGCAGCTGTCTGCATCTTCAAAACACACGCTCGTGCACTAACATGGACACACGGTTTAAGTTTAAAACCACAAACGAATAAATCAAACAACACTTAAAACTAGTGCTATGTCTAAGATGTATGCTAGATTGCCTCTGTGTGGCTTTAAAGTATAAACTAAGCTTAAATCGCCTGTTTTCTGAATGGAGTTTGGTGCAGCACATGGAGCATCAGCTGTCTGCAACAGCTGGAACCAGTAAACTGAACAACCCGCTGCAGTTTGAACACAGACCGCCTAATGCGAATAGCAGACACAAACACAGCTTCACCTCCTAATGAATTCGGGTTACTTTATATTTTAAAATACGTGGACTTTAGCCGGCTAAAGTTAGCTTAGCTGGCTAACAGCGGCGCCGCGGCAGCAGAGAACGAAGCTAGCGGGCTCAGAGAGCTGAACTCTGCGCTCCGACAGTTTGACATCCGTAAGAAAATAAAAACCTGAACTTTTCTGAACAGCTGACTTGAAACAATACAACTTGAAAGCTCACTTTCTCCAGAAGTCCACTCTTTCCGTTCCTCGAAGCAGCCATCTTCTTTTCCGCTACAAATACAGTTCCGGTGACCTGGACGCGTCTGATTGGCTCTCATCGAGATTTTTAAACGACCAACGACGTGTAGCTGCGTGGGCGTGCCCGAGGCGCGCTCTTCTTTTTCTCGCACACAAAACTTAAACAAAGGAGAAAAAAAAATAAAAGAGAAATAAAAACATTATATTTTATGATATAATAACAATAATTAAAACATTTTTGAATGGAAAATCTTAACTCTTAAAAGTATCTCACTCAGTTTAATCATATAATCCATAATATTAGCGTTAGTTGGTGGATATTGGTAGAGATTTGCTGATATTTTCATGTTATATTCACACGTTTGATCTCTTTTCTTTTTTAATGAAGTTTTAATGAATATAAATATAAACAAAAACAACATAATATTCCCGTTATTACTAATGTACCTATGTAGCTCTTTAAAACGTGTAACTTTTCTCCCTATCATATAAAATGTATATTAGAATGACAGCGTTTTCTGACATTTTTTACAATTTTTTTCAAAGGTTTTGTAGCTCCTGTCGACGTTTTTGACACATTTTCAAAGTTTATCCAGAAAATGTTCTTCCATTGATCCAGACGAGGTCCCAGCTCACGCCTTCAATTCCTGGTGAAGTGTACAACAGCATTCTCTGTGTGTCTGTGTGTGTGTGTGTGTGTCTGCCTGTGTGTTTTAGAGGGTCTGTGTGTATGTCTGTCTGTCTGTGTGTGTGTGTGTGTGTCTGTGTGAGAGTGTGTGCGTTTGAGAGGGTCTGTGTGTATGTCTGCCTGTGTTTACAGTATGTGTGTGTGTCTTTGTGTCTGCCTGTGTGTCTCTATCTTTGTGTCTGTCTGTCTGTTTGTGTGTGTCTCTGCCTGTGTGTGTCTTTGTGTGTGTCTTTGTGTGTGTCTGTCTGTCTGCCTGTGTGTCTCTATCTTTGTGTGTCTGTCTGTCTGTTTGCGTCTCTGCCTCTCTCTCTGTGTGTGTGTGTGTGTGTGTGTGTGTGTGTGTGTGTGTGTGTGTGTGTGTGTGTGTGTGTGTGTGTGTGTGTGTGTGTGTGTGTGTGTGTGTGTGTGTGTGTGTGTGTGTGTGTGTGTGTGTGTGTGTGTTATAAACATTATAAAGAAGACAGGACGCATGTTGTCTCAGGTTTTTAAGGGGTTTCTTGGTTTCAGCAGCCACAGATCTCCTCTCACACCAAACTACTGAATTATGAATTATTAACACGGTCCATCAGACATTTGGCACTCAGCATTAACCCTGAACTCTTCTGGACAACTGTAGAAAATGTGCATATCAGTGTTGGAGAGAGAGTAAAGCTTGTGTGGCCTCAGTAAAAAAAAAAAACAAATAAAAAACTCTTCAGAGTCTCTAAAGAGAAAACTCTGATAATTAAACACAATAATAATAATAATAATAATAATAATATAATAATAATCATAACCATAATAATAATAATAATAATAATAATACTCTTCTCAAAAATCAAAATAAATCCACGCTTCCTGACTCAAGTGTCACAACATGATTATTCCACAACTTTAAAAGGTAATTTATGTATTTTTTGTTATAACTTGGACCCTATTTTCCCATGTTGTTGTGTCTAAGTGACTGATGTGAACATCCACCGGACTCCATGTAAATAATCAGGACTTTTAGCATCGTAAAACACACTTCATTCAAAGTGGACAGAAACTAAATCAAACTATCAAAAGCCGTCTTGGTTCATCTTTCCACTGTTCCAACAATCACCACTCTGGTTTGGTTGAAATAAACCCTTAATTCACCCATTTACATGTGGAGATATGCTGGCTCTATACACGCTAAAAGTCCTGATTATTTACATGGAGTCTGGTGGAAATATGCTGGCTCTATACACGCTAAAAGTCCTGATTATTTACATGGAGTCTGGTGGAGATATGCTGGCTCTATACACGCTAAAAGTCCTGATTATTTACATGGAGTCTGGTGGAGATATGCTGGCTCTATACACGCTAAAAGTCCTGATTATTTACATGGAGTCTGGTGTAGTTTGGTGATGGGGATTTCGGGGCTGTTTCATGTCAAACTAAAAGGATCTTACTCTTTAACTAAAAGGTCTATCTCTGTAGGGATCCTTTCATAATGTTGTCAGACACTTAGAATAACAATCAGCAGCAACAACAGAACTTTTAGTGGATGCTGACTGGCGGTTTTTGCTCAATTCTGGACCAGTTTCAGAGAAATTTGTTCACATCAGTCACTTAAGACACAAAAACATGGGAAAAAGGATCTTACCATTTAAACAGGAACAGCAAAGTTGATTGATTCTTTGGATTTATGGTCAATTAATTTAAGTTAAAATAAAGTCACGTATCAAAGATGTGATGTAGCTGATTTATAACTCAGTTTTTTGGTGATTTGCTGGTGAGAAGATCAAAAATAAACAATGTTTTTGGAGGAAATGTTCAGATGCATTTAACCTTTTCCACAACAGCCGACTGGGTTTGAAAAAAACGTTTAGTTAAAGAGTAAGATCCTTTTAGTTGAACATGAAACAGCCCCACAATCACCATCACCAAACTAAACCAGACTCCATGTAAATAATCAGGACTTTTAGCGTGTATAGAGCCAGCATATTTCCACCAGACTCCATGTAAATAATCAGGACTTTTAGCGTGTATAGAGCCAGCATATCTCCACCAGACTCCATGTAAATAATCAGGACTTTTAGCGTGTATAGAGCCAGCATATTTCCACAAAAATTGCATTTTAAAAAGGCCATTATATTATAATTAATCAGAGAAAACTTTCCTCTGTGGGGTCTGCACGCACACACACAAACAATGTAAATAATCAGGACTTTTAGCGTGTATAGAGCCAGCATATTTCCACGTGTAAATGAGTGAATTAAGGGTTTCTTTCAACTAAACCAAACTCACCAGACTCCATGTAAATAATCACTACTTTTATCATCGTAAAACACACTTCATTCAAAGTGGACAGAAACTAAATCAAACTACCAAAAGCCGTCTTGGTTCATCTTTCCACTGTTCCAACAATCACCACTCTGGTTTGGTTGAAATAAACCCTTAATTCACCCATTTACATGTGGAGATATGCTGGCTCTATACACGCTAAAAGTACTGATTATTTACATGGAGTCTGGTGGAGATATGCTGGCTCTATACACGCTACAAGTCCTGATTATTTACATGGAGTCTGGTGGAAATATGCTGGCTCTATACACGCTAAAAGTCCTGATTATTTACATGGAGTCTGGTGGAGATATGCTGGCTCTATACACGCTAAAAGTCCTGATTATTTACATGGAGTCTGGTGGAGATATGCTGGCTCTATACACGCTAAAAGTCCTGATTATTTACATGGAGTCTGGTGTAGTTTGGTGATGGTGATTTCGGGGCTGTTTCCTGTTAAACTAAAAGGATCTGACTCTTTAACTAAAAGGTCTATCTCTGAAGAGATCCTTTCTCCAATCTCCAAACAGTCTTCGGAGGAAATGTTCCTTTTCCTCGACAGCAGACTGTGATTTAAAGTCTGCATTTGTGTAAAAACATTCATACTTTTTCGACACTTTCTTTGCATATATATGAAACCTCTCTGTCAGTCTGTCTGTCTTTGTGCCGCGAGTCACACGACTCCTCTCTAGTGCTTCTTGTTGATTCGCCGGGATCTCCTCAGGCCGCGCCTCCTGCGGTTCTGATTGGACATCCAAGAGCGCAGGAAGTACATCTGGGGGCTGCGCCGGCGGCTGGCGGCCTGGTCCTCCATGTCGAACTGTCTCTGCAGTTTCAGGGCGATGGCTCGGTCCCGGCGCTCCTGCTGCGTCCGCCCGCCGACGTACCGCTCCTCGAAGGCGTCCTGGCCGGCCGAGCGGCTCCTCTTCCGCTCCGAGTCCCGCTCCGAGTCCAGGTGTTTGGTCTTCTGCTCTCGTTTCTGTCCCCGACGCGAGGTAGACGTGTTGCGGAGGCCGCTGTCGCACTCCTTCCTGGGACTCTGCAGGTCCTGCTGGTCCTTCGAGTCCTTTGGGTCCTTCGAGGCCGATTTACACGACTGGAAACCGGCGTTCTTAGTGTACGGGGAGAACGAGCGGCGCCGGCCAAACAGCGTGTTGCCGGCGCAGGATTCAGGCGGGCCGACCGTCAGCTCGAAGTCCGAACTTCCTCTGAATGCCGCCTCGCCGCTGTAGCGGACCGCCGGCACTCGGATCTTCACCGACTGTTTCTGGAAGGCGTCGGAGTCTCCGGCGGGCGGCTCAAACAGCAGCCGTCTCTTATTGGCGGTCGCGACTCCGTCTCCGTCCCGCGCTGGCGCCGCAG